>JABAKD010000028.1:10958240-11308240 GCA_012845835.1 Undaria pinnatifida
ACCCACCCACTCACCCAATTACCCACCTACCCACCCACCTACCCACCCACCCACTTACCCACCCACCCACCGACCTATTCACTCACTCAACCATTTACCCATCCACTTACCCACTTACCCACCCATCCACCCACCCACCAACCCACTCACGGACCCACCCACCCACCCACCCACCCACCCACCCACCCATCCATCCATCCACCCACCAACACAATCACCCACCCACCAACACAATCACCCACCCACCAACACAATCACCCACCCACCAACTCACCCCTCGTTATCTCACCGCAACGAGAGGACCCCATGAGCCACCTCGGCCGGAAACATCGGCTCCGAGCCCTCCGGCAAATACGCCGTCGTTCTCCTCCTTTTGGCCTCCAGGTACAGAGGGCTCCCCTCGGGTACCCAGCGCGACACGTCTGCGATGTGCACCCATATTCTCTCTCCCGCACCATTAGGCAAGGTTTCGACGCTGATACCGTCGTCTACCTACGAAAATTTCCCGCCGCGTGGGAGTTGGTGGAGGGGATGGGGAAAAGTGGGGGAAGGGGAGGGGGGGAGGGAGGAACGGGGGAGGGGAGGCGGGGAAGCAGGAGGGGGGAGAGAATGTCATCTCCACTGTGTCCTCGGCGTCAGTCGCGTACACGTTCAGGTGGGACTCCGCGAATTACCGCAAGGAAAAAAACGGAACAACCAGCTAACTAATAACCAATCGGCGACTTATAGTTAGCCAACTTACCTAGTCGGCGGCTTATCGTCAGCCAATTGATATGGTAATTTTCTCAACTCCATAATGTCCTCGCAGCAACCGCGTACACCTTGGGGTGGGTCAAACCTCACCGATTGACTGCGTGTGGGTCTGGCGGCGGAATATCTAGCCACCTCATAATAAATTGGCGACGTATAGTCAGACAAAAATAAAACTGCGAACTAGTCGGCGACGTATAGTCGGCCAACTAACAGTCGGCGGCCTACAGCAGGCCAACTCACAGCCCTTAACTCCATAGTGTCCTCGCTCATTGTCAACCGCGTACACATAACTATGGGTCAAACTTCAACGACTGGTTGAGTCGGCGTCTGGCCGCGGAATATCAGTCACCTCATGACTAATTGGCGACTTGAGGTCAGCCAACTGGCCAACTACCGGTATTAAACAGTCGGTGACTAGTCGTCGACTAGTCGGTGACTAGTCGTCGACTAGTCGGCGACAAACAGTCAGCCAACTGATACGTTTGCGTCCTCTCTCCGTAGTGTCCTCGCTGTCTTCCTGGAGGTGGGACGCCGCAAATTACGGCAAGGAGCAAACTGCAGTACCTAGCCAACAGCCAGGTAAAAATCAGTCCGCGACACACAGTCAGTCAGCTTCAACTACCGCAAGGAATAAAATCTAATCCCTAGCGACCCACTAAAACTACTATTTGACGACTCACAGTAATCCAGCTGGCCAACTACCAGGTACTCAATAATCGACGAAATTCTAGCAGTTTATCACCTCCATAGTGTCCTCGCTGTCAACCGCGTAGACCTTGAGGTGGGTCAAGTCAAGCCGAGTGGCCGCATCCGGGTCTGGCGGGGGAGACTCCACCATAGCCCTCGCCTGCGCCATTGCCTCGTCCGAGAAGTTCTGTGGGCGAATTAAATCGTATTGGATGAATTCGAGTCCATGTTGATTAGATTGCCGAAGAATGAAAAACACCGGTTGGTTGACCGAATAATGATTACATCGATTGGTTGGCCGAAGAACGAAAATCGATTGGTTGATCGACGAGTAGGGTAGTTCGGTTCTGTTATGTACGGTGCAGGTCTGTTAACCTGTCGGTTTGGTTCGGTCACCACCATCACCACCACCATACCGCCGCCACCACCACCACCACCCCCCCCCTCTCTTCCCCCTCCCGGTCATGATAAACCCGTCACCACCACCACCCGGGAAGGCACACCTCACCCACCTTCTCGATCCCCGCCTCCAGCGCAAAGAGATTCTCGTGGTGCTTCATCAAGCCCAGCTGAACACACAAGTGAAATGCGTTAGCAGCGCTGGGAGATCTGCCCAGCAAGGTAAGGAGCTCCCTCCCAAGGGCCTCCTCTGCTGAGGTCGTAGGGGCAAACTGGACCCTTGAGACTGACTGCACTGCCAGCATCTGTGCACGAGCACAAAAGGGGGGTACGTGGGGAAAGGACGGGGGGCGAGTGGAGGCGGTGGGGGGTGGTGGGGGGGTAAGCACGAGCTGTCGCCAACTACTCCTACTACGAGTTTCGTAACGAAAACGTAAAATCAGCCGCTGACACAAAAGAAAGCGCGATATGTCGTTCGGTTCCAAGGTAACAGTACACGCGACAGCACTCACGAAATTAGGAGCGTAGGATTTTTTGCTCAACCTTTGTTTCCGAGTCATGTATAGAACTCCTCAAGTGAAGGGCGTCAGAAAAACTAGGTGCATCCTTACCGTAATGAGCGTCGTGCACGCTCGCGTACCTCTAAGCCCTCCAGCATTTCGACATGCTCGGGGTCGAAGTCCGTCTTCACAAGAGGCGTTCTCCTGTACCCGCCCCCCTCGTTAAGCCCCGCCTGCAGGCTTTCCACAAAAGAGGTCTTTTTTTCCTTCAACACGTCCTCCAGCTTAAGCTTGTGGAGCGCGACATCTACCGCTTCCCTGCGACAAAAAGCGAACAACGTGCCGCGGTAAGGGTGGCGGCGGCGGCGGGGGGGGGAGGGTTGGAGGGGTGCGGGAGGGAGGGGGAGGGAGGGGGGGTGGAGGGGGCGGGTGAGGCGTCAAGCTTGAGATGCTTCCGCAACGAGTCGCATCGTCGTCGACGAATGTGCGTGCTTGCTTGCGAGGGGCTGGCAGGCAATTTGTTTCGGCGCGATCGCGTGATGCTCGTGTGAAAACTTGGGTTGGTACGACCTTCCATGGTATAGAGGAGCTTTGGTTGCCCTTGTAACTCAACTGTGTACACGGCACTTCGAGTGCTGAGCGAGGCGAAAGGATGCCCATGCTGCGGAACGGCGGCGTGGAGGGCAAGAGAGATGTCTTGTCGCTCCGCTGCAATGACAAAACTCCTTGGAAACGCTCTCTCGTTGGTACGATCGAAGCTCGATTTTCATTTTCCATCGGCGGCTCTAAGAGGGCGGGCGGGCGGGTCGCGGTGCCGTCTACGGCGGGATGCGTAACCGCCTGGCTCAAGCAGAGTGCAACACCGACAATACTAATACCATCCACATCGTGTTGGTTACTACTGTACGTGCTACTCTTGTATCTCCATGTGACGACGGTTCTTTGTTAGCTACGTTCAACGACAGGTCGTCGCTACGCACGCTCACGCTTTCTTCACCAAGAAATACCCCGCCGGTTGCATACGTTTCTCTTACGCACACGTACATAGGTACTCGTCCGCTCTTACAACTGGTGGTAACGTACAGATGACAACAGCAGAACGACGACCTTAGAACATTGGTTCGTGACGTTTTGGATGTTAACGCTGTACTCGTGCTGTGCGCGATCAGGCCACTATTATTGCTATTTGCTATCAATGGTCGTTACGTATAGAACGCACTACCGTAGCACCAACATTTTTTAAATGTTTCAAATACGTCAGCTGTGAGTTCAGCACCAACATTTGTCAATCATCGACCACTCCACTCCAGTCCTCTAGCTCAGAGCAATCACCGTAAAGACAACACGATGCACGCACGCATATGCAACGCACCTCGACCGGCTCTCGTACGACCCATCCCGCAGCCTCTTAAAGTACAGCGCCCCTTCCCTCCCCTCTAAGAGGCGGAACGCCTGGTAGCACTCCTGCGGCGTGGGCTCCACCGCCCCGTACAGGAGCTCCGCCATCCCCCTTGGATCGCTCGTGCCAGCCTTGCTATCCTCGCTCTTTGCTCCACCCTCCACCGCTGCTGCTGTCGCCGACGTCGCTGCTGCCGCGCTCTCCTCTAGCAACATCTGCCAAGCTTCCACCAGAAGCGACTCGTCTGCAGGTGCTTGACTCTCGAAGGCGGCGAGATCGGCCTCCTGGTACTCGCTTCCCCCAGGCACGACGTATCGTACCTGTCGCAACGGTACGGCTACACTGCCCGAAGCCGCAGGTTTGACTGTGAACAGGGCTTTCTTCTTGCTGGCTTTATCCATGACCAGCCCTAGCGTCGGCCCGCGCCCTTTGACATCCGTTTCGAAGACTACGACGGAGCCCGGGCGAACGCGGTCGTCGGGGCCTGCTGCTGACATGCTCGTGCTCGCGTGTGCTGTGATGGTCCCACGTGATCGCGCCGTCCTAATTGCTCCAGGCACAAGAAGAAGGTTCTGACGCGAGAGCAGTAGTATTGTGTTGCATTGCCGCTGCGCTGGGGTCCAGCTGTGGGCTGCATGCTGCAGCCTCGTGGGGATGCAATGGTGACCTTCAGGGTGTTGGAGACTGGACAGCGAACTGAAGTGGCTGCCAGGCGTGTGCCTCATGATATTGGTGTGAGATGCCCAATGGGACTGCAACATGAACGCGCTCGCGAAGCCACCACCCGGAGCCGTCGACAGCTCTCCACCAAAGGCCACAAAGGCTGAGGCCACGACCGCAACAGAGGCATACGTTGGAGCCATGGATGCAGGTGTGCGGTGTGCCGTGCGCACCTCACACCTCCCTCTCTGCAGTGTCCACGACACCAGTTGACGAGTCGACAGTTCAGGGGTTTCCAACTATTTGGAAGTTGTTCGTCAACAGGGCTCGCAAAAATCGACTCTGTGCAGGCACAGCAGCATCAACTACACCACCTGCGCCCTGCCTGAGCTGAGCTGAGCTGTAGCAACCCATCACCAGCCACGATCATGCAAGCAACGCAGTATTGGAAACCTGGAGAGGAGAAACCGCGAACTGGGGAGGACAAAAGCAGGCCAGCTAGCGCGAGCAAGGACCATCACCCACCCAACAGCAGCAGCAATGGTCGTAGTGGCAAGAAGAAAGGTGCTGGGGACTCGGCTGGGCGACGCAACAGCAGTGGGGGTAGTAGCCGTCCGAATAAGAAGAAGGGGGGTAGGTACAGCAGCGGTAAGGTGGAGGCGGAGTCACCCTCTTCCTCTGGGGGTAAGCCTGCGGTCGCTGCTGGCCCTTCCCAGGGGCTCCTCGCCATGAAGGTGGGTGGAGCAAGGCTGCTCAATAACTGGTACCTGGTACTCAACAACGAACAACGAACAACAACGGCCTGCCTGACCCTAGTCGTAGTACCCACAGCGCGTATGGTAAACCAGCCGAGTAGCAGCAGGCCCATGAACGCTTGTGCTAGCATGGCCATTAGTTACCACATACCAGGTATTTGTCTACGTCAAAAATGCAGCATTATAACTCAGCTTGCAGTACGAGGTCACAAGGCCACAGACAGCTGCGACGTATCAGCACTTGAATGAATCAACCTCCGAGCCTCTCCGAGTCACTCGTCATGTTCACACTATTATTGGAGGCGTTACCCTTTGCCAATTACCCGGGTACTCGCGAGTGTTAGCCAGCCTGCTTATACCCGTCACGGGTACGAGTAACACTTCATACTCGCCGAGTATTTGTGCCTCGGGTACCCGGGTACCTGGGTACCCGGGTTACACGAGTACCTGAGTACCCGTTGGTTGGAAACGCCAGGGGTGGAATCTTATCATGACCTCAATCACGTCCCCTGAGGCGTATTTTATACACATTCTCCAGGAAACCCTTTTCAAAATGAAAATGTTATCTCAATTACCCCGGGTGCCCGGTTTAAGTGGGTACCCGGGTACCCGTTGGTTTACCTGGAAAACTACGGGGATGGCAACCTATCATCCCCTAGATCAAGTCCCCTTATCATCGCCTACATCACGTCCCCTAGGCCGTATTTCTTACCCGTTGCTTTACCAACTCTGCATTTGTTCCAATCATGATCGATTCTTATGCCCCCTCGTCTGGTAGACGGGTACCCGGCGGGTAATCGGCTGTTAAACGGTACCCGAGTACCCGCCCAAGGTATGATAGCCGTAAACTCGCGAGTCCACGGGTATTTATTTTCCAATGTTCGCGGGTACCCGTTTAACACGGGTACTCGGCGAGTAACCCCTCTAGAGTCCATGAGCTCGCCAGCCACGGGGGTGTGACGAAAAAATATCAACCAACCAACCAGCCACCGCTATCAATACGCATACCTACCGAAGACCCGAGGCAAATGAAAAAGAAAGAATCGAAAAGAAAGCAAGGAATGGAATGGAAAGGAAAGGCAAAACACCATATTAGCAGATGCTGGAGACTGGCAGAAAAGGGCGTTGGGCACATAGAGGGCATGAAGTGCATAAATGGCACTGAAGGCGATTCTTATGCCCCCTCGGCTGGTAGACGGGTACCCGGCGGGTAATCGGCTGTTAAACGGTACCCGAGTACCCGCCCAAGGTATGATAGCCGTAAACTCGCGAGTCCACGGGTATTTATTTTCCAATGTTCGCGGGTACCTGTTTAACACGGGTACTCGGCGAGTAACCCCTCTAGAATACATGAGCTCGCCAGCTACGGGGGTGTGACGAAAAAATATCAACTAACCAACCAGCCACCGCTATCAATACGCATGCCTACCGAAGACCCGAGGCAAATGAAAAAGAAAGAATTGAAAAGAAAGCAAGGAATGGAATGGAAAGGAAAGGCAAAACACCATATTAGCAGATGCTGGAGACTGGCAGAAAAGGGCGTTGGGCACATTTAGGGCATGAAGTGCATAAATGGCACTGAAGGACACTGAGGGGACAACACAGCAAGGCGAAGAAATCCGGGCGGCCTTACGTTAGCTACTTACGGCCTGGGAAGGCACACAAACTCCAGGACGATGATGGCCAGACCCAGACTTCAGCCTCTTGGACAGGTTGCCCGCCCCCTCCCTCCCTCCCGCCCCCCACTCCTCCACTGCTCCCCTCCACTTTCCCCCGCCGCATATTGGTGTCAACAACAGTGGGTGGCGCGGCCGCGGCCTTCACGTGTACTGTATAGACTCACTAAGGAGTCGGCGCCTTTTGCAGCCACCCTCGGCAGTTCTCTGGCCCGTCAGACTACTCTCAGCTCCTGATTTTACCGACGGGGATTTTTTTTTCAGCATCGATCCTTGAGTTCTTTTTTGCCGATGTGGAAAGATTGGTTCCCAATTTTTGTTTGTTGTTTGGCGTTGAACTTGGTACTTTATGCTCTATCAGGGCCCATTCAACCGGAGCGTGTTGAGCCTATGAAATACAATCCAAACATAAAAACAGAAACGCAGCTGATATAGGAAGATGCATTCCTTCCAACTGGCCAAATGTAATAACACCGAGTCACCAAGAAATTGCTGCTTGACCTTTTTGAGAATCAGGAAATTTCAGTTGATTTTGAGATTACAATTATTAAGAAAGCTTTCCCGCACCCGAGCGAGGACCGACACCATGCCGACAACCGCAGCTACCAACGCCCCGTAGACGAGACACACAGAAGACAGAGAGCAGATAATACATGGACAACATGCCGCTGGTGCCAGTCAATGCAGCTTCCATCATTGTAGTCAAAACTGTCGCCCGTGGCGCCGTCCCTGATCAAATTTAGTGTTGCTGTAGCCTAAAATCGTGTATTGCAGCAAGCGATGGTGATGTTTGGCCAGAACCGGTACCATGTCCTGCCCCTATTTCATGCTTGAGGATACCGATGTCTTTGCAGCTGCAGAGTAGGGTCGGCTAGGTATGTGGGCACACTCCCCTCTTTTAGGGCTGGGCGTCACCTTTACGGCCGCTGGAGGGTGCTTCAGTCCCGTGCTCCATCTCGACCGTTTTGGTTTGTGATTTTAGCTGTTGTTGTTAGGTTTTGGTTTTCCTCGTTTGTATGGGCCCTCACATCATATCATACGTATCCATACAAGCTGCTGGTCGCGGCACGTGGCATGTGGCATGTGTCACAACAAGCTGGAATAAAACAGCACACAGCATGAATTTAATTGCACAGCACACACACAAGCCACCAACATTGCAATGCCCACCCAAGCTATAAATACCAGCTACATCCCAACTACGTAGCCGGAGTGGCAAGCGCGCACACGATGGCTCCAAGCCCGGTGTGCGTTCTGTGGCCAGAGAACTGTGCCTCGTACATGAGTCGTCGCGCGCGCGGTCCTGCTCCCGTCGGTCTAAACATAAGTTCGATCTCTTCCCATAATTTCTCGAAACATGGACCGAGCTGTTTCACTGCACTGCACCAAATCAGCTTTTGGGTGAGGTACCATTAGTATCCGGTCGCCCCGGTGACGTATCAGGTTATCCTCGAGCCTGGTATAGGTCAGTTTCGTGATTTCAAATTCCTCCGAGTGCATACTCGTATAAAGTCGTAGGGACTTTTTCTTGTGCACTAATTGACCTGCGGAAAGCGCGAGGGCGTGAGTTAGCAACACTCGATGAAAAATCGAGGAGCAGTGTGATTGCTGAACCCTATGCGCGATAAAAAGATTGAAGGCAAGAACCGGGGGGAGGGAAGGAACGACACCTGCGACTACGGCTTGTCCAGAAGCTGGAAAGTAAAAGTGTGCAAATATATATATATCGAGCTCCTCAGGTCAGGAGCCCCAGCAAACAAGAACGCCTCTGCCGTAGCGTGCTTTTGATCTCGTCGGGGCAAAAGGCTTCCCTGGCGACCTGGCCACCTTGACGGGAATTGTTCATCTCATCGGGTTGTACTTTCATGTTTTCCCGACGTCATTTTTTGAAAGCAAGCATGCGCCTCTTGCACCCCCCCCCCCGCGCCTCCTCGCTGCCATTTGCAGTTTATGCAGCGCAAGGTGAAGATCGACGAGGCTCAGCAGAAGCATCAGGACAGGCGAGAGACTTTGGAGCGGGAGTTCACGTCCTCGTACGCGAAACGTCTTAAGGCCGGCAAGGCGAACGAGAAAGATCGGTGAGAGCGGTCTCTATGCCGTGCTGGAGTTTGTTACGTAGATTTAATGGCTATTAAAAGTGGTTTGGTTGGGTGGCGGCGTTAAAGGCAGCTATGAACCTCTTCGGGAAGTCAGACGCAAACATTGAATGAAAAAAAATGCCGAAACACAGCGTCGGCGACATGAAGCAATCCTGTCAATAGCTGCAGAAAGCAGGAAGCTGTGAGGCAAGCAAGCGTCAGGCGTGACGATACTCGGGGATTGCCGCAAGCTTCTTTTCCGTAGACGCCTGCTTAGATCGCGCTCGTCGCTTTTTAAGTCTGTATACTATGATCAAGATATAATCAAGTCCCAAAAAGGGTTAAGAACTGGCGACACACGCTACCGCAGGGCTACACCGGTATCATTATGGGGCTTTTCGCTTGCGGGGCGGCCTCTATGCGTCCCCTCAAAACTGATTTTGAGCCAACTTTTAAGTGCAACCCGACAAACCAAACTAAAAAAACGGGCGACAGATGTAGTACGCAGCCTTCGAAGATGGGTATGGACCCTAAATCCGTCGAACTCACGGCTGACGACGTTGTTAGAATAGTTTTGTAAAACCCACACAACCTATTAATAGTTATAGGAATATAGTTGTTTTGCACGACAAAAATGGCATAATTCCGACGATTTCTGGTTAAGAAGCGCTCCCCGTCATCCAGTTTTTTTTTTGTGAGTAAAAAAGTGCTGCCTGTGTCGTGGCATGCTTTTGGCTCAATCTTTGTTACTAAGCGCCATACGGTATCATATATACGTCGAGCCACAAACGCAGCAGTGAGATGGACGCATGTAACACGCAGCAATCTGACATGTACCGCACGCCGCTAACTGTAACACCTAGCCAGCTAATGAATAGTTGGCCGCTTGTATTGTGATGGCACCTGTTTGTCGTTTTTTTTTTGTGGCGGGTTGCTTCAGCTATGATATAACTGTAATACCTAGCCAGCTAATGAATAGTTGGCAACTTATATTGTGATACGTAGCACCTGTTTGTCCTTTTTTTCGTGCGGGTTGCTTCAGCTATATGTCATCCATGTACCACCTTTGGTTTGTTTGTGTTTTTTCTTTGGATATTCTTCAACTCCAGGGTGACTGGAGCCTGTCCTGTGACCACGGACTTGATTATGCGAGGTGATGTGAGATAACAACAGGTTAGTCGATGGAAATTGACGAGCGGTGGGAATGCGGAACCCTTTGAGCGATAAAATAAAGAACGATTGTTGTTGTTGTTGTTGTTGTTGTTCTCACGTTAACTCGCATGATCAAGTCCGTGGTCACAGGACAGGCTCCAGTCACTCTGGAGCTGAGGAATACCCCGGAGAAAAAAAACGCAAACAAACCAAAGGTGGTGCACGCATAAATCACAGCTGACGCAATTTTTGCCTCCGACGGAAACATATAAAAGTGAAATCGGGAGTCAGCCTACGATGTGCCAGGTCCATACACTGGTGCATACGTCTCACTACTTGCGCCTGAAAAACCGACTATACCGCTTGCCACCCAGGAAAAGACTACCACGTATATATTGCAACCTCTGCCAAACGAAGTAGCATATACCTAACGAAGTAACGTAGTTGAGCGCAGGCACATCAAGCGTTCCTTTTTAAACACTGACGATTTGCACTTCTCCCCCTCGTGGTCAATGCTGGTGACATTGCATGACTACATCACCTCGCTTGTTGTATTTGTAATATGTATCTCTATCTTAGAATTAGCGACCTCAGAGCCCCACATCGACACGGTAGAAATCACGGGCGTATAATCGTACATTTATCTAATGATCATGTGAAAAGGAAGGACAGGCAGATATGTTAAAATTGCGGTAGACCACACTACCAACCTATTACGTAGGGTGTTTCGTACCTACCGTCTGCTTGATCGCCTCCCAACCTCTGCCAAACAAGTATGCCTAACGAAGCAACGCAATTGAGCGCGGGTGCATCAAGCGTTCCTTTCAAAACACTGACGATTTGCACTTCTCCCCCTCGAGCTCAATGGTGGTGTCATTGCATGACCACATCACCTCGCTTGTTGTATTTTGCAATATGTATCTGTCTTATGATTTGCGACCTCAGAGCCCCACATCGGCACGGTAAAATCATGTCAATCGATAGGTGTAACCATGTAAACACCGACGATTTGCGCTTCTCCCCTTCGTGCTCAATGTTGGTGACATTGCATGACCACATCACCTCGCTTGTTGTATTTTGCAATATGTATCTGTCTTATAATTGGCGACCTCAGAGCCCCATATCGGCACGGTAAAATCATGGTAACTCCATGGTTACACCTATCGATTGAAATGTTGTATCTTGCGATCCATGTACAATAACTCACCACGAAGCTATCGCACATTGTATACCACACCTAAAATTGTTTTGTACCTGGTACGTATACAAAACCCCAACTAAAAATTGTTTTGTATACCACACCTAACATGAAATCGGCTAGAATAATATACAATACCAGACAGGTGATATAAACGGATGCATTCCTTCTACAACCGTCGGATTTGTCGCCTTGAAGGATTTATAGTTTCTGTGCGTATATTGAGTTGTCCCGCCCGTCCCCCCCCCCCCCCCCCCCATCCCTCTTGTTCAAACGCCCCACCTAAAATCAAAATCTGCCAGAGTAAGAAACACTACCAGGCAGCTGATATCGTATTATCTTTCTAGCCATCCATGCTGTAGCTCCAATTCATTTCCGCCCCCCGCCCCCCCCGCCCCCCCCCTTTTCCCCCCGCCCCCTCTTGTGCAAACGCCCAACCTATAATCAAAATATTCCAGAGTAATAAACACTGCCAGGCAGTTAATATCTCCTCATTATATTTCTAGCCATCCGTGCCGTAGCTCCAATTCATTTCCGCACCCCCCCCAACGCCCCCTCCTTCTCCACCACCCGCACCATCGCCTAGACCTATTACCACGTGTATAGCAAGTCCTACATCTATGCGACCTAAACCTGTTGGAAATCCCCTTCCCCCCCTCCCCCAACCCCCCCCCCCCCCCCCCTTCAAACACTCCGCCCTCTCCTCACTGGTTGTACGACTTACAGCATACACGTGACAAACTGATGCATTTCCTTCCACAGCTGTCACATTTTGTCCCCCTCAAAAACGGGTTTTATGTTTTCCGCGCACAGACTGACTAACACCACCGTGTTGACCCTGGTACAAGCTACACTGTAGTTCCAAGGGGAGTCGCCGACCTACATCCTTAATGAGGACACACACCCAGTACGCGCGATCGGAGTATTACACACAGCTTGAAAAAACATGAGTTTCGACAAAATCTTCAATCTCATAGCTGGAGTGTATTTTTATTTTTATAATACTACACGTAGTACCTATCACCACGCATACGCACGTCAGACTTAAGTCAATTGGAAAAAAAGAAAGAAAAGGGAGAGAAAGGAAAGAAAAGAAAAGAGAAGAAAATAAAGCGAAAAAGGAAATAAACTATAAGACAAGACAATAAGAGGAAGCAATGATTAAAGACTTCCAGGTATACAAAACCATTATGTCAGAGAGTAAACTCACCCTGTTGACCCTGGTACCAGCTAACACCAAGGGGAGTCACGGCCTATACATATGGATAACCGGTCGCCCCGGTGGCGTATCAGGTTATCCTCGAGCCTGGTATAGGTCAGTTTCGTGAGTTCGAATCCCCCCTAGTGCATACCCGTATAAATTCGTTGGGGCGTTTTCTTGTTCACAATTGACTTGCGGAAGGCGCGAGAGCGTGAGTTAGCAACACTCGATGCAAAATCGACTAGCAGCGGGATTACTGAACCCTATGGGCGATAAAGATTGAAGGCAAGCACAGGGGGAAGAAGGGACGACACCTGTGACCATGGCTTGTCCAGAAGCTGGAAATTAGAAGTGTGAAAACAAATATATATATATAAATATATATATCCTTCATGAGGACGTGCACACCCCTTAACACGCGCGATCGAAGTATCATACACAGCTTGCAAAGACGATTTTGGACGAAACCCTCGCTCTCACAGCTGAAGTGTTTTTTTTTTTGACGATGAACACATGTATCGGGGGGGGGGGGGGGGGGGAGAAGAGACGACACCTGTGACCACGTTTGTCCAGAAGCAGGAAATCAAAGGATGCATGCTACGGTGAAGGTACACCTTTTTTTGGTTCTGGGACTTGTTACTAGAGGAACATTATACCCTGTACCCACGGCAAAACTGATTCTTGACAAATACTGAAGGTGCTACCAGGTACATGTATACGTACCCGTATGAACACGCCCACGTCCTAGGCAAGACAAGAAAAGAAGAATGCTTGCTGTAACCGTAGTGAAATTCCCGACGGTTTTTGGTTTAGGAGCCCGGTCATCCAGAAAAACTAAATTAGCCATTAGCCAAAAAGTGGTGTGCCATATATACCTATATCGTAGCACCCGTCAAGAGTGAAATTTTACAATATACAAAAGTCAGCTAACTCGCTGCCCTACCCCGTGGGTCTTGCCCTTGTTGCCCTGCTGCGGGTGTTCCTTCAGACTTGTCTGTCGGCTAGACGAGCAAGACCCAGCGCTGGTGATTGTCGGTCGGAGGTCATTTGGGGGTTTCAATGCCGTCGCGGAGGCGGCGTACGATGCGTGCATTAGAGACATAGCGGCAGGGGAGCGTTTAGCGGGGTCAAGGGGGAGGAGAGGCGATGACGACGGGGGCATATCGGACACGGAGATGGCCGAGAGGTGAGTGGAAGACGCCTTCGCCGTGGTCGAACGGTACGATAGAGGAGGCATCCCGGAACAAGGCTAAACGGTATTGTAGTATCATACCCCGTTTTCACCACACAGTTTGAGACACTCACACGAGTGACTCTGTACCTTGCTTACAAAAGGCTGTAGGCGATTTGTTTGGCGCAGCGTATCTGATATTTCCTATGCGGATTCATATCGCAAACTTACAACAGCACGGAAGCTTAAGAACGCAAAAAAAAGGAAAAGGGGTGTCGCTCGCGCGTGTGATACCGAGCCACTGCATAAAAAGGCTCCAAGAGTGACCCCCTCTTTACCGTAGCCTTCGTCCTTCATGTTCGTTTCCGTCGAGTTGCGGCCACTCGCGAGAGTGATCAGATGCGCCTCAGGCAACAACTGTTTTGGTCGAAAAGAGGTAATGCACCCCTGTCATAGCACGCGTCAATATTGTAAAGCACCACTGGGATTCAAGCGATATTGGCTATAGCAAGTTAGCTGACAAGCCTCGCCAAACGTACATGTTTTGGCCAAAAAAAGGTACTGCACCCCCCCAATCATAGCACGCGTCAGCATTGTAAATCACCGCTGGGAGGTGGGATTCAAACGATATCGGTTGCAGCATGTTATTTGAGGATCCCGCGGCAGTCAGAACTGATTTGGCCAAAAAAGGTACTGTAGCCCTACCAAAGCATGCACGTCTTCAGACGATATTGATTGTAGTACGTTATTTGAGGAGCCCCGCCGGTCATGAAATTTTGGCCAAAAGAGGTGCTGCTGTGCCCGTATCATACATAGCACGCGTCAACGTTGTCAAGCACAACTTGGGTTCAAACGATATTGGACATAGTATGTTAGTTGTAGGAGCCCCGCCAGTCGTAAATGTTTTGGCCAAAAAGAGGTACTGTACCCTTTTCGTAGCGCACGCCTCCACTATGCTGCTTGCTTACTCTCTGGGACCACCTGTTTTTTGTTGTGAGACCCAAGCTTGGCGATCGTTGAAGCGAGACGCGCGAGTTTATCGACCTCTCGGAGGGGAACGTGCATTGTGCGAAGGCTCGTGCGTTAGGCATTATGCGAAGACTCGTGTTTCAATAGAGGTAGCAGTTTTCGGCTATTTTGTTTTTTGAAATACGGTACTCCTTAGCCCAAAAATCGTCGGAGTCGTGGTTCTTGTTTTGCATAGTACTTGTTTTGTATGTGTAGGGGCCACGTTTTATTTTTTCATCGGGTTGCACTTTAAGTCCGCTCCAAATCGGTTTTTAGGTGAGGCGTGCTTGTAGAGCTCCCAAGAGAGGAGCCCCAAAAAAGCAAAAAAGGAGCAACTGCTGTACCGTACCATGTACCGCAGCATGCATGGTTCGCGAAGGATGACGTGTTGTTTTCCCTTACCCTTGTGCTGCCGGCTGCGTGCACCCAACCCGTTTCGGTTACGCCTCCGCAGGCTTGGGAAGAATGTGCGCCATGCTCGACGATGACACGGCGTCGGATGGCTTCGAAATATTTTTCTTGCGCGAGGCAAAGCTCGGGAGGGAGCGCTTCGCTCGTGCTTCGCTTGCGCTGGCGCTTCGCCCTGGCGCTTTGTCCTGGGCGCAATGAGTAACCCCCATGGGAGGTGGTGTGCAAAGGAATGTTGGCGCGAGCTTCGATAGGGGTCGAAACACTTTTTCGCCCAAAATGTTATGGAATGGCGGGGCTTTTCGACCGAATAGACCAAAGCTACGGTAGCGGGGTAACTTTTGACTTTTATTTTTGCAGTGGCTCGGGGCCACTCGCGCGGGTGACTGACCCCCCTGTTCCTTCGCGGTCTTGACCCCTCTAGAGCCCTAAAACCTCTCTATATATACTAAATTCAAGTTATTTTGTTCCCGGGTGGGTTTCCAGCTGTGAAGGCGTTAATATCTGGTACCTTTTTTTTTTTGCGGTATGAATTCCCAATGGAATGGTTAGCTACGCTGCGCCAAGCAAATCGCCTGAAGAGTGTTCGTCCGTGAGGTGCAGAGTCACTCGTGCGGGTATGATATGATACGATAGCTCAAGTCCGGTAGTGAATGGGAGTACCTCCCTACCCTATACCAGGTATATCCTTGGCCAAGAACTACCCAGCATTATTGGAAGACCAGTCCTGTTTTTACCATACGTTGCTCGTTTTATACCTTAGCCATCTATTAATGCACATGCTGCCACGATAAAGGTAGACCTATTTACGATAAAGGTACACCTTTTTTGGTTCTGAGGGCCCTCACTTGAGGATCTGAGTACCTCTTGCCCCAAAACATCGACTATGGGTGAACTGAAAGCGCAACCCGATGACCGAAACCCATTGCCTAGTAGATTAGGTATACATGTAAAAGAAAAGCATGTTGTTGCGAATAGTAACGGGGACCGCCGATAGGAACAGCTCGCGCTATCGCTATAGTGGGAACCGAAGAACACGCCAGCTAGCGCTGGACTGCGAAGGCAATTGAGTTAAATCGACACACGACGTTTATGAAAATACGTGGAAGTGTGGTGAGCTCAGGCTTTGTTTTTTCCCATCCGCCGGAGGATATCAAAACAATACATGTATATATACTTCGTATTGCGAAAACACGAACAGCATTCCGACGATCTGGGGCTTATGGAGCCCCAATCTTTCGATAAATAATGTACCCCAAAAAGTGCTACCCCTGTCTTGGCACGCGCGTCCATAGGTTTTGTTCATCGAGTTAAGCTCACAATTTTTGTCGAAAACCTGTTTTTATTGGCATGAAGTATTTTTACAGGGCTTTTCGCGGGTCGGGCCACTACTCGCGGCTTGGTTATGACCCGACCAGATCCGTGAGCTGTGAAAAACAGCTGACCCGACCGCGTCCGACCCGTGTGATTTCGAACTACCTCCTGACTCGACCCGCGAGATTTCGGCCACCTCCTCACCCGATCCGCGGATCGGATCATGACCCGAGAAAAGCCCTGGGTGTTCACAGTTGTGCAGCGGTGCCCTGGCCAAACAAAGCACAAGAGACGAGGACGGTCTTATGAACCATCCGCAGATGTATAGATAGCGTGTCAGTGCGCGCACATGATGGCAGGACGAGTAGAGTGGTGCCATGCTCTGCCTGCGTGCGCGCGTCGTCCGGCTCTTTGCATGGAATCTTGCGTTCAACTGTTTGGTTATTTTTTCACACATCATACAGCAGTTCGAGGGGTTCCCCAATAAGGCGGTCATAGTGCTCTGGCACGCCACCGCTTCTCTCGGGGACCCCTACTGTATTTGGCATATCGTCTACTTCAGCAGCCCGCATTGCTTGGTGCGGCCAATGCTGTAATCGTCACTTTTCCCTCCTATAGAGCAACCGATTAGCACCGCACTCCCGACATGGGGACAGAACACTTGAAGTTAGACTAGGAAAAAAATTAGGAGTTAGAAACGGGTTAGGATCTTTCGGGACTTTGCTCTTTTGGGGCTCCAGCGGGAAAAAACTCCCGAAGAATAAAACCGAGTGACGGTTGCAGCATCGGTCGTCACATACTGTAGAGCGGGCTGCTGGATAGGGTGATTGAGGGCAGGTAGATGCAGCGTCCTTGCCACGGCGCAAGGAGGTGCACGACCCCGCCCACGCTTCTGCGTGCTCGTGCTGCCGGACTGGACCGTCGGCAAGACCAACCACACTTACTTACTCTGCGTAATTTCCGCACCTGGGCCCCGGAAGGGCCGTCAAATAAGCATTTCCCGCCATACTAAGAAGCCGTTAATTTCAGGGTTAAGGTCGGTAACTTTCCCGCCGTGAAATTACTTTTTTTTTTTTTTTTTTCATCCTCCGGCGGATGGGGAAAAATAAAGCTTTAGCTCACCACACTTCCACGTATTTTCATACGCGTCGTGTGTCGATTTAACTCAGTGAAATTACCGCCCTGGCGGTCCCGGTAATTCCGCGGTTTACCGCCATATTGTGTAAGTACCGTCTACCGCCGAAGTCGTTAGCGCCAAAAACCGAAACACCACACAATGTACATAACGTATAAAAAGGTACCGCCATGTTGCAATACCGCCGACAAAATACCGCCGTAACAGTAGTTACAGTTACCGCTTACCACCGAATTAATACCGCCAACTCTCGATACCGCCTAGAAAGTATCGCCAACTCTCGATACCGCCCGGAAAGTACCGCCAACTCAGGGTACCGCCCAAAACATACCGGCGACACTGGATACCGCCCAAAAGGTACCGCCAGCACGGGGTACGACCCGTATTCTTTTATGCCTGGTACAATTCTCATAATCTTTGTCTGTGTTCATCTGTGTCATTTGACCTTTTGGTTCTGCAGGTTTCTTCTCGGTATAAGTTAATAACCTCTTTGTGGACGTGCGTGGAGGTGTGGACAGATAGAGCCCCCACCTGTCCACACTCAGCTCCTCTGCCCACAAGCCTGTCCACACCCCACACCACGCTCAGCGTGGTCCAGCAGAGCAATGAGCGGTTTAGATGGGAATACCAGCCCTTCTATTAACACTAGTGTAGTGGAAAAGGGGATTTGGACGAGGCTGGGGCTATACCCCCAGTAGATATATTACTAACCCATTGTGATTTCACGCGCAGGTTCGTGTCCTGCCGACAACGCCATTTGTTGAGATACTAATGGGGGTATTAGTCCGTTTGACCACTTGCCAAAGGTTGACCAATAGCTTACCCAAACTAAGCCTTATAACAGTAGTTTACAATTTAGTACATCAAGGCATTCGATTCTTACAGCAGTATTATTGTGGTTTCGGGATTGTAAAAGCTTTTTTGCCCTGTCTGTTTGTGCGTTTCGCATGATGAGGCTGCTCAATACCGCCCAACCAAGTCTTGGGTTTACGTTTACGCTGCCACCGCCGAACAACGAAAAACAGTCTACCGCCAAAACAAATACCGCCGTGTTGCAGTACCGTCGAAAAATTATCGTCATTTTTTTTGTGCTTATACCCTACCGCCGAAAGAAACCCCCGCCAAAAAACGAAAACCGCCTGTACCGCCAAAAAAAATAGCGCCGTGTTGCATTTATTAAGGTACGGCCTTGAAAGACGTGTAATTATCTAATTATCTGCCTTGATAAGTAATTGGGCGTTTTCGTATGATATGTTGGCGTTTTCTATTCGGGATAGTCAGGAAATGAAACCGAGGCATGCGCCTCGGCTCTCACATGCTATCCGCGGCTGTGTGGAAATAATAAATCTGCTTCTCTACTACGTACGGCTAAGAAAGCGAATGCTCACCGAGAACCTGCTTAATAGGCAGACTTGCGCAGGGGACATTCTGTGTACCCGCTCAACGCCTTAACAATATGGCGTCGTCGTCCCAATACCTCAACTCATTACCGCCGAAAAATACCGCCATAGTTGCAATTGCCGTTTTTACCTCCACACACAGCAGTCCTTTCCGCCAAAAACCGAAATACCGCCTACCGCCGAAAAAAGTACCGCTGTAGGTATTGCAATACCGCCCCGCCTGAGTCCACCTAAAAAAACGTTTCCGACGTTAACCCTAAATATTTTCCACCACTACAAATAAGAGCAATGTGATTGCGGTTGGAAGTGGTAGGGTTAGGGGTGGGAGCAGTAGTGTTTTGAGGGGAGGGGTTGAGAGGGCAGGGCCCCAGAGAGAGCGAGACGGCGGGGACTCTTTCTAACCACGACCGATAGCATTAGGCAGCAACACCGCACGACCTCCCGTGCGTTGAAACATACGCACAGCAGTTACAAACCAGCCATATATTAGGTAGACAGCAGGTTGTCGTTCGATGCTTCTTCGGAAGTGTAAAGGGGGGAGGACTTGGCCCTTGCGGCTGGACGGGGCAAGGCCAGGAGAACAGGGCGAGGTACATATCTAGACTAGTATTCGTTGTTTTTGGTTGCTGGAAACATCGTTTCACGCGTTCATCTGGATGATGTTGTGTTCTTTCATCATGTTTTTCGTCTTTGACACACGCGCTACGCATTGTCAGATGGCAACTTATAATAAGAAGAACAATGTGATGCTTTAAGAGCGCCTATCCCGGCTTGTCACAGGGTGAGTTTTTAAATCGGGATACCACCCACTGCAGCACGTTTTGGGTCGAACTGTTCCCGGCCGATCAGGCTCCTCAGCTGAAGGCTTGCCCAGAGTCGATGCTATTTTTTATAGTAGTACCAAGTAGAGGGTATTGGTCTGCTGGACTCCTGGTGAAAACGGTCAACCAAACGCACTCCACTCCCACAGTTGTAAACAGCGAGGCTACGAAGCCGCGAAGAAACTCCAAGAAATAGGGCGACATGAAAGGAAGCCTGGCGTGAGGGACCAGATAAGCGCCAAGCGCCGGAAACGACCGCCACATCATCAGCACGGGTGCGCGCGCACGGGGGGGGGGGGAGGGGGGTCGAGAATGTGTCGACGAATAACAGAAAAAAAAACGCCTCCGCCCACATCCCAACGACGGGGGGGGGGGGAGAGGCAAAAATGTGTATCGTTGAAAAGGGCAGAACACGAAAACCAAGCCGTCTTGTTTGCCACGCAATACTACGGTAACACGGTACAGGACACTCAATAAGGAACAGGAACGCTGGCCCACAGGCTAGGTTTCATATTCGAGAAAGGGTGCGCCTTCTACACAAACCGCAGCGCAATAACTCCCGGTTTTATTATTTTTCCGCAAACCTCGGCCTGTGTTTCCCAGTACGCCCTGTTTCTCAATAGGCGTCTGTAGGAGCACTGTAGGATCAGCCAGACTACCCAGACCGCCCCCGGCTCTGCGCGCGCGCGCGCGGCGAGGGGGGGGGTCGGTAGGACGAAGACGCGTGCTACGGTGATCGAGGTCCGCAGCACGGTTTGGCAGAAATATTTTCTGGATTATGATGGCGCTCCTTAACCCAGCATCGTTGGAACGCCATTATTATCGTTTTGCAGTATGGTTTTGTGTTTCTACCTATTACAGTAGGCCATGGCATGGATTGTGCTCAAATCACAGGTTACCCTCTTTCAGTGTGTACGTACTAAAAAAACAGTTTTTTTTTTGGGGGGGGGGGTGAGGTATCGAGCTGCCCCTCAAAAATAAGTTACAAGCCTCAGAAACAAAAAGGGGTGCACCTCTGCCGTCGTGGCTTGTGTCCGAACCAAATAGAATACACTATTATATAATATTAGTAGTAAGCACTAGTAGTAGTGCTCCCTCTACAACGCCGGTTGAGTAGTGCCGGTTGCCCGCTATGTTGCCTATGAAACCACTCGGTGGCGCAGACGGGAACAACCTCTATAAGCGCCGGTTGAGTTCGTAGTACTGGTTGCCCGCTGTGTTCCCTATGAAATCGTTGGCGCTGCCGGGAACAACCAGTAGGTGGCAGTATGCGGAGCGTACGGTCCCGTACCACGACACAGATATTTATTAATAGCGGTCACATTATTGAGACCACAACCCCAGCTCTGAGCGCGGGGGGGGGTCGTCAGGTCCTATACAATATTATCGACGGTATTTTCTTGTAAAGTGCGTGCAATGGGGACACAGGGCATCTCCTGCCACAGGTCTGCCTGTCGAGCAGGTCCTCATCGTTGTCGCGTTCACCTGCATGTCATGACTTGCTGACTTGTACGTTGAGTGGGGACAGAAGAAGTGCAACTTGAACATCTAACTCGGGTGACTTCGAAGTCTGATTGAGCCCTAGGGTTTGTATTTACCGGCACACTGCTACTTTTTATAGATATACATACCTGCAGAGGGTTTTTTACCACACCCTTCAAGGGCGGTATGAATATAATACCGTAATAAAAAATGCTTTGTGACGTTACACAACAATTAGAAGGAAGCAGGCACGAGTACACGCAAGGAGCACAGGCGCCAGCGGCTCGGTTACTCGCACCCCCTCCCCCCCATCCTATGGTATATACCACTGGTCCAGGTATAGACACACACATACATCTGAACCGTCAGGTAGTACTCATTAATCTTCCATCAACAACAATGAAGCTGCGCCAGGGTACATATCGGGTTGGCGGGAGCAAGAATGCAGAATGGTTTTACGTGCCCGTCCTTCTAGTGGCCAGGTACCGACCAAGACGAGAGAGATATGTAGAAGATCCGGAGTGCTCTCATACTTTAGAGCAACGCTGCTATGTGCTATATGTAGTAGTATGATGGATAAAATGATATCACGAGTTAGTTGTGGGTGTCAGGAGTTAAGGGATGTTTTATATTTATTACTCCCGTTCTGTAACAACAATAACATGATACAGTTAACTGTTGTTGTGTCTATCTATGCTGCTATGTATTACTATATGCCTCCGCCTCGCGCTACGTGCCGCTGCATGCATGCGGTGAATGATGAATGATGAGGAGCTTCTGAAGCGACGCGCGTCACAGCTGTCACTTTCTCTCGAACGGCGGGAGCTTTATTGTCCCTCTCTGCTCCTCGTATAGACTAATATCCTGGTTACCAGCTGGTGGTTACTACTAATACACGTACCCTGTGTGAGTATTAGCTCGAGGCCCGTTTACATCGACCACAATAATAGACAAACAAGATATTTTGCGATATTAGTAACCGTGTCTTCGCAGAAAGAGCTTGCAGCAGCAAGCAGTAGTAGTAGTCAGCAGTATAGTATTAATAGCAGTACTAATACTACTACTACTAGAGTCTAGTCTACTTCTACTATTATGATTAGTCTACTACTACTACTACTTTTTTTTTCTTTTTTTATCCTCCGGCGGATGGGGAAAAATAAAGCTTTAGCTCACCACACTTCCACGTATTTTCATACGCGTCGTATGTCGATTTAACTCAGTTGCTTTCGCAGCACTACTACTACTACTACTACTACTACTACTACTACTACTACTACTACTACTACTACTACTACTACTACTACTACTACTACTACTACTACGACTACTACGACTACTACTACTACTACTACTACTGCTACTACTACTACTACTACTACTACTACTACTACTACTACTACTACTACTACTACTACTACTACTACTACTACTACTACTACTACTACTACTACTACTACTACTACTACTACTACTACTACTACTACTACTACTACTACTACTACTACTACTACTACTACTACTACTACTACTACTACTACTACTACTACTACTACTACTACTACTACTACTACTACTACTACTACTACTACTACTACTACTACTACTACTACTACTACTACTACTACTACTACTACTACTACTACTACTACTACTACTACTACTACTACTACTACTACTACTACTACTACTACTACTACTACTACTACTACTACTACTACTACTACTACTACTACTACTACTCCTGCTGCTGCTGCTACTACTACTACTACTACTCCTGCTGCTGCTGCTGCTGTTACTACTACTACTACTACTACTACTACTACTACTACTACTACTACTACTACTACTACTACTACTACTACTACTACTACTACTACTACTACTACTACCACTACTACCACTACTACCACTACTACTGTTGATATTATGAGAATGCGGTGCGCGTGTCATATTGCAGGAAGTAGCCCCTACCGTAGCGCTTTGAACACATCATTATTATTAATGAACACACCCTCTACCCGGCAGAAAGGGCTGCCTCCTGTGACCGATTGTGGTATATATCGTCAATTTTGAGTTCGTCACAGTTTTTCCCTGTAAAAAAAGTCTATACGACGACGCACTTGTTGACTCAAGGTTGACTTTTGTAGCCAAAGCTGAGCACAACATGCCAATGAGCACACAATGTGCAACATCCACATACGGAAGCGCGACGACCACACCCTATCGTACGCCGACGCGCTTGCCAAGACAGCTTTCGAGAGCGTAGAGGCGATAGTGTGCAAACGGAGGATATTGTTTGCGGGATTCGTAGCACGCATGGGGAAGGAACGCCTGCCACAAAGGGTGATGCCTGGGGAGCTTGTTGGGGGTAAGGGCTACTCAAGAGGGCAAGAGAAGGACTGGATGGCTCATCTGGAGGAGGATATGTCGGTCTTCGGAGTGAAATTCGAAGGGTGGCGAAAGGCTGCTCAGAAGGCCGGCAGATGGTTTCGACGAGTAGAGGAGGGAGCCGAGTTGTTCATGCGGAATTGGCATGAAAAGGAGAAACGCAAAGCTGCAGAGCGACGCGCAGAGGCTGCAGCAGCGCCAATCTACCGTCGGCATCTCTAAGCGGCCGGGGGGAGGGGGGGAGAGGGGGAGGGGGGAGGGGGGGAGGGGGGAGGGGGGGAGGGGAGGGGGGGAGGGGGGAGGGGGGGAGGGGAGGGGGGGAGGGGGGAGGGGGGAGGGGGGGGGGAGAGGGGGGAGGGGGGAGGGGGGAGGGGCGAGGGGGGAGAGGGGGAGGGGAGGGGGGGAGGGGGGAGGGGGGGAGGGGGAGGAGGGGCGAGCGGGGCAACGCAATCTGTGCGCGGAAACTATAATTCCTTCAAGGGGACAAATCTGACGGTTGTGGTAGAAAATGCACCAGTTTGCCATGTATATCCTGTAAGTCGTGCAACCAGTGAGGAGAGGGCGGAGAGTTCGAAGGGGGGGGGTGGGAGGGGGAGGGGGGAAGGGGGGGCGTCATGCCCAAGAGACTGAAGTCTGGGTCTGGCCATCATTGTCTTGAAATTTGTGGGCCTTCCAATGGCCGTCAGAAGATATTGTAATACCGCCCTGACTTCTTCGCCATATTGCGTTCTCTCCCCAGCGCCATTGATGATGCACTTGACACCCTCTATGAGTCCAATGCCGCCTTTAGCCGGTTCCTAGGGTCTGCTAGTATGACCCGGTCGCCCCGGTGGCGTATCAGGTTATCCTCGAGCCTGGTATAGGTCAGTTTCGTGAGTTCGATCCCCACCGAGTCATACTCGTATACATTCGTTGGGACTTTTTCTTGTGCACAAATTGACTTGCGGAAAGCGCGAGAGCGTGAGCTAGCAAATCTCGATGTAAAATCGACGAGCAATGGGACTGCTGAACCCTATGCGCGATAAAAATTGAAGGCAAGAACCGGGGCGGAGAAGGGACGACACCTGTGACCGCGGCCTGTCCAGAAGCTGGCAAGTAGAAGACTAAGTGTGAAAAAAAAATGACATTTTTTCTCTCTTTCTCTTTCCTTGATTCCGCTTCTTGTCTTGTCTCTCCTGTTGCTTTTCTTGTCTCTTCTTTCCTTTCCTTTTTCTTTTTTCGCTTCCTTGTCTTTTCTTTTCTTTTCTTTATCTTCTTTTATTTTCTTTGTTTCTTTTTTCCAGTCGACTTGCGTCTGTCCTGCGTATACGTAGTGATAGGTACTACGTGCAATATATACTTACTTGGTAGTCGTGGGTGGCAAGCGGTATACGAAGTCGGTTTTCCAGGCGCGAGTAGTGAAACGTATGCACCAGTAGTATGGACCTGGCCCATCGTATGCTGACTCTCGATTTCACTTTTATATGTTTCTGGTGGTGAAGGTCAGCTGTGATGTAGAGTCTATGCGTGTACCACCTTTGGTTTGTGTTTTTTGCCTGGGGTATTCCTCAGCTCCAGGGTGACTGGAGCCTGTCCTGTGACCACGGACTTGATTATGCGAGTTAATATGAGAACAACAACAGCATGTATGAAATGTACCAACAAGTAGTAAAAGTGCACGTTCACCACAACTGCGAGGCATTCCAAAACACGCAACGGGTCGTAGCAGCGGATACATTTAGATACATCCAGCCGGTACCGCGTGAAAAATTCATCCATCCATGTATAGACTATGTACTAAAAATGTGATCATCGGAAGCAAACAAACTCTCCGCCCAGCTCGGCTAATGATCTCCGGCTAAACCCTTTTGGATACACATACCGCCAAACCGTACTTGGGGCGGTATACCACCGTACCGTACGTTTTCCTCCAGAAGATGTGAGATACACAACAGAGTACCTGGTGCTACTGCAGCTGCTGCTGTATCACAGGTGGTGGTGGTGCTGTCCGTTAGTACGTTAGGCCTCGGAACCTTTCGTTAAACCCCATTTTTTTAGTGAATGTCTATTGGCCAATATTTTGAATTATAGTTCGCTCATTGGTCTACGCAAAATATCGACAGGACCGGTGATTTCTTTACTCGTATATTCACGTTGTTTCTGGAAACGGTATATAAAAAGGTACCTGGTACTCGTATAGGGTTCAGGAAATGTTGTGTTTGTCCTGTATGGTTCCAGTGTTTTGAGACGAGATTTTCCGTAGATTGTAGATTGCGTTCATCAGGTCAGTGGGCTCACACATAGCTGGAGAGCCAAAGGCTTGAGGCAAGCGCTTGACCTTCTTCACCTTGTCCCCGCCTCGTAGTTTCGTCGTGGTTGACCGACCCTCCTCGTGAAGATGGAGGGAGCTAAGCAGAGGTTCCTGTCAGCCAGCGAGCGCGGAGGTGTGATTCAAGGCTTCACCCCAATTCACAGCCATGTCCAGCTCTATCTGGTGCAGATCATCCTTATCGTGGTCATGTGCTTTGTGCTCGGGCAACTGGTCAAGAAGTGGCACCAGCCGCGCGTCATTGCCGAGGTGAGTGGGCGAGATGCTATGCACTACCATGCACAGCCTGTAGGATTTTGCAAAGAGGCTATCGCAATCCGCAAGTGGTGCATAATATATACCCTGCCTGCTACCAGTAGATGCTGTTTTTTTCGTCGGGCATTCTGTGTGCATTCAGTGCTGGCACGAATTTCCCGATGTCTATACTTTATCCTAGACAATAATCACGAGTGCGAGAGCATTACACATCAACAGCGGGATTTTTGACTTAATCGTACCAGGTACGAGTACTGCTCTTTTTGTCAGTTTGTTGTATCTGAAATTAGAGTGCAGCTCTATCTTGGAGCAACTCTCACGCCGCTGCACTGCTGCCAATCCGTTCAAGGAAGCGACCTCGCATAGTTGGTTCCTTATGCCCATAGCTGCTGCTGCTGCTGCTGCTCGCATCTGTCTCGTAGTTTTGTGGCCACAGAACTTGTTCCTTCGAGGATGAAGAATGCTCAACGCGGACACCTGGGCGGGCTGGATGTCCATGTGTAGTCTAGACGTGCAGCAGTTTACAAGAACAGGCGAACATGTTGTGTCCTCCTGCTCCTGCTGGTGGCACACGTGAGAGACGTACCTTCGGGTTCATCACCGACTTGCTCTCTGGTCTACTGCTGTGTCTATGCTTGAAACTTCTATATATCCGTGGCAGCTTCAGCTTCCTTGCTGCGGCGGTTATAGATTACACTGCAGATGTGCGATTGGTTTTTGAGAAGACGTCGCTCGTTTTGTCTTGAGTTTCTGGTATATTTGAACAATCTTCGAAAAGGCTTCATCCCAGAGCCAACGTTGCAAAAGCAGCAGCAGCAGCAGCCGCAGCCGCAGCAGCGACACTTAAAACTGAAAGCAAAAGCAAAAACAGCAGCAACAAAATTGGCAGCAGTTCATTCCGCAGCAGTTGCACCTGCCTGCTGCAGACTGAGCAAAAGGCCGTTGCCCGTTCACATCGACCGGAACCCCACTCCTCTCTCTCTTTTATGTTCATCTACTGCGAGCCATGTGTTTTATTCACGGCATCTCTCGTGCTGAGTTGGAGGGCAAAAGTGGTGAAACACATGAGAAAAAAGACGAGCGCTCGTATGATGGTTATCGGTATACCTGGTACGATTCATCGGTACGTACTTGAAGTGTCCATCTTTATGTGCGTGCGCCTGGCACACATGAGAGAAAAGGCCTCCTCATGGTGGGATAGGATGCATCTATTATTAACAGTAGTAATAGTCTAGACAGCTGGTGGAAGGTGCAGCTATTAATAGATACCAGGCATTTACAGTTTGCAAGGATGGAACGCCGATTCGTGTGTGTGTGTGTGTGTGTGTGTGTGTGTGTGTGTGTGTGTGTGTGTGTTCTTCACATTAAACCGTTCTTCTACTCGTCGACATCCAGCACACCCAGTGTCCGTACTGATTCTTCACCCTAGAAAGATCAGCTCTGTGGTCACAAGCCACGACACAGAGATAATGCATCGTAGATACCGCCGTACCCCAAAGTATGGTCTACATGTTTATTTTGCCATCCAGAGGCTTTTTGCTTTTTTTGGTCTGGCGAGCTCTTCTTTTTTGCTCTTCTTTTTGATCGCCCATGATTGCGTCAATCAACACTCACCTCTCACCCCACCTCCCATTTGGATGATATGAAATGCATCATACCGAAATAATTCACCAAAGACAGACCCTAGACACCAGTGCCCGCGTGCAGCGCTAATAATGAAGTTGTTGCAATGCTGTGTGTGTTCTTCCCTTAAAACCGATCTTTCCACCCATGCATCTAGTATACATCCAGCGCAGCACAACAAGTGTCCGTGCCGGTCCCTCCTAATAAGAGACAAGAGATAGGCGCTCTGTGGCTGCAACCTTGCGATGTTACAATTTTTCATTTTTCTAAATGTTATTGCAATTGTGTTGTCTTTGTTGTGTTGCTGCCGCAGGACGGAGCGGTACGTATACCGTAGTGGATACCCCGATTTAAGAGCACTCCGTGACAAGCCGGAACACGCGCGCACGTTGCTCTTTACTTTAGCGTGCAATGTATTGCTTTTTGTATGGCGAGACACGCCGATTTGACCGCTATTAACGCCTATACAACTGGAAACCCGTTTTGGGGGGACAAAGTACAATGTACTTGAAACGAGTATAGAGAGGGATTATGGGTGAAGTTCCGAATGCTTTTTGTTTTGGGTGCTCTTAAATCGGGGTACCCTCTGGGCGCACTACGACTGTATTTTGTATAAGGTTCCCCTTCGGAGGGAGGGTGACGCAAGAGGCTGATGCTCTCTTAACGCCTTTACAACTGGAAACCCGTTTTTGGGGATAAATTACTTGAAACCAGTGTAGAGAGGGATTTTAGTCCCGAATGTTTTTTATCTTGGGTGCCCTTTAATCGGGGTACCCACTACTGCTGTGCGTGCTGTGCACACCACGAGTGTATTACACAAGGTTCCCCTTCGGAGGAAGGGTGATGTAAGAGGCTGATACTCTTCGCATTTTGCACCACCCGCGCCTGCATGAAGCTATACTGCAATTATATTATAAAAATCAAAAATACACTCCAGCTGTGAGATCGAAGATTTCGTCGAAACTCATCTTTGCAAGCTGTGTGATACTCCGATCGCGCGTATTACCGGGTGTGTGTCCTCGTTAAGGATACATGTTAGGTCGGCGACTCCTTAGAACTACAGCAGTGCACGAGTAGATTATACTACATCATACATACACGCGGTGGTTATTTTTGGCCAGGCGCTCCTTGTTATATTTTCATAATTTTTATTCGAGGCGGTGGGTGTGTCCTACATGCTAATAAAGGGTACATCATTATTTTTTCATGTTTCGCGCAAACGGGGAGTCAACTTTCGCAACTCCTTAAAATTCGGCGGCGAATGGCTGACAGTAAATAATGACCGAAATTTCGGCGCTAAATTTCGTACCGGGGGTAGAACTGCACCTTCCTGCTATTTCTGTACTAGCATTATACTGTACCTGGTACATTTTTTGGGAACCAACTATGTGTGGGTTACCTTTTGCAGTTGTATCAGACGCTAGTATCACCTCACATCTTCGCATACGTCGTACTGCTGCTGTATAGTAGTTGTATCGTGACACCTGGTACCGGTACAACAAACTATGCGTGGGTTACCTTTCGCAGTGGTATCAGACGCTATTAATAGTATCACCTCACATCTTCGCGTACTGCTGCATCGTGCTAGCTGTACTCACATCATTTACTTTAATGTACCTGTGTAAGAAGGAGTGGGTGGAAAGTGTCCCCCCCCCACTCCTCCCCCTCCTCCGCCGCCCCCCCCCGCCCCATCATCTCTATGGGTCTTGTTCATGATTCGGGCAGTAGCTCCCACTCATTCTGCGATCTGAAACTATTGCTAAAATCCCCTTCCCCCCCCCCTCTCGAAATCATTTTTTTTTCCTCAATTTTTTCATTTTTTAGATTACTTGGTTTTAGAGACCCGGTGCTGCGTCTCGAAAGGGGGGCGTGGTCACTGGTCAAATGACTAAGCCAAGCAACAAATGAGTACACCCCCCCCCCTGCCCGCGCGATCACAGCGCTCCGGTCAGTTTTCCATTCTGACCTATTTTTATGTGAGGTATATGATATCCCAATCCCTGGGCACCCGCTCCACAGCCGTCATATTTTGTCCCCCTCCAAACGGGTTTTATGGTATAGTTTCCGTACGCAGATTGATGAAATCATTGAAGACTCAAATGTCTTCGCATCACCCTGTTGAGCCTGATACTATCAGGTACAGAGGGACGTCGTCAACCTATATCCTTCACGAGGACATACACCCCCCCCCCGCCGTAACACGCGCGATCGGAGTATCACACACAGCTACATACCAGGTACGTATTAGCAAAGATGACTTTCGTCGAAGTCCTCGATCTCACAGCTGTAAGATGGTATTCGATATCGTTGTTTTCACGCTTAAGTTCTGTAGGGTTTGTGGATTCCTGGTGAGGGTATGGGAGTCTTACAGAACTTCCAGAAGTTTCTGGTACGGGTATGAAAGTGTCACAGAACTTCCAGAAGTTCCGGGTATTGTGGCACGGGCGTACAGAACTAACAGAAGTTCCGGGCACGGGTATGAATGCCCTACAGAACTTACAGAAGTTCCGGGCACGTGTACGAATGCCCTACAGAACTTACAGAAGTTCCGGGTACGGGTAATACCCGGGTAAATGCACACCCCGTCGGGGGGAAGTTCGCTTTGAAATGGAGGATTTAATCCAACTGGCATGGATGGCATGTTCGCACTGGGCCCATGTCCCCGAGGCAATCTGTCGTAGCTTTGAGGGAATTATGAATTATCGACAAAACCACCACCGAGAGAGGCGATAAATCGTGAACCTCAATGAGTGGCGACCGGGGCAACAGCCTCGCTCACGGGTTTACTGCGCTATGATCATACCATAGCGTACCCCGTCTGTGGCGCTTCAAAACGAATAATGGCGGTCGCAAGCCCATATTTGCCACCACAGCTCGATAAGCCAAGTGCCTCGACAAAGGAGCGAAACTACCGAAAACACAGAAGATACTTCTATTAAATGACGTCGATGGTTGGTGCATCGCCGTCACGGCAGATCTATGTACTATTCCGATCGGAAAAACATTGACAATACGCAATACGTGGTTTCCTGATAGGCGTCAAATTCGTACCAGGCATGTTTCCACCAAATCGAATCGAATTCAATCCGATTCATAAAAAATGAATACTTCGAAGTATTTTTTATTCAAAAGTGTCCTTCGTTAATATAATATGTGTATGTGCCCACGGGTTAGAAACGAAAGAAATATGGGCAGGACCTACATACCTGGTACAGCAGTAGGTGCTACTATCATACACACGATACGTACTGCTACTGCTGTACGTTCGGTGTTCGGTTGGTTTCACTGACAAGATATGACATCATAGTAGAATGCATAATACACTCTTTGGGTTGCTAAACCTGAATTAATGCATGTGGGCTCCCCGGGTATTGTAACAAAGGTATACCCGTACCCCGGGTATTGCTTGTGCCACAGTCTTACAGAAGTCACAGGAGTTCCGGGTTAGGGTATAGGGATCTTACAGAACTTACAGAAATTCCGGGTACGGTACGGAAGTGATACAGAACTCACAGAAGTTCCGGGTTTTGGTGGCACGGGCGTACAGAACTTCCAGAAGTTCCGGGTACGGGTATGAATGTCATACAGAACTTCCAGAAGTTCCGGGTACGGGTATGGATGTCCTACAGAACTCACAGAAGTTCTTTGTAGGGTAATACCCGGGGTAAATACCCCGGGTATTGCTTGTACGTACCCTACAGAACCCAACCTTGGTCTGTTTTGTCGTTTAGTCAGCTTTCGTTCGCGTCCTTCCTTAACTCCGGAAAGCCGAAAAGGGACGGGAGACACAAGATACGAGTACGAGCAGAGGCCTTGCTTCTGTTATTGGGCTGAGTGAGCGTTGTACATGGTGTGCAGGTTACCTGAAGGCAAATTATATCGTCACGTTTCCCTGTTCGACAAAGTTTGCATCCCGGTGTGTGCACTCGTCGTACACCTCAACTCCGATCACTTACTAATAATATACTCCGGAGTAGATGTTTTGTTATACATAAACCGTCCTTGAAATGTTTTTATAAAATATACTCCGCATATAACTTGAACTATTTTCATGCCTATTGGATGTACAAGCAGTAGTGGGTGCCTCTTTTCAAGAGCATCCGATTTAAGATCATCGGGAGTTAAGTGCGGCCAACTCGGCATGTCCCGCGATACCAAAGGCTATATATTCCGCACTACAGATAAGAGCGTATTGTAGTTGAGAGCGCATGTTTCGGCTTGTCACGGGGCGCTCTTAAACCGGGGTACACACCGTATCATACTCGACTCGAGCTTTCATGTTCCGTAGGCTCGTTTTAGCCCTCTCCCGACACGTTGAAAGTTCGGAGAATATACGATTGATTGAAAAACCCTTCTTTTTTCGGCGTTTTTTTTTTTTTTTTTTTCAAACACATATACTTTCCAGCTTCTGGACAAGCCGTGGTCACAGGTGTCTGTTAAGGTACGGCACCTATAACTTTACATGTCGGCCCTTCTCCCCCCCAGTTCTTGCCTAATTTTTATCGCGCATAGGGTTCAGCAATCACACCGCTCCTCGATTGTTTATCGAGTGTTGCTAACTCACGCTCTCGCGCTTGCCGCAAGTCAAATTGTGCGCAAGAAAAAGTCTCCACGAATTTATACGAGTATGCACTCGGGGGGATTCGAACCCACGAAACTGACCTATACCAGGCTCGAGGATAACCTGATACGCCACCGGGGCGTATATATGCTGTCGGCTCGCTTTACACCCGTCTCGATACTCGATACCTTCGGAGACCGTACACGCGCCTCCTGTACGCACCTGCACGCACAACACGACCGTACAATCCTGCAAGGTTCCCCTTCTGAGGAAGGGTGATGACGCAAGAGGGTGATGTTTTTTTTTGCTTTTGGCACCCCCGTGCGTTCGCCCGCATCCTTACGGTAGAGCGTGCAGCTATACTTGCAATATCATTGATCCGGGTGTATCGGAAATAATCAGGACTTTTCACGGGTCGAATCGGGTCGGGTCGGGTCGGGTCGGGTCGGGTTGGGTCGGGTCAGGGTGACACGACCCGATCCGACTCTCCCCGCGATATTTTGGAAACCCCCTGACCCAACCCGACCCGTGGGACGTGCCGTCACCCGTGAAGAGCCCTGGAAATAATGAAGATGCCACTGCTGTAAAGAACGGCCCAGATAAACCATGGAGATGATGCTCTACTAGTGTTCTGACCATACCCTAAGTGCAAGTTTACCGAATCTACGTAGTAGTAGCCACTTTCATGTACCCGGCGTATAGGCTTTCGGGTGCAACTTCAAACTGATTGTCGTTGTGCTCAGCACATTTGATGCGCTTACGACAGTAGTCCACGTACTACTAGTAACACATGCTGTGTAACCTTGTGTGGTTTGCAGCAAAAAAACAATCTACCCCCAGGCACATCAAGTTCATGAATTTTTCTGGAAAAAAATAACAAAACATATAACTCACAGCAGTCTATCGCAGCAGCAAGCAGCTTTATTCTGCGCGCTTCTGTTGTGTGAGAGATTCCAAAACAAATAAAATAGGGCAGACGACAGAAAGCGGTACACCGCAACCATACCACGCCACTGTGCGGTACAGCAGAATACGCCTAGATTTTTGGCCCCGATCCGCGACGCTGATTGGTCAACTCAGCCTCGTACCGGTTTTTGACACGAACCCCTTGCAGCTCGGCCGTCACCGCTTTCTGACATAACCCATACCGCTTTCTATCGGAAAATATGAAATATACCATGCGGACCGACTTTGCCCGTGGCTCTTCACGCCCCGCACCCTTTCAAATTCCGACCGAATCTCAACCATGGGCTCCACGTCGGGTAGACCCCATGGCTACAAGACTACTTATAAAGAAGGCCACGTAGAAGACTATCAGGTACATGTAATGATATGCTCCCGATTATTTCAAGGTCCACATTTCAACTGTCGAAAAAGTCGTTGTGTCGTACATAACCAGTTGTGTACGACTACAGATGTCGCCATCACTTAACTTAAGGACATCTTTTTTGCCGAGGTTCGGTTCTCAGTCTTATTTTTCAATGGGGCATTTGTTCCAGGTTTCAGTGAATGGGTAGTGTATTATGGCTACAAGACTACTTATAAAGAAGGCCATGTAGAAGACTACCAGGAACATGTAATGATATGCTCCCGATTATTTCAAGGTCCACATTTCAACTGTCGAAAAAGTCGTTGTGTCGTACATAACCAGTTGTGTACGACTACAGATGTCGCCATCACTTAACTTATGGACATCTTTTTTGCCGAGGTTCGGTTCTCAGTCTTATTTTTCAATGGGGCATTTGTTCTAAGTTTCAGTGAATGGGTAGTGTATTATAGGTTATTTTCCGGGCATCTCAAGTGAGCCCAAGTTTTTTACTACCAAGCTTAGCCCCTTTACAGCTGGAACCCCTTTTTGGGGACAAAATTACTTGGAATTAGTATAGGGAGGGGTTTGGGGGCTCTAAAGGCGTAAAGTGGTGGTGTCTTCTCCCGGCGTGGATTTTCACAGAATGCGGTGTAGGAAAAAGCAAGGCGGACGAGAGAGCGGTGTGTGTGCATCGTCAGGGTCAATGGTGGCGCCATCGGTTGCGAGGGTTTCAACAGAATGCGGTGTGCGAACGCGCAAGGCGGACGCGAGGTGGTGTATGTGTGGGCCAAGAGGGCCGTGCGCGTGTAGCGGGACTGTCACTCCGCGTAGGTCCCTTTGTCCCACCCCTTTTTCCGCGATTTACATATATATATACTGTATATACTTTTTTTTTCTCACACTTTCACTTTCCGGCTTCTGGACAGGCCGTGGTCACAGGTGTCGTCCCTTCTTCCCCCGGTTCTTGCCTTCAATTTTTATTGCGCATACAAGTAGGGTTCAGCAATCCCACTGCTCGTCGATTTTTCATCAAGTGTTGCTAACTCACGCCCTCGCGCCTTCCGTAAGTCAATTTGTGCACAAGAAAAAGTCCCCACGAATTTGTACGAGTGTGCACTCGGCGGGGCTCGAACTCACGAAACTGACCTATACCAGGCTCGAGGATAACCTGATACGCCACCGGGGCGATCGTACATACGTGTACGTGGGGTGTGCGAGCTGTCTATGGTTGAGCAGCGGCTCGTGTTGTGTCCCGAAGGAATGTGGCAATGATTGCTCTGAAGGGATCCGAAATATGACAGCGCGCAGTTCTATGCATGCTATATGACGTGGCGCCCATGGTTGAGGTTCGGTCGGAATTTGAAAGGGTGCGGAGCGTGAAGAGCCTTGGGCGCAGTCCTTCCGCATGGCATATTTTTCGACAGAAAGCGGTATGGGTCACGTCAGAAAGCGGTGGCCGCCGAGCTGAAAAGCCACGGTACGACGTACCGCAAGGAATTGGTGTCCAAAACCTGTACGAGGCTGAGTTGACCAATCAGCGTCGCGGGTCGGGATCAAAAACCTAGGTGTACTCTGCTGTACCGCACGGTGGCGCGGAATGGTTGCGGTATACGGCTTTCTGTCGTCTGCCCAATAAAATAGTGTACTCGTAGCGTGTAGTAGGCCCTAAAAATTAACACTGAAGTATTCTATAAATAATTGAAAAACGTCATCTGTGAGTACGATCGATTGAATGGTTAAAACTCTACTTTGCAAGCTGCGTATTTCCATATTAAGATCTTGGAAAATACACTATTGATCGCCGATGGGTGACCGGCCACGTGCAATAATCTTCGGGTACATTTTTTGTGTACATGTGTGCGGTTTGCCTGCTGTCTTGTGTACTCCATGGAACGATTATGTAGCAAGGAAGATAGGCTGGGCGAGATCATGACCACAGACAGCCGATTTTTTATATTTAGAAACTTGCGCAGTAGACACCAGCAGCAGCAACGGCGGCGGCGGCGCCGGGGGGTGGCTGACGGTGGCGGTAGGAGCTTCGGCGACAGCGCTGTGGTATAGCGGTGAAAATTCGGCACCAAGTACGACACGAAATCTGCTGACGTTGTGAGCAGCAGCGGTTGCTGGGGGGAAAACGAACGGCAGCAGCCGATGAAACATTTGCAGACTATCGTAGCCCGAAAAGAAACGAAAGGCCCAACAGCAGGCCCGCCAGCAGGCAACAAAACTATGAAAGGCCCGCCAGCAGGCCCGAAAGCCTTACCGGCCAGCCGTATCGAATTCGTACCTAGTTCTATAAGCTGCCTGTCTGCGCGTAGTCCATGATCGATTTGACTCATCACCTCGCTCTGATTGCACGTCAGATATTGTACGCGGTAGCTTGCCACACCTCCTCTACTGCCGAGTCTACGTAAGTTATTCACGTGAACTTGGTACGTACAAGGTACCAGGTACGTACGTGTATTTTCTTCTCTCTCGATACCTTCGGAGACCGTACAGGCGCCTCCTGTACGCACCTGCACGCACAAAACGACCGACCGTACAATCCTGTACCTACTTGCTTGCTTGTCTGTGCGTATTCCTGCTCGATTCGACGCATCATCACATCGTTCTGATTGCACGCTAGATGAGTGTGAGTGTACGGTAGCTTACCACACACCCCCTGCTCGCGAGTCTACGTTACTTTATCCAGGAGGATTGTCTTCAAGGTCGTTTCTTCGCGGTCATCAACCGCGTCGGAAGGAACTGCCGTCTTAAGGAACCGCGCCGGCCATACTGCTGTAACACCATATATATATATATATGTTTTCCGGTTGTTGTATATTTTGTTTTTTCCGCAGCAGCTATACTTTTCAGTATATATTAGTGGCCCATGAAAGACGCCTCACGGAAAGCGTTAAACCTCGTGAGCCAAATCTGCTATGTACTTTTTTTTTTCCTTTTTTTCTCTCATACTTGTACTGTGCAGCTTCTGGACAGGCCGTGGTCACTGGAGTCGTCCCGTCTGCCCCCCCGGTTCTTGCCTTCAATTTTTATCACGCATAGGGTTCAGCAATCCCACTGCTCGTCGAATTTTCATCGAGTGTTGCTAACTCACGCTCTCGCGCTTTCCGCAAGTCGATTTGTGCACAAGAAAAAGTCCCCACGAATTTATATACATGTATAGGTAGCTGAAAAAAAATGCCGTAAGCAAGTATGAGCAACAGGTTTGAATATTATATACCAGGTATATATAACATATACGTGTTTTTGGGTATTGCCCGAACGAAGAAATGCAACATGCTTGGTACGTAGGCATATTTTTATAGACGAAAATATAAGTGGAAACCTCGAGGATGGAATCGATTCATCCCCTACCGGGTTTTTTTGCATTTTCATCCCCTGTTTTGCGGTTACTGAAATAGAAATGTACCCGACTTCGGCCACAAAGGCACCGGGCATACCCGATTTCGGCCACTGTTCTATGCAATCCATAGTCTAAATAGACTATGTCAACCATTTTCTCGAATAAGCGGTAAGGTACCCTCGCCCAAACTCAAAGGACCACTCCACCATTCGGTAGCTACTCCACCTTCTTTGTCAACCTTGTCATTTTTCCACCCAAGTCGACCGGGAAAAAGCGGTATGCTTGCGTTTGTTGCTTCACATTTAGACTAACCGTTCCTCCTAGCCCTTTCAAACTTGGGATTCATACCAAGTATTAGGTTGAAGAATAGTTGACCAAATGGTCTATGAACGACTATCATACGCGAGGTGTTAGGTTGAAGCATGGTCGACGAAATGATCTGTGAGCGACTATCACAAGAGGAGTGCAGCAGTTGTGAAATAAGTTTCAACATCGGGTGGTAATCACGGCAAGGCTGCTGAATGGATCTCTATGGAATTGCCGTTCACGGCAACCCCTACGAGGTATTTGCATTTTCATTGGTGTGCAAAAACATGACTGCACACTCTTTTAGTCAATTTCTATCTTGCACGTCGGCCCAGCCTAAACTCGATCCCAACCCTAACCCTAACCCCAACCCTTTGTGGGGCTCGAGGTCGGCGAGGGCGGTCCCGCGGCTCCGTCCCGTTTTTCGTAGGCGTTTTCCCAAAAAGAATCAACAGGCCGAAAGGCAGGCCTCGACCAATCAGACGAAAGGCCTTCAGTCATTTTTTTTTTCACACCGATAATGAGAATAGGTACTGGCGCCATTCACGCAGTGACACACTTTTTTTGACGTTGCTAACCATTTTACCCCGGCGATGTCATCAGAGGGTACTTCGACCGGCATTTCATATGGATTAGGGTTAGCTGTAGTAGAGCTTACCACATTTTCGACGACATGGTTGACGCGCACTGTGTACTAGACGAAGGGGGTGTCACCGTACAATGGTTGTTGCGTTTCATTGGGTTAGGGGTAGGGTATATATAGTTCAAAGAGTGTGTCAACCATGTATGTTGTCGAAAAAGCGGTCAGGCACCCTCGGGTTAGGGTTAGTTAGCATGGTTGAAAAAAGGACAATAATTGTCAAACACACTCCCCATTCACAGGTGTTTTACATATACATAAGGACAAAAAGATGCCCTTATGCAAAAACACCCGTGACAGATTCTTCCAATAGGACCATTTTTGGGATCGATACGACGTATTGTTCCGGCCCGTGGTTATGCGGCAATAGGGGCCTCCCAGTAACGCGCGGTGACGGGGTGAGGGGTCCCTCAGTGAGGCGGTGGTGTGACATAGCAATACGACCGCCTTACAGGGGGAACCCACCTTATTCGTTCCAGGTTATGAGTGCAATTCCCCAGTAGCGCCAAGCGATTTGGACCGCCTTGTATCGGGATACCGATTTATTGGGGGACCCTCACTGTAGTTTATGTTTCTCGCGCGACGATATTTCGTGCCGGCGTGCACTCCCTGTGTTGGTGACCTCCAGAAGCGAACTTGAGGTTTCACGTGATAATGACGGCTGTCGTCCCAGATCAGCCGGGCTTCCACGCTGAGTCTCGATTATGCTCTTGCGCTGTTTTGTTTCGCCGTCGATTCTTCCCTTGGGTTGAGCTTAAGCGACCAAAATGAGACCCATGAATTACTTTGAAACATGTTGTCAAGTTTGGTTGTTCGTCGACGAGTTCGTTTTTTTTGCAGTTAAATATCCGTAATAACGCATGACCTGTAAATCCCGAGTTTGGAATGACTCTTCTGCCTCGTGACAGGACATGAGCACACCCAGTGCGCGTGCTTTTGACATTAAACTGATATTTCCACCCATCTACACCCAGCACAACCAGTGTCTGCCGACACCTCATCATCATAGAGACAAGCTCTGTGGTCACATACTGCGAGACAAAGGCACACACCGATCGAAGATACAGCAAGGTTATCTGGCCATGGAGAGCCAAACGAAGCGGAGCGTATGAATGCAAGCCAGCGCACCAGACTATACATGCACGGACGAATGTCCGCCGTGATTCCTGGCACCGCTAGCACAAGTTTCTTGTCTCGACTAATACACGTAGTCGAACGGATAACCTTGCCAGACTATCGTGTTATCTCTTTTTTACTCCCCTCGTCGCCAGCGGTGTCAAGTGTCAATACTGCTGCTGTCACGCCCCCTCTAGCCATAATCCCCGAACGAAACAAGTGTATACGTAACGCAATAATTCGGGACAACATTAACATCGCAGACTCCACTTTTTATCGAGCTGAATCCGTGCCACAAAATCTATCTGCGTTTCCTTTTTGCTATCATCGACAGCGGTATCAGCACGGCTGCCCCTTCCCCCCTCCGTCCATTTTTTACCTCGCCGCCACTTTTGGCGTCGCCTCTGCTGCGCGGCGTATCCAGCTCCTCTCCGACTCTTCCCTATGCCACCTCACAATTAAACGGCCCGCCGCTTCGTCGACCCCGTGGTACCGCGCTTGCCACCGTGGGCCACAAGAACAACGTCTCTACTCTGAACAACATCAGGGGATTTTTCCATGGATCCCTCGGTGTCTCGAAACATCTTGAGATCGTCTGCTGGTCATGACATACATCCGATTATGTTTTGGTTGACCTGGTTGCGGGTTCTTTCTCCGCCAGCCATAAGTCGCGAAGATCGCTCGGCGGGTTGTAGCTGATCATTTTCTCGACCGCTGTGTGGTCCCGGCGAAGCGGAAACTCCGTTCGACGCGTGCTACGATAGAGGTATACCTTTTTTTGGCGAAAATGGTTCTGAATGACGGGGCTCCTTAACCCAAAGTCGTCGGAAAAAAAAATATAACAGGACATATTTTTGCATGATTCTTGTTCTATACCTAGGCAATAGGATTTTTCGTCCGATCAGCAGTTTTTATTTTTCTCCAAATCAGTTTTTTTTGTCAAGAAGGACTCGTCTTTTAAGCTCCCAAAATTGGGGAATCTCAAAAAAAAAAGTTGTGCACCTCTAGCGTAGCACGCGTCGTTGGTTCGCGGACGGTCGTCTCGACGCTCTTCGCGTTGTGCGTTCTTGAAGGCCTTGGCGAACGACGTGAGGTTGGTCGGTGCGTTGTCGGCGCTGCGCCAATAATGACGTCTGTTAATAGGAGGAAGATGGGATTGTGTAATATGTGTATGTAGTGTATATTTCGTATTAATAGTTTTTTTTGTTCATGCACCTGCACGTTCCACCGCCAACTGTAACGTAGCGGCGGACAGCGGCCGAACGTACGGCATGAGACGGACCAACGCAGTAGCGAGGCGCCTTTTTTTAGCCGTCTCAACCCACAAATCGTGCCAAATGAAGTATAATACCAAGTACTTACTGTACCAAATAGATTTCGCTATAGTAATTGTTAGGCTGTTTTTGTGTTTTTGTGTTTTTACAGGTTACGAGAGTTCGACAATCCAACCCAATCCAACCCTGTGCCAGGCTAAGGCTCCGACCCGAGCGCGGCTTCGCCGAGCGTTTCTTGAAAAAACTTTGCGGAACGCTTTCAAAATTATACGTGTAATACTTTTTGTCTGGTATGAAATGTAAGTTGAGAGCACCGTAAAGGCTGCTGTACAGGATGGAGCAACTTGTAGGCACGAGCTTATCAGAGAATAGCGTAGGTCAAAGATTTCACCAACCCTACTTCCCCTTGGTACCCCGCTCCAGACGCGTCGGATTACCGCCAAAATTACATGTGGTTACCCCAAGTTACTGCCAAAAAAACAATATCACGATCCAGACACCCGTGAGAATCATTTGTGCTTTTACCCGAATTACCGCAACAACAAAAAAAAAACATCCCGATCCAGAAATGTCGGATTACCGCCAAAACTACTTGCGCTTACCCCGGATTACCGCAACGAAACAACCTTTGACATTTTTTTTACGGGTAATTCCGAAAAAGTGTGGCAAGGTGACGGCAAGCGGAGCTTCCCGCAGGAGAAAATACAGGGGTATCCCTATAGAAATGTGTGGCTTCAGTGAATAGGGGACACGGGGTGACACGCAATTGCAGCGGCCCAGACTAATTTCGTGCGGCTATAATGACCCCGTCGTAAATGCTGGAATGCCGTAATCCGACAGGTTTGCCCCGATTCGACCGGAACCTAAGCCGTCCAACCCGACCCTGATTGTATATTTAGCCGTCGGTAGGGAGCGCCAACACACGTTGATCCCACGCGATTTTATGCACCAACACTAACCCTTTTCCTGTGGGTGGCTTGAGGATCGGCGAGGGGGGAGAAGGGAAATCGCGCGTGACCACTGCTTTTGTCCAGAATATCGCTGAGGGTTTAAAAACCTCGTACGAGCTGAGCTGGAGAGCAAAAGTGATCATATAAAAAATATATAATAGGGGGCAGTCACGCGGCTCCGCGGCGTGTTTTGGTGGCGTTATTTCGAGGGGTTTTGCACGGGTCGAGTCATTTCCCCGCGTGTCGGGTCTGACCCGACCCGACCCGACCCGACCCATGGTGTTTGGAAACCTCCTGACCCGATCTGACCCGACCCGTGAGGTGTCGAACCACCTCCTTGCCCGACCTTAATCGACCTGTGTGCTTTGGAACACCTCGTGTGGATTGGGTCACGACGGGTGTAAATCCCTGTTTTTTTCCAACAACAAAGAAAAAAACGAGCGGCGGAAAGGCCATCGTCGACCCATGAGACAAACGACCTGCAGGATTTTTTTCGCCGACCTGTCCACGCGTGCTACGATAGCGGATGAGCTTGCGCAAGTCCCACACTACCCGGAATGATGCCGTTCCGGGTGGGTATCTCCACCGCGCCTGACCCTCAGGGGTCAGGCCGGGTCGACATACTCACGCATCCGTATACAACTATAACTTGCGCTGCCGGAGTAGTAACGGGGATCGCCGGCAGGGACAGCTCGCGCTATCGCTATCGCGGGAACCGAAGGACACTCCAGCAAACCAGCTGCTTGCGATTGCGAATGCAAATGGGTTAAATCGACACACGACGTGTATGAAAATACGTGGGAGTATGGTAAGCTTTATTTTTCCCCATCCGCCGGAGGATGAAAAAAAAAAAAAAAGATGGGGCTTCGTAACACTTTTCGGCTGACCTTTTTTTTCTGAGTGACTGGGCTCGCTCCTTGACCCAAAATCGTCAGAATGTGCCATTTTCTTGTTTTGCAATGTAATTCGTTGTACACCTAACCCAAAGTTTTTTTTTTTCTTCCTCACACTTGTACTTTCCAGCTTCTGGACAAGCCGTGGTCACAGGTGTCGTCCCTTCTTCCCCCCGGTTCTTGCCTTCAATTTTTGTCATGCATAGGGTTCAGCAATCCCACTGCTCGTTGATGTTTCATCGAGTGTTGCTAACTCGCGCTCTCGCGCTTTCCGCAAGTCAATTTGTGCACAAGAAAAAGTCCCGACGAATTTATACGAGTATGCACACGGCGGGGCTCGAACTCACGAAACTGACCTATACCAGGCTCGAGGATAACCTGATACGCCACCGGGGCGACCGATTAGGTGGGGTTGTTGAACGGGTTGCATCTTCGTTTTATTTTTTTCATCAAAATCATCGGGGTTTTTTTTGTTTCCGGCGAGCTCCTTAAGTGAAGATTCCCAGAAACGAAAACAAAAAAAGTGGTGCACCTATATTACCCTGAGCTTGTGTCGATCCTGCTTGTAGAGCGAGTCGTGTTCCCATTTTTTCAACTGGCGACCCCCACAGGAGCCAGTTAGAGCCGGCCAGCCACACCCCGAACGAGAACCTCATCTATCTTCTATCGCGTAAGTTTCGAGCCCGAAGCCGCATCCAGGTTCACTCCGCAACAAGCATGCAGACGTCTGTCTTACACAGTCGTACATCTGTGTAGTTGTAATTACAATCCAGGGTATAATACCAGGTAATCAAGTAATACCATCTCGAGACAAATTGATCCATGATTCCGTATATACCGCTTGCCACTGCGAACTGCCGCATTTTCCGCGGGTTTGCGCGGAGTTAGATCTTGTTAGTCGTTGTCGCGTACATGATGTTTGCTGTTGGCTGTTGATCCATTTTGACGTATGATCTCTGCTGCTCTAGTTTTCTCTTTTTTTTGTTCTCTCGTCCACGATCTGATCCTCTACTCCTTTTCCGCGTGCAATCTCACTTACGACACAATATATTTTTTAATTATTCTAAATGTATACCAGTACATAGGTCAGCTATGAGCTCGACAAATGTAGGGGTCGATCGATGCTCATATTTTGCAAGCTGCGCGACACACCCACCGACCGCTCGTTTTTGCATACCTGGTACGTATTATTATTCCTTGAATTTATGTGTGACTATTACCATGGATGCTGCCAGGGCAAACATCAACAGCGAAATATTTTGTCAATATTTCACAGGCGTGTGACTACTACTGCTGTGCACTTTGTATACAGTCACTGCAATGCTGTGTGTTTTGTGTTACAAGCAGGCGTCCCCGATGGAGTATGTAGGTGAACCTCGTCCCCGCTAAAGTCAAATGTCGCTGGTTCAAGTCTCCCCGAGTTCATGCGCTCGTGCTCGTGGGGATTTTTTTTTTTGCGTAAAAAAATGGCTAAAGCTGAAAGCGCGAGAGCGTGAGTTAGCAAAATCGATGAGAGTCGACGAGCATAAAAGCCGATAAAACAGCAGTGGGAATGCTAAACCTTATGCGAGATTAAAATGAAGGCACATACATACCGGGGGGACAAAGGAAGACGCTTGTGACCACGGCTTGTCCAGCAGTTTGCTGAGGGTAACTACGGTAACACCGGTTACGAGTTGAGCTGAGAGGTAAACGTTATGGTTAAAAAAAAAGGGGGACAGATAAAATAGACTCTATCTACGTAAGGACCGACCCCGGGTTTCCTTATTTCCCTTTTTTTTACGTTCTACACGTGAAGCCTTCTACACCTCGGATATAGCCGTCAGATTTTGTCCCCCTCAAAAACGGGTTTTATAGTTTCCGTGCACAGATTGATTAACATCACCCTGTTCGTTGACCCTGGTACAAGCTAGTTCTAAGGGGAGTCGCCGACCTACGGTACATCCTTAATGAGGACACGCCCGCCCAGTAACACGCGCGGTCGGAGTAACGCACACAGCTTGCAAGATGAGTTTCGACGAAATCTTCAATCTTACAGCCGGAGTGTATTTTAGTTTTCTATGATACATTGCTTTAGACCATCTACAACAGTGTATACTGTACGGAGATCCATTGTTAGCAGGATGAAAATCACACACGAAAAAGGAAAGCATCGCCGCCGTTCAGACTATCTCTCCTACGCTACGGCTGTGTTCGATTGAGGCTCTGTGTGTATACCTTGCAAGACCAGCCAACGAAATAGACTTGGGTCGAAAGCATTCCAACAAAAGGCGAGCGTTTTTATGCCTCGTTTGTCGTTTGATAATTCGTCCTGCTAACAGTCGATCTCCGTAAAATAGTTGATACCTTTATTATGAAAATAAAAATACACTCCAGCTGTGAGATCGAATATTTTGTCGAAACTCATCTTCGCAAGCTGTGTGTGATACTCCGATCGCGCGTATTATCCTTTATGTAGGTATTGTGCAGGGTCCGTAAAGTATGCCCTGAGTGGAGAATACAGGTCCAACCCCGGAAGAAAGTGCTATTTTAGGTCAAAAGCTAGTAATCAGGACCACATATGGGGGAAAATGCGCATTTTTTGTCGATATAAAACTGAAGGCACGTGCCGTAGTGGGGAGGGGGGAGGAGGACCCGCTATGTGACCCCGGGTCTGAGTTACTGCTGGGAGGGAACGCGAGGGGAGTGGGTGCGAGGATAATAGATGGGATGGGGCGGGGGGGGGATGGTTACAAAAACAGTGGACCATGTACTTGGAAGTAATTTTTTGTACGTAGTGTGCGTCCTGATTACTATGGTCCTGCGTGATAGATTATGCAGCCCGTACGGCTCTCGGTATCATGAGCTAGGTCACACAGATCTTCCCTGAACGATCTTGATCATCAAGTGGGGATAGCTCTTCTGTCCGACGTGTGACCCTTCACATGGGTTAGGTACGTAGTGTTGGGGTTAGGGTTAGGGTAGGGTTCGGCGGCTCGAATAATGCAAATGTTGGAAAACCCGGGGACAGTCCTTATACCTCGTATGTACCTGGTACTGGTACTTGGGGGTATGGCTGTATCATGGAATTTGTATGTCCCACACGTATATACGTGCGTGTAATTTAGATTGATCGGCCAGGCCGGCTATCCGGCATAATAATTTTTTCCATCTCACTCATCATCTCCGATTCAATGGACCTCGATTGCGATTCCTTGCGGCTTGCCACTCTTGCTGTCTGCAACTGACACCGTTGTTTCTCCGCGCGTAGATGTTTTTGTGTCGTTGTTGTAGTTTCTGTTGACTGTTGATCCATGTTTTGACGCGTTGTATTAGTACCGGTGTGGGTGTGTACTGGTACTCTTTGCAGTTATTTTAGCAGATATGCTCCGAGAGGTCGCTCCCGTTTTTCTTTTCATGCTCTTGGTTCAAGGTTGAAGTATCGAACTACATCATGTAATTTACCGATACCAAATATCTAGTATCTATCATATTTGCGGCAGATTGATGTTGTTGTCGTTGTTATTCGCTGTTGTTGGTGGGGTTTTCGTGTTGTTATTCGCTGTTGTTGCTGTTGCTGTTGTCGTTGGTGGTGGTGGTGGTGGCGCTGATGTTGACGTTGACGTTGTAGTTTTTGCTGGTGTTGGTGGCGCTGCTGCTGTTGTTGGTGCTGTACCTGTTGATCTTGCTGGTGTGGGTGCGCTGTTGTTGGCGTTGTTGTTCATCGTGGATCTCACACAAGTTCCACCATGAGTGAACATTACCCAGCCCGTGGTGATTTAAGACAAGAGGAGCCTGCAGTTAAAAGGTAGGAAACCAAAACCGAACACGGTCAACCCGGTTACTCAACGCCTTGACAACTGGACACCCTTTTGGGGGACAATTTTACTTGAAATAGTATAGGGGAGATTTGGGCGCTCAACCCCTTCACAACTGGAAACCCTTTTTGGGGACAAAATTACTTGGATTTAGTATAGGGAGGGGTTCGGGGGCTCTAAAGGGGTTAAACCTGATCAAAATGACCGCCCGTTCCACGAGGTATTGTACAAACCCCCCAAGAAGGCAGCAGTAAAGCTTTCCACTGGTTCAACTAATTCTATTCGTTGGTCAAATACAATTATAGTGGAGAAAAACCAAATACGTATGTATATATACTTTTTGTATATACCAGGTCTTTTTTTTTCAACAAAAGAATAGGAACCCTCCCATTAAGAAAAAACTCACCCACATAGTGTATATTACAAGTACCAACAACGCAGCTTGCAAAGACGAGTATTGACCCGAAATTCGTCGTTAACTCACGGCTGACGTCCCTGAAATATTTTTATGAAATACTGGTTCGGTGATTCGGGAAGTTTCGTTGGTCGAGACGCAAGTGCACACGCATACACGTCCGCCGTGCTTGATGATCTAGATATTTCAGGCAAGATCTGTATGGTTCAGCTCGTGTTGCCGGGTGAGAGTTGTACGGCCTGCATGATATTGCGCATGTTTTCACAGATGCTCCCAGTGTGATTCATAATCCCTAGTATAACCGGAGTATTTGAAGAATTTGGTACTGCGAATACTCCGAGTATACGTCCAGTATTTGAGTATTTTGAGTATTCGGTATTGCGAGTACTCGGAGTATTGCCGGTGCTGATGGCCGAAATGCTGCGAGTACTGGGAGTATGGGCTGCGCTGATGGCGTACATGCTGCGAGTACTGGGAGTACGAGCAGTACGAAACTGCGAGTACAAGCAGTGCTCGCAGTACAAACATCTGAAATACTGCTATTGTAGTACTCAAAGTCAGCGACAGTCCTGCCATCCATGCATCGCCAATAAACTTTACGGGCGCATCTGGAAACCCTTACACGTATGTTATAGATAAAAAACTTATTAAATAAGTTTTTACTTCTCCTTTATTAAAAGACCATGAAGCTAACAAACAAAGAGGAAAAATTAATGTTAAAATAATAAAAAAAAGAGAAATTCCATCGACACCCAAAATTAAATTAATATTAGCTATAGGTAACCATAAGCTATCAACAACAAATTGAAATTTAGGTGTTGACTGATCAAAACCTAACCACAAAAATAATGAAAAGACAAAAACCGCCGATGTACGTACAAGTATACCTATACTTGTACGTACATAGATGTAAGGAGGCGGTCAGTCAAGGGAAAACGATCAGCCGTCAAGGGTGTCAAAATCGATCGTTCCACACTAAAACCTACCAGGTAGTAGTTTGGTGTCAGTCAAGGGAAAATTGTTGGATAATTGCCGCCGGTCAAGTAGTCGATGTGCCGCCTCCTGACGTGCTTGCCCTTGAGAGAGCTGCACCCACGTTTTTGGGGCCGTATTACTTGCAATTAGTGTGGGATAAGCTTTGCAGTTCTGAAAGAGTTGAGTATCCAACTATTGATACCGACCTGTCCGGAAATACAAGCAACTTTCGGACATGAATATCAATACAAAATTGCTTATATTTCCGGACATAGTGGTAGTTATTAGTCGGACTAATAGTTACAGTAGTCGGTTTCCGGACATGCCGACTAATGGATTTCTAGACATGTAGAAGGATTATATAACGCGAGATGCGTTTTTGTTGGGGGGGGGGGGGCTCGGCCGGGGGGAGCTCAGTTGGATCGCTTCGCTCGCCCGACTTGACCCCTTTAGAACCCAAAATCCCTCCCAATACTAACTTCAAGTAAATTTGTCCCCAAAATGGGTTTCCAGTTGTAATAGTCGGCTAGTCGGTTGGGCATGAGCTAGCTTCGCCAGCCGACTTTCCGACGAAAGTCAGTTAGTTGGCTAGCGGTATCTACCGATTAGTTACTACGAACAATAGTCGTGAAACCCTACCGATTCACGGCTCTAGATATCCATCTCCAGAGTGGAGAATCAGGGCGGACACTATTACTACTGGTATTTGTGCTTATGTGATGATAACGTCGTTGGTTAGAGAGAAAGCGAAATATATAGCCGTTAAATGCGAAGAAAACACATGCCACATCCCACACACGACCGAAAAATTGAATGCACCCCCTAGGCCTTTGGTGCAAATATGTCAGGAGACGGCACTTCAAGCCGCTGACGGACGTCACTTTTCCGAATTTCACCTTGACTGACGCCAAACTACTAGGTTTTAGTGTGGAACGATCGGTTTGACGCCCTTGACCGCTGGACGTTTTCCCTTGACAGTCCGTCTCTTGAAATGTTTCCCTGTTAGTAGGGGTCCTTTAGAGCCCCGAAATCCCTCCCTATACTAACATCAAGTAAATTGTCTCCAAAAAGGGTTTCCAGCAGTTGATGCGTTAAGCCATAAGCCATGCACCCATACCCAGAGTATTGTACCTGTATTTTATATATACACCCCCTTTGATATTCGGGCTAGGTTAGGGCTTAGGCGTCTGGCCGGGTTAGTACCTGTACCGGGTATACATACGAGTATCTGCGTACTACTATTAATAAGTAATGAATATTGTTACATTGGGGTGCATTGGCTTATATTTACACCCGTATGCTAGGGGTGTTTACGTTTTTTTTTTTGGTGCCAAAACACCAGTGACGCACATTATTTGACGTTTTTAACCATTGTACCCCTGTGATGTCATCATGGGGCAGTTGTACCGGTATTTCGTATGATCCAGACGGTCGCCCCTGTGGCGTATCAGGTTATCCTCGAGCCTGGTATAGGTCAGTTTCGTGAGTTCGAATCCCCCCGAGTGCACACTCGCATAAGTTCGTGGGGGTTTTGTTCTTGTGCACAAATTGACTTGTGCGGAAAAACGCGAAAGCATGAGTTAGCAACCTTCGATGAAAAATCGACGAGCAGTGGGATTGCTGAGCCCTATGCGCGATGAAAATTGAAGACAAGAACCCGGGGGGAAGAAGGGACGACACCTGTGACCACGGCTTTGTCCAGAAGCTGGAAAGTAGATGTGTGCGAAAAAAAGAAAAGAAAAGAAAAAAATGGGATAGCGGTAGGGTTAAGGTTAGTTAACATGGTTGAAAAAGACAAAAGTGTCAAGACACCTCTTCACACACAACAGATCGTGGTGAAGGCGGTTGGCACCGATACTACTGTGTGTGGGTGAGCCTGCGACAAGGTTGAAAGTAACGGTACTAAAGGTGCGGTTGATGGTTGATGGTTGGATAGCGTGGACAGGTTGGCGAGGGCGCGAGACCACTTTTTAGTGTTTCGATTCCGTACAAGCTTTTATCGTTTCTCAGTCCTGTCTCCTCGAATCGCATTTGCTATGCAGGAAAATACATGCCACTACTTTTGTAGTACGTAACACGTTTTTTATACTTGTACCCATCATAGCTGAAGCATACCAGCATTCACTGCTGACTTTTGACTCGCTTAAGCACACTATTGCTTCGTTTGCGATGTTTTACTCTGTAGTTTTTGACCGCGGAGCTCGTCACTCTACAGCAGTAGGCGGAGACATGGACGTGGGCACTGGTTGTGCTGGAGATGTAGATGCGTGGGAATATAAGTTACATGCGAAGAACACACACCCACTCGCTTGACAAGGGCGCGCACAGGACACAGACAGGAAGACTGAATCCCTTTCACGAGTAGCACTGAAAGGTCGCCTGTATTTGCGATGTGCACTCTCTGTTTTGTAGTTTGTGAGCACCGAGGTCGTCTCTCTAGAAGGCGGCATCGGCGCGGACACTGGCTGGTTGTGCTGGATGTGTGATATGACGCTGGTTGTGCTGGGTGTATTATATGATAGAGGTAATCATTTTTTTGACAATTTTTTTTTCTTGTCTGAATGGCACGGGGTCCTTAGCCCACGATCGTTCGTAAGAATGACATTTTTTTTTTTCGCTGTGTGTGTGTGTTTTTTTTTGTGTGTGTGCCTAGCTAGCTAGGCATGGGTTTTGTTCTGAATGACACGGAGTCCTTAGCTCAAAATCGGTCGTAAGAATGACATGTATTATCTTTGGCAATCTTTTTTTTTTTCGTGTGCCTAGCTTGGCCATGGGATTGTTAATCGATTTGCACTTTTGATTTTTGTCTCAAAATCATGTTTTTTTTTTTTTTTGGGACCCCTCATGTGAGGAGCATTAGAAAATAAAAGACGCGCCTCTACCTCGTAGCATGTGCCGTATACTGGTATTAGTTTGGTGGGAGTATCGGTTTAATGCGAGGAACGCGCACACCGCAACATGGCCAAACCTACGACAGAACACTCGCGGCCGCTAAAAATCCAAAAATGAACCAAAACAACGCACCCGCCCAGTAAGTAGCCTTCGCGACACCCACCATTGAATTGTTGTCTACAGCAGGATAAAGTGTGGAAATCGCATTTTTTTTCTTTCATACAAAATATTGTGAGAGTTTCGATGCTGTCGACCAATTTTTCCGTGGCATTTCACGGCTCAGATCGCTTGTCGCGGGTCGGGTCGGATGAGGGTGTGTACCCCGGCCCGACATGACCTGACCTGAGCTGACCCGTGATGAAAATACGTGGAAGTGTGGTGAGCTAAAGCTTTATTTTTCCCCATCCGCCGGAGGATAAAAGTAAAAGAAAAAAAGAAGGAGATATTTTGAAATCCTCCTGATCCGAGCCGACCCCGTGATGCGTGTGCTACGATACCGGAAGCGCTTTATGGCTAAATAAACTTGAAATGACGAAGCCCCCTTTAGAGCCCCCAAACCCCTCCCTATACTAAGACCAAGTAATTTATCCCCAACAGCGGGTTTTGCAGTTGTAAAGGCGTTAACAAATCGTCGGAATTGTGTCATTCTTGTGTTACAATCTGATTGTTTTGCAATTTTTACCTATTAATAACAGGCCACGGGATTTGCCACTGGGGACAAATTCTACTTTTATCAAAATTCAGTTCGTGGGTGAGGTATAGTATTCCTACAGTATTAGTACAGAGATACTCAAAGTGCCCCTCTAGCGTAGCGTGTGTCCCGTGGAACCTCCTGAACAGACCCGACCCGACCCGACCCGACCCGTGAGAGTTTAGTAACCTCCTGACCCGGCCCGCGGGGTCGGATTATGACCCGTGGAAAAAGCCCTGGATGTTTTTAATCCCTTTCGAACCCCAGCACCTCTCCCTATACTAAACTCAAGTAATTTGTTCCCCCAAAACGGGTTTCCAGTCGTAAAGGCGTTCGCGGACTTTTTTTAGGACAAAAAAATTGCGGCACCCCTGAACGCGTGCTACGATAAGAGGTACAGTACCTCTTTTTGGCGATTTTTTTTCTGAACTACGTGGGGGCTGGTTCCTTGCTTATAACCCAAAATCATCGGAATTTTGCTTTGTTTTGTTTTTGTTGCAACTTTACGTTCGTGTTTTTTTTTTGTGTACCTTTTGATATCATTGGCCATGGGATTGATTATTCATGGGGTTGCATGTTCAGGTGTACTCAGGATATTTTTTTTTTTGCCTCAGAGGGTATGTAGTATATAGCTAGCTCCTCAAGCAGCCACCCTCAGATGGGCAAAAAAAAAGGAGCCAGCGCACCTCTATCTACCGTATCTACCGTGGCACGTGCCGGTGCTGCAGGGTCGAGGCTGGGGTTATAATATCATAGGGTGTAAAGTAGTGTTTCGTGCAGTTTTAAAGTTCATTTTTTTATTTTTTCCTCGTCATAATACCGTAAGAACACTCGATGAAAAATCGACGAGCAGTGGGATTTGGTGAACCCTATGCGCGATAAAAATTGAAGGCAAGAACCGGAGGGGAGAAAGGGGACGACACCTACCTGTCGCCACGGCTTGTCCAGAAGCTGGAAAGTCAGAAGTGTGTAAACATACAAGCGCAGTAGGGGTCCTCCCGGTAAGGCGGTGGTGGTGCCAGAGCGAAAAATGACGGCCTGATTAGGGGAAGCCGCCTTGTTCGTTCGAGGTTTTATGAGTTAAAAGAACACTCCTCAGGGGTGCCAAGACACATGCTACAATGGAGGTAGCACTTTCGGTCGGTCTGAAATGGTTGTTGAAATGACACCCAAAATCGTCGGGAAATAGGCCACAATTTTTTTTTTTTTTTTTTTTTTTTTGGCGTGATCAATTCTCGTTCTGTGTACCTATATCCCTACGTAGGCCGTGGGACTTTTTTTGTCTGCGATGTTTTGGCGGTTTTGTTTTGATCCAAACCAGTTGTTGGGGAGATGTCTTAACGCCTTTACAACTGGAAACCCTCTTTGGGGACAAGTTTACTTGATTTTAGTATAGGGAGGGATTTGGGGGCTCTAAAAGGATTAAAGCGCTCCCAAATTGAGGGGTAGTGTTAGAAAAAAAACGATTATGTCCGCCTTACATCGGTTATATCGGGATGCCGCCTTTTATGGGAGATCCTTACCATCTTGTACTGGACGCGCAAGCGGGCCTCACCAAATTCCCCTACTTGCATACCTTTAATCGTACCGGTAGGCGATAAATCCAGGGGTGCCTTACGAAAAAGGTGCCTGGCTCATCCCTCCACATGGCTAAAATGCCGAAGGAACTGCCCTGACCGGCAAATGTAAACAAACGCTCGCTCGCCTCACAGGTCGTGGCAGGTTTTTACTTTTGCTGCTCTCTTGTCGTACAACGATTGTTAATTTTTTCTTGGGTGTAATTTTGTTGCTGATGGTAAGTGAATTGTTTGTTTACCGTCTTCAGGCACAAGAAATCACCCCCCCAGTTCCCCCCGTCCTTGTAATGCCGCGCTCCGCATGTCTCCTCCGCCGCCGCCTAAGTTATGGCAGGCGTTTTTGCTTTACTTTGTCGTTGCTGTGACATCGTCGGGTTCCCCTCCACCGCCCGGTTACAGCCTTCCCGACATTGTGGGGATGCAATGGGTTTATGGCCTGTCAGACTACGGCCATGCGCGACAATGATTACACACACCCTCGCCCCCGCCCCCACCCCTACAATTTCGCTGTTCGCGTGCCTCATTCGCCGCCTCCCAGGTCATGGCAGGCGTTTTGCTAGGCCCGTCGGCGCTGGGGGCCATCCCCGGGTTCACGAATACCCTGTTTCCCGACGAATCGCTGGAAGCTCTCACGCTCACCGCCCACTTGGGGTTGATCCTGTGAGAACACGTTTGTTTTGTTGTTATTGTTCGCTTGTGTTGTTGCTGTTCTTGTTCTTATTCTTGTCCTTGTTCTTGTTCTTGTTCTTGTCCTTGTTCTTGGTTAGGTGCTGGCGTGTTTCTTTTGTTTTTCAGTTTTTGTCGGCGCTGCGGCGTGGTGTTTTTTTGTTTTTTGTTTTTTAATTCGTCAGGTGGACGGGTACAACAAAGGGGTGAGGGCTCGCCACAGCTCTACATCTGTGTCGTATCTCGTGTCCGGCTTGGTTGTACAACGCTTGTTTGGTACCTGGTATATGGTTTCCTCGTTGCGCGCCAGCCTGTAGTTCGTTTGGCGCCTGTTTTCGCGTCGTTCGCCTGCTGCAGTTTTTGGGATTTGCCCATCCGGTAGCGCGTGCGTCTTTTCTCGAACGTCGTTTTTTTGTAGGTGGCATTGATTTGAGCTAGTGTTTTTTTTTCAACCTATTTGGGACTTCAGAGTGGTGAAAATCCAAAAAAAGGTATACCTCTTGAGTCATCCCACGGTAGGGGTCGCAATTTTTTGTTGAAAAAGTCCCTGGCCGGTTGAGCTAGCACTTAAGAGGGGTAAAAAGCCAGAACAAGGTATACCTCTTGAGTCATCCCACCGTAGGGGTCGAACTTTTTGATCGAAAAAGTCCCTGGCCGGTTGAGCTAGCTCCTCGAGGGAGTTGATTAACTACCGTTTAGTCTGGTACTTTTTAACGGGTATACGAAGTGTTTGTTTTGTTTTAGGACTGTTGATACAAGCGGCGCATAGAAAGTGTTTGATCGGGTTGCGCGAATGAGTGCCTTCGAAGTCATGGGTTCGGGTGAGGTACTGAGTGAGCTCCTTTGTGTTAGGAGCGCAGAGACCTCCGCTTCGCCCCTACCGCGGGATGACTCTTTATATGGCATGAGCCATGCACAGTAGGGGTCCCCCAATAAGGCGGTATCCCGATACAAGGCGGTACAGTATCCCGATACAAGGCGGTACAGTATCCCGATACAAGGCGGTACAGTATCCCGATACAAGGCGGTACAGTATCCCGATACAAGTCGGCACAGTACCCCGATACAAGGCGGTACAGTATCCCGATACAACGCGGTACAAGCAGTATCCCGATACAAGACGGTACAGTATCCCGATACAAGGCGGTACAGTATCCCGATACAAGGCGGTACAGTATCCCGATACAAGGCGGTACAGTATCCCGATACAAGGCGGTACAGTATCCCGATACAAGGCGGTAAAAAACAAACAAACGCTTTTTGGTATGACGGAGGAATCGCAGTCATAACCTGGAACGAATAAGGCGGCTTGCCCCAATAAGGCGGTCACATTGCTCGGGCACACACACCACCGCCTTGCGTAGGGGACCCCCTGCTGGATTACGAAACAACGCCGGCTGCTGCTGGGTTTTATAGGGTGTGCTGATTTTACTCTGGCCATGCCGATATACAAGTACGGCAATGTGGCGATATGGCACACGACTGGTCAGGTTTCTGCTGTGTTTCCGTCCGCTACCTGCCCCCCCCCCCCCCCCCCCCGCGTGCCTCACGCTCTTTTTTTTTTTCCTCGCCTTGCCTCCATGCCCCCTGTCTCCTCGCACACCCGTGCCGTTCTTTGTCTGGCTGTTCTCGACCGATGCGTGCGTGCGTGTGTGTTTTTGTGTGTGTATATGTGTGTGCGCGCCTGTGCGTCTGTGCACGTGTATGTGCGCGTGTGTGCGTGCATCTGTGCGTGCATCTGTGCGTGTGTGCGTGTGTGCGTGCATCTGTACGTGTGTGCGTGCATCTGTACGTGTGTGTGTGCATCTGTACGTGTGTGCGTGCATCTGTACGTGTGTGCGTGCATCTGTACGTGTGTGCGCGCGATCGATATGTGTGTACGTGCGTTCGTCATCGATGTGTGTGCGTGCGGGCGGGCGGGCGTTCGTGATGACACTCGTTGTATGCGCGCGTGCGTATGTGTGCCGGTGGCTGGGTTGCGCGTGTGTATATATACATACACCCGCCACGTACAACGACACCGACAGGTTTCTTTTCATCGTCGGACTGGAGCTAGACCCCGCTCTGCTCCGCTCCAACGCAAAGAAGGCCGGCATCCTGTCCCTCACGGGGCAGGGGGTCACGTGGGTGCTTAGCCTTGGCGTCTCTCAAGCGATGATCACCTGGTGAGTGCTTGAGAGTGGGGGTGGAGGTGGAGGTGGGGGGCGGAGGTTGGCAGTCCGGTTGCCTAGGTGTCTAGTTCGTACCTGGTGGTGGTGCGTAGCGAGTAATGCTGTAACTCGCAAATGATATTTCGGCGATAATGGATCGTTGATGGGTTTGTTCCTGGCGTTGATAGCACCGCGCTCAGGTTTTAGGTACAAAACCCGTGGAATTGGACTAGGGTCGTTTCAGGAGTTGGGAAAAGGCTTGAGAACCATCTTGAGAGAGAAACGTTTTTGTTTTTTTGCCCGATCGGTGCCACTCCTCAGTTTTGTGTGTAATAGATGGGAAAAGCGTACTGAGCGCCCAAACGCTGGAGGTGTCTCTATTAGGAGTAGGAGCGGCGCTCCCTCTCGAAAGTGATGCGTGGTCAATGGTAAAATGACTAGGCAAGCAATAAATGAGTATCCCCCCCCCCCTGGTGTCACCGCTATCTCATCGTAGCGAGAAATGCTGTAACTCACAAACGGTATTTGGATTATCCCTTTTAGTAAACGTTTTGGGTCTTACTTGATTATAGTATAGGGGGAAAATGACGAAAAAAACTGACGGTTGTGAAATCCTTGACACGAAGCAACCCGGGCTGCTGGATTAGCTGGCTGATGACGATTTTGCAGTCCAACTCCAAATGGAGTGCCTGCACAGACACGCGCACAGCTTGCCTGCACCGCCGTGTGCCGCATGCTCGCACCATGATAAGGACGCGTTTCTATTAGTAGGTTGTTTTATCGCTGCACATGGGCCCCACCCCCGTTACAGGAACAACACGCTTGGAATGACAGATTCTACGGTAGCCCCCCCCCCCCCCAATACGAGCGCTTTTTTTCTTTAACGAACGTTTCATGGGTGCTCGACACGAGGAAGGATGCTATGAAATGCGATCATCACATACTTTTTTGTTTGCAAAAGACGGTCGAACGATGACGTCGGGGAGGCAAGGGGCACCGTTTTTCAGCAGATACGGCCGGGAGCGGGTTTCAAAACCGGCGATTTCGTTAAAGAAATGTTGGGGGGGCTACCGTAGTAAGATTCGAATTTTACCAAGGTCGTTTCAGAAGTGGGGAAAGGCTTGTGAAGCGTCTTCAGACAGACACATTCCCCCCTCCCCCCAACTCGTGCCACCCCTTATTGCAACCGCTATCGTATCGTGGCGCGCATTGGGGGTGGAGTGCGTGCGCGCGCTGAGAGGACGGCGCTTGCTTGCGGCGACGGGCGTGTCGTGTCGGTGACGTGGCCGCGGTGTTGCGTGTGGTGTGGCCGCGGTGTGGTGCGATGTGACCAGCTTTGTCGCTTGTAGTGACCGTAACGATGCAGTTCTACAACTGGGTGACGTTGACTTCTCCTTGTCTCCCCCGTTCCCCCGTCAGGATGGACGATGTAGAAAGCAGCACGTCATTCGTCCTGTTCATCGGTGTATCTCTCTCCGTAACGGTGAGTCAACTACCCCGAAGGGTTCCGCGTTTTTTTTTTTTCGGGGGCGGAGGCGGCGTTGCCCGGCGTAGGAATTTTGTAAAAACAACACGATGGTGGCGGGTTGAGTGCAGCCCGCTCTCCACCGCCTTCCTCCCGTATTTATGATGAATGTGTCTCCCTTTTACGCCTTCCCCCCCCCCCCCTCCGCCGCGACCGAATACAAATAAAGTTTTTCGTCGCTGTCATCCATATGCAAGAAAGTACGCACAAGGTGCCGAAGTCCGCCCCACAAGCGGTTCTTACTGGGTTACAGCTCACCGTTCATGCGACTCACCGAACACGCCACGGTGATTCGCGCTTGGTGCACGCCATGTCTGCCTTGTCGGCGAAAACCCGGCCTTCTCCGCCCCAGTATTGTAGAGATGTGGGGGCCATGCCATGATCACCCCCCCCCCCCCCCCCCCCCCCCTCACTCACGCCCTCCCCCACCGCCCCCGACTCCATCATATTTCCTTTTTTGTTTTTTTTCAGGCGTTTCCCGTGCTCTCCCGCATCCTGGGAGAGAACTCTCTCCTCAACACCACCGTGGGATCTCTAGTGATATCCGCTGCTTCTGTGGACGAGGCTTGCGTTTGGTGCCTGCTAGCGCTTGTCGTCTCTACGGCCAACGCTGGCAGCCCGTTGGACGCCTTTTACGTCTTCCTCCTCCTCGCGTTCTTCGTGGTCATCATGTTGACTGGTAAGAGACGAGAAAGTATGCGGTCGAGATTGTAGGTGTATGATAGATAAACCCGACGCGATTATAGTTTTGTGGTCAAAACAGACACAGGCCTGGGTCTGTTTTTGCTGTGAGTGACCGAAGACTACGGTCGGCGACGTCGCGTGGAGAGTGGCACGCGCCTCTGACCCACCCCCGCCCACCCACTCCTCCATCCACCCACACAACTCCTCCATCACCCACACAACCATACGACTACGCACCTCCCCCACCAATGGCACGAATGGACATCTTGTGCGCTCATAAAAGAGGCGTTCGTCCAAGGAATAGTTACTCAGCACGTCCTCATACTAACCCTTCCCCCCAAAGAGGCCAGGAGACGGTCAGTCAACGGGAAACGTCTAGCGCTCTGTCAAGGGTGTAAACAAAACCAAGCGTTCCACACTAAAACCTAGTAGTTTGGCGTCAGTCAAGGTAAATGATTATAAAGTTGCCGTCGGTCAAGAGGTCAAAGTGCCGTCTCGTGACATATTTTGCTTGTACATACTTAAACCTAATAGTGTGACGTCAGTCAAGGTGAGTTGTTGGAAAAATGCCGTCGGTCAAGGGGTCAAAGTGCCGTCTCCTCGCATATTTGCGTTCCACACTAAGACCTAGTAATTTGACGTCAGTCAAGGTGAATTATTGGAAAGATGCCGTCGGTCAAGGGGTCAAAGTGCCGTCTCCTCGCATATTTGCGTTCCACACTAAAACCTAGTAGTTTGACGTCAGTCAAGGTGAAATATTGGAAAATTCCCGTCGGTCAAGGGGTCAAGGTGCCGCCTCCTCACATATTTGCCCCCCCCTCCTCCCCCCCCCCCCCCCAACTTTCGCTCCGCCTGCGCTGCCGGCCTCCTGTCTCCTGCCGCCCACAACGTTTGTGCAACCCTTCGCGACGGGTGGGCGATACCCTATTCCCCCGCCCCTTACCCTCTGGACTCAGTCGGACGGTGGGGTCTGCTGCGATTAGTGCAGCGGATTTCGGGCGATGACACGGGGGCTCCGTCTCGTGGCGTGGTGATCCTCTGCCTGCTGCTGACGCTGGTGTGCGCTTGGGTGACGGACTTTATCGGCATCGACGCCATCTTCGGGGCGTTCGTTGCCGGGATTATCGTGCCCAGGGAACACAGGTCAGGTCGCTATTACGCTAGACGGGGGGCTTAATATTTGGTGATTTTTTTCCCCTTTTTTGTGTCTTGTTTTTGTGTTTTGGTTTGCTTATTTTTTGGTTTGTTGTGTATTTTTTGGTTTGTTTGTCGTTGTTGTTTGCTTTTGTTGTTGTTTTGCTCCTTCTTTTTTTTTTTTTTTTTCTGTACCTTAACCCTTTGGTGTCTTTGTTTTTGTTCTAACGTTTTCGCACCTTGACCTTTAGTTCCTGTCGGTATTTTTTTGTTGCATTTTTTCTGTACCTTAACCTTTTAGTTCCTTTGGTTTTGTTACTGTGCTTTTTGTACCTTAACCTGTTTCGGTCGGGGTTCAGAGAGGGAAAATGTGTGGGTGACGGATTTTCTTGGCGTGGACGCCCTCTACGGCGCGTTCGTCGCCGGAATTACCGTGCCCAGGGAACACGGGTCTGGTAGCTACTACGCTAAAACCGCGGAGCTTTATTTTTTTTGTTATTTTGTTTATTTATGAAGTTATTTAGTTTCCTAGTTTCTTAGTTTTTAGTTTTTGTTTATTTATTTTTTTTCAAATTTATTTATTTATTTATGTACCAGGTAGTTTGTTGTTTTGTTATTTTTCAGTATTTTTATTTTTGTGATTTTATGTTTTGGTCATGTTTTTGTATCTTCACCTTTGACTTCCCCTGGGTTTTGTTGTAATGTTTTTGTGCTTTAACCCTTTAGGCACCGCACTCCGGATATGGGAACAACACACTTGGAATTAAACTGGAAAGTGTATGAGTTGGAAATGGGTTAAGCTCTTTTGGTGGGGGGTGCGGAGAGGAAAAACGTGTGGGTGACGGATTTTGCTCGGTATCGACGCCACGTTCGGGTACCTAAAAAAAACAAGGTAGTTTTAAGGGGAGCCGCCGACCTATACATGTACCCTTAATGATGACACACACCCAGTAAGCACGCGATATCGGAGGATCACACACAGCTTGCAAAGATGAGTTTCGACGAAATCTTCGACCTCACCGCTGGAGTGTATTTCATTATTTTATAACACCGAGGAGGCTTGACTAGCTTTAGTATGTTTTTTTTTTCAAGTGTTTTTAGTCGCGTTTTCGTACGTAAAGGATCGGTCACCGACGCTTGACTTTTTCTTTTTCGTCTTGTCTTTTCAGTCGTTTTGTTTTTTCGCCTCAACCCTTAACCTTTTTAGGGTTATAACCCTTTTGGGGGTTATAACCCTTTAACCCTTTTGGGGTTATAACCTTAATCCTTAACCTTTTTAGGGTCATAACCTTTCAGGGTTGTAAGATATCTTTTAGAATTGTAACCTTTTTAGGGTTATAACGGGAGGAAAAACGGGCGAATGACGGCATTCTCCTGCGCGTTCGTGGCCAGGGAGTACAGCTCACTACAGTAGCACGGGGCTTGACTTGCTTGCTTTTGTTTTATAAAAAAAATATTTTAAGGACGTCAGCCGTGAGTACGACGAATTTCGGGTCAATACTCATCTTTGCAAGCTGTATTCTTTAGTGTTTTGTTGTTACGTAAGTCGTGTTTTTTTGTTGCATGTGAGTTGTGTGTGTTTGCGACTGAAAGCCACGCTCTCGTTTTTTTCTGTTTTTTTTTTTGTCTCGTTTTTCCCCTTTTGGCTTGCAGCCTGCACGTGCGCATCGTAGAGCTGGTGCAGAACGTGGTATCGGTGTTGCTGTTGCCCCTGTATTTTGCGGTGTCGGGCCTCAAGACGGACCTCACGCTGCTCGACAGCGCCACACGCTCTCATTTTTTTCTGTTTTTTTTTTGTCTCGTTTCTCCCCTTTTGGCTTGCAGCCTGCACGTGCGCATCGTAGAGCTGGTGCAGGACGTGGTATCGGTGTTGTTGTTGCCCCTGTATTTTGCGGTGTCGGGCCTCAAGACGGACCTCACGCTGCTCGACAACGCCACCTCATGGGGCATCTGCGTGCTCACAATCCTTGCGGCCTGTCTAGGTGGGTACCTTTAATTGTCTAGGCACCTTTCCTTGCGGCCTGTCTAGGTGGGTACCTTTAATTGTCTAGGCACCTTTTCTATCACGGCTGTCCTCGTGGCTTGTCTAGGTACTTTTTTATGTTTCTACTACTCTCGCGGCTTTATCTAGGTACCTTTATTTGTACCACCCTCGCGGCTTGTCGAGGTACCAGTACCTTTTATGTTTCTACCATTCTCGCGGCTTTGTCTAGGTACCTTTTTTTCTACCACACCCGCGGCTTGTCTAGGTACCTTTTTGATGTTTCTACCATCCTCCCGTCTTGTCTTGGTACCAGTTTTTTTCTACCACTCTTTGTGGTTCCACCATAATCGCGGCCTGTCTAGGTTCCTTTAGGGACCTTTTATGTTGCCACCGCCCTCGTGGCACGTCTAAGAACCTTTTTTGTTTCCGCCATCCCCGCGGCTTGTCTGAGTACCTTTTTTTGTTTCGTCCTGCTTCAAGTCGTACATTGTACAACATAACATGATGAATGCGTGATACCAGAGTGACTGGAGCCTGTCCTGTGACCACGAACTTGATTATGCCAGTTAGTGTGAGAACAACAACAACGTCCTAACTGGTATTTATCTCACGACGCCTTTACTCTTATGTTGCGTTCTCTGCATGTATGTAGCCTAGAGCGATGGCTGCATGTGAACTGCGATTTATTCTGGCGCTTAAAAATCGTGCTTTCGCCCCCCCCCCCCCCGCTTCTACCCGAAGATACGCCAATAGTTTATGTAGTATTTGGAAGAAACGTGCTGAGTCCTGATGTTGGAGGTGTCTCTATTGGCAACAGAAACGGTGCTCCCTCTCGAAAGGGATGCCATGGCCAATGGTCAAATTACTAAGAGTATGCCCCCCTTAACATGCCCTCTACCCGAACACGCCTTTTAGGCAAGATTGGTGGGGGTGCCGCGGTGGCGAGAACGTTCGGCATGACAACGCGCGAGTCTTTGGCGGTGGGTGTCCTCATGAACACGCGAGGCCTGGTAGAGCTCATCATCCTGAACATCGGGCTCGACGCTGGTGTGCTTACTGAGGTGAGAGAGCGGCTGGGCTGGGGGGGGGGGGGGGGGTTACTCATTTCATGCATAGTCGTAGTCTTGAGACCATAGACCCTCGCATTCCTGCTATGCCGGGACCGAGCTCCGCGTCGGATTTTCACCCACCAGGCAGACATCGTCTGCACCGAACGGCGCGAAGCGCCGTGAGATATTCGGCGAGTCGCGTGAAGGGAGAGAGCTGCATCCTGCTAAGAACCACTTGTGAGGCGGACTTCGGCGGGTAGTATATACGTACTTTTGTTCCCGTATGGATGACAGCCTCGTGGCGTACTCGTTTTTTTTTTGCTTGCCGTAGTAATCTCTGACCGTCGCCGATGCATCCCTTTCTAGACGGGGGCTGACTTTTCGAGATCCGTTGCCTGCAAGCGGTTGGAAGTGCCGGGAGCGGGTGCATTTCTCCTCTCCACGGTTTCGGGCGGCTGCTTCTAGCTGCCGTTTTTTATTCGCTGGAGAAGCTTGGGCATAGACCCTGGTAGGACGGGTGTGTCTGGTTGTCGTCCACAGTACGTGCGAAGCGAGTAGCCTCGCGCCCCTACTTCTTTTTTTCCACCCCATCTATCGTCTTTCCACGTTTTGTCTCCTGCGTCTTCTCTTTTCGTAACTGAAAACCGGGGTCACATAGCACCCCCCCCCCCACTCCCCGCTACAGTGCATACCTTCGTTTTCACGGCGAGAAGCTTTTGCGACAGCCTACGAGGTATCTGCTCTTGAGCTGTATGCAGCGTTATTACGCGGCGTTGCTTAGTTTGGTCTCTGGGATGTTTTAACTCCCCCGTTCTGAAGCGTCCGTCGCTGAATGTTGCCCCCCGTCCTCTTGCTTCCCTTGCTTCCGTTCGTGCGTGCCCTCCCGTGTTTGCCTCGTTTGCTCTCCAACGTTTTGATGTGTCAATATCTATCGAACACGTCGGGTTGGTGTTGCCTCGTTGTTCCGCAACGTGTGCCGGTGTGCCAATCAATCAACGCACCGGGTGATCGATGAACACACCGGGTGATCGATAACACACCGGGTGATGGATGAACACACCGGGTGGTCGATTAACACACCGGGTGATTGATTGACACACCGGGTGATCGATTAACACGCCGGGTGATCGATCAACACACCGGGTGAACGGGGCGCACGGGCAAACAGGAGGTGATGGCGATCATGGTGGTGATGGCTCTCGTCACGACCTTTCTCACGGCCCCGCTGTCCGCTCTGGTTTACCCTCTCAAGTGAGCGAACCGTACATAATAGATATTTCTTGTCCACGCGCCGGGTTGGGTGTTTTGCTGCTGGGCGAAGTCTCTACAAGCGTGGCCGGCCAAGAAACCCCTAATCCGTCGGTCGAGCATATCTTTTGAACGACAGTGACCCACTGCAAACTGAGCATATCCTCGTAATCAGCTAGATGGGGTGGTCATTTTAAGCCCTCCAGCTTGAGAATCTGCGAAGTTGGCGCCGAAAAAAGTGTTTGCCACTCACGTTAGTTTGAGCATTTTTTTTTCATAATCTGTTTGTGTTGCTTTTTCTAAAATTGCTCGAAATACAAAGTGGATGGAATTGGCTTAATTTTTCTGGGCATGTACATCTTGGGACGAGGAGTAGGGACATATGCTTTTCATTTCATGGGTCACTTTCGTTCGCAAGTTATGGATGAATCCCTGAATTATATGTAAATTTGTATGCAGAGGCACTTCGGTGGAAACTTGGCCATGCACCTCTCAATTTTTGAAGTTAGGACCTGAAATTTTGACACGTGATTTGGACCGAGCCCACCAAAACAGTACTTGGCGAGCTCAAAAAAAAAAAAAAACTGCCGACATACGGCCAGCTAAACGTTTACCATGATGATGAAATGGACAAAAAGTCAACGGATTTTCATTTTTTGTTTTGAGCTCGCCAAGTAGTGTCTCGGCGAGCCTGTTCTGAATCGCGTGTCAAAATTTCAGGTCCGAACTCGAAAAACTGAGCGGGGCACAGCGATATTTGTCTATTTTGAGCGTCTTGGCCGGCCCAGCTTGTAGCCCTTCGCGGTTAATGTTGCCCGTGGTTGTTGATAGCGTGCATGTTTCTTTTTATAATGCTCGTTTTGGTAGATGTGGCTGCGCGTTTTGGTTGATACCACACGCGTCATGGTTGTACTACTACTACTACAAAAAAAAAAAAAAAAAAAATGCCCTATATTTAAGAGTAGTTTGTCTTCAAATCGTGTGAAGAGCTATGTATGTTCATGCGATCGGTTTTACGGTTTTGCTGAACCGTACGCGTCGTATTATTTTTTGGCTGTGCCCGCGCCACTCTTTCTTGCTACTGTTTTTTCTTGCCCCATGTGCGCCAGGTACCACTCTGCCCCCGGCCATAAACGCCTCCGCCGCGCGTCGGAAGTGTCTGCCGCCGAGAAAGGCGACCTCGCGCGCCCCCTCTCCTCCATCCCCGACCTCGGTGCTTTCGCTCAGCAGAGGCTTAAGCTCTTGGTGGTGCTCACAAACCCTGCCGCTCTGGATTCCGTCGCTAGGGTAAGTCTCACGGCACCTATTATGTTGTTCTCACATTCAATCGCATAATATCAAGTCCGTGGTCACAGGACAGGCTCCAGTCGCTCTGGAGTGAAAGAGAGTCCCAGGGGACAAAAAAAGAAAAATGGTACACGTATATATCAAAGCTGAAGCAGTTAATGCATCCGCCTAAAAAGTATATGAAATGGAATCGGAAGTTTCCCTTCGTACGTGCCAGGCCCATACTGGTGCATACGTTTCTATGCTTGCATCTGAAACCCACGACACCGCATGCCACCCAGGAGGAAACCCAACAAATGTTTCACAACCTATGGGCTACGGAACTTTTAGCCCATGTCCAGCCCCTAAAGTTATCGTAGTCTAACACCAAATGCTTTGTGCCCGTGTCGGGACTGCGGTTCTAAAAAGGGTTATGTGCGGTCCACACCGTAATATTTTGCTTTTTGTGTTCTAGGGTGGAAATTATTGAAATGGGGTGCTCAATAGACTGGTGACACCTCCATTTTTAATTGGTCAACACTTGCTTTCATACCGCCCGGGACGGACCGGATCTCGTTTGGTACCCTGCTCCCACATAGTAGGTGGGCGCAAAAATGGGGTTGGTGTTGCAGCTTTCGGGGGGCCAAAACGTTGATAGTTTTTACGAGTATGTTTGTTTTATTAACAGGATTAGAGCGTGGAAATCTTGGTTGGGTTGTTGCGCGACACGAATGAATGTCTTCGAGGTCATGCCTCGGCGGGGTGATGTTGATGTTGATGATGTTCAGCTCGTTGTGTTAGGAGCCCAGAAAATTATTAGAACCTTCTGCTGAACCGCTACCGCGGGATGACTCGTGCAGAACTGTAGGCTAGGGGTTAGGGTCAGGGCTAGGGTTAGTGGAATAGCGTATGGGCTGCAGTTAAACCCCTTAAGAACCCCAAGACGTCTCCCTGTACTAATTCTAAGTAATCTGTCCCCCCAAAAACGGGTTTCCAGTTCTAAAGGCGTTTTAAGAGCTGCAGTCCATGGACGGTAGAATAGTTGTTCTTTTGTCAGACGGCGGGTAGAAGTTCAGCCGGTGGCTGGGGTAAGAAGGGAGCTGTGGGAGAAAATTGAGAACGGGGGTGTTGCATGCAACACCAACACATGCGAGACAGGCCACGGTCGTGGTGCAAACCCTTCTCTTTTTTCTGGGGCTCCTCACTCGACGAGCATGTTTTTTTTTTTTCCTTCATCCCATTCATTATCCTCGCACACTGTTCTCGCGCTTCCTCCGTGTAGAAACTCAGATCCGAGGTCACATAGCGCGGGCCCTCCTCCCTCCTCCACCCTCCTCGCCACGGTACGTGCCTTCATTTTTTTATCGCGAGAAGAACTCAACATTTTCTTCCCTCTCGTCAACTCGCGTCGAACATTCTGTACCCATCCAAGGCAAAAGTGCTTTTTTTTTTTTGTGAAGACTAAAAAAGTGCAACTCGATGAGCAATAAATTTCATGGCCTAGGTATATAGAACACGCCTCCACGCTGTGAAAACACGCCTCCTCTCCACTGCGCGAGCTAGACAGCCAGGGGTACCGTTTTTTTTTCCCCTGGTTTTGTTTTGTTCTTTTTTGGCAGTAACCGAGTAGATCGTTTTGTGCGGAGTGGAGAAACTTGACTCCGTTCAAGGGGGATGCTGCCGCGTTCAGATTTCACGACCCCCGCTGTCGTTAATTTCGCCGAACGAAGGGTGTTAGAGCACAAGAAATCACGCCGCATCTAATCCAAGATCTGCTTGAGAATTTCTCAAGCAGATGTTGGCCAAGATCGCCGCGAGAAATCCATTTTTTCCGAAAAATTGGAAAGTTCCCCCCCCAAAAAAACAGAAAAATTGGGCCCATACATACATGTAGACACGACCGTCCAGGCAAAATTTGGCTGACATGTGCGCAAACTAGTTTTTTTGTAAACATCGGCTTTCCATTGGCACCGGTCTAGTAACAAGTTTGTCTAGCACTGTAACAAGTTTTTTGTTTGTTATTTTACGTCTTCGGACACCCCCCCCAAAAAAAAAATGCCAATGTACCATAAGTGTAGCCGGTCGCCCCGGTGGCGTATCAGGTTATCCTCGAGCCTGGTATAGGTCAGTTTCGTCAGTTCGAACCCCCCCGAGTGCATACTCGTATAAATTCGAGGGGACTTTTTCTTGTGCACAAATTCACTTGCGGAAAACGCGAGAGCGTGAGTTAGCAGCACTCGATGAAAAATCGACGAGCAGTGGGATTGCTGAACCCTGTGCGCGATAAAAAAATGAAGTCAAGAACCGGGGGGGAGAAGGGACGACACCTGTGACCACGGCTTGTCCAGAAGCTGGAAAGTAGAAGTGTGAAGAAAAAAAATGTATTTATAGTCAATCCGCGGTAGGGGTTTCTAAGAATTTTCTGAGCTCCTAACATGAGGAGCTCACTCAATATCTCGCCCAAAAAATGACTTGGAAGGCGTTCGTTCGTGAATCCCGACCCCAACACTGCTTTTGCTCTGCTCTAGTCCAAAAAAAACTTACTCGTGAAAGCACCAGGCTGGCCGGTAGCTACTCACTCGAGGAGCTCTTTTACCTTTCGTAACCCCTTTAGAGCCCCCAAATCCCTCCCTAAACTGAATTCCAGTAAATTTGTCGGAAAAAATGAGTTTCCAGCTGTGAAGGCGTTAAGATCTCTCCCAAAAACTGATTTGGATAAAAATAAAACTGCTGCTACCGAATGAAAAATTCCATGGCCTAGGCATAGAACAAGAATCATGAAAAAAAAAATGGCCTATTATCTGTTTTTTTTCCCGACTACTTTGGGTTAAGAAACCCCGCATTTCAGAAATCATTTCAGACGAAAAATGCCCCCCGAAACGTGCAACCCCTGCGGTGTGATGGTTCTTTACATAAACGCTGTTAATAGTTCCAAGTAGTTTATCCCGCAAATACCAATACCTGGATGCAGTTCTAAAGGGGATATAGCTTGTGCTAGGAAACTGTTTTTTGTATCTTCATCGGGCGGATGGGGGGACTAAAAAACAAAGCTTAGGCTCTCACCACATTTGCGCGTATTCTCATACGTGTCGTGTGTCAAGTTGACTCAAATTGCGGTTCGCAAACCCACATCCCGTGTCATGGTGGTGGTCGCTGCCCCCCCCCCCCCCCCCGCCCGGCCCGGCATAGTAGGGATGCGAGGGTCTATGGTCATACGACTACGGCCATGCTCCAACTGAGTACATCCCGCCCACCCCACCCCCGGCCGGTGCAGGTGGCGAGACTGTTCAGCGGCAACCAGCCGTCCAAGAAGGCCGGCATCGGTCCGATTCGCCGGAAGAGCGAGGGCCCCGACAAAGGGGACCAGCTTGTGGTGCACGCCCTCCGCTTGGTGGAGAACACGGACCGGTTTTCGAGCGACATGCGCGCGCTGGAGAAGGGCGCCGGTGCAGGTACGTACTGTTCGTGCTCAATCCTGTTCCTTTTTGTACTGATGCATGCTGCAGTGGAGGTGCTCCGTGTTTTTTTTTCTGAGACGGGGTCTTCCTCGCTTAAGCTCTATAGATTCGTCACACGCCAAAGGGGTTTTTTGAGCAAAATAAAAGTGCTGTAAGACGTGCTACCCCGATGAACAAACCCTTTACTGGCCTATTTAGGAAGCATTCACTCGAAAATTGCTCCGAACAAAGAAAAAAAAAAAATCCGCCGCCGATTATGGGTGAAGGAGCCCTTCATTTACCAAAACGTTTCAGCCAAAAAGTGGTACTGGTATAAATTAACGCCTCTACAAGTGGAAATCCTTTTGGGGGACAAATTTACTTGAATTTAGTGTAGGAAGGGATTTTGGGGCTCTAGAGGGGTCAACACTCGTAGCTTGCGTCTACGCTACTGCTGCTGTACTGCAAAGACAGTGCCATTATATACCCAAGTGCTTTCGTTTTTTCGTCCGCGAAACTGTGTTTGGGCGGGGGGGGGGGCGTACTCATTTGTTGCTTGCCGTGATCATTTGACAATTGACCACGCATCCCTCGCGAGACGGAGCACCGTTCCCACTCCTAATAGAGACACCTCCAACATTTGGGCGCTCGTTACGCTTTTTCCATGTATTACGTAGAGACTGCTTGCTTATCCAATCCCATTCCTGTTTTCGCCGTCTGTGGCCACTAATAATCCATCTATTCTAGCAAGTGCGGAAAATGTTTCACGCTAATTTCATCTAACTTGTTCCGATAAAAGCGTGCAGTATCTATCTATTAATGGTATCCTTTACGTTGTCCTGTCCGTTCTCAACCCCACGAGAAAGACCAGATGCAAAAAAAAACGTGCCACGTATATTTTCGATTTTTTGTTTTTTAAGGTGATCCGCACATTTTTTCTCCGTTTTTTTTGTTTTCCAAAACGCGCGGCGATTTCGCCGCGCGCGCGGGTTCGGAGGCCTTAACCCCTGTGGAGCCCCAAAGCGCCTCCCTAGACGAAATCCAAGTAATTTTGTCCCCAAAACGGGTTTCGAGTTGTAAAGGCGTTAGGGTAGGGTTAGCGTTCGGATTAGGTTGTGGGTCGACGCCCTCCCGCGATCCGTAAAAGCCGCTGCTGTAGTACCGGTGACCGCGCGGTAGAGACGTCTCGCGCTATCGCACCACGGGGACTGAAGGATACGCCAGCTAGTATCCCTGATGGGGCCCATGTACAGCAAATATGTCGGGGTTGACGGCACTCTTGCCCCTTGACGGACGACTGTCAAGGAACTCCACACACTAAAACTAGTATGGTAAGTCCAATCTCGCCTTGACGGGTCAAAGCCACTGTAGACCGTCAACCGACATCTTTGACGTACAGCGACCAAAAAGCGGTGATTTCGACGTTTTCCAAGCGTCCTTGAGTAACGTGAGCGCGCAGCAGTACGAACAGGATCATGCCGCACCCGTCCAGTACGACCCCTTGCACTGTTGTTGTTTTTTCGGATACCAACAATGCTTATCATCGCCAAAATCAGCAGTGGCCGATGCTGTAATGATCAATTTTTATGGTAATTTGTTTTCCTCTGAAGCCCCGAAGGGGTCGATAGCGCCGGATTGCGAATACAATTGAGAGTTGAATTGACCTGAAAAGGTGCTGTCTCCGTCATGGCACGCGTCATGTGTCTGTTATCCATACCTACCTTCTTTTAGCTAGCCAACGTCGCCTAATTGACTAGGCTAAATTGACCTAAAAAAGTGCTGCCTCTGTCATAGCACGCGTCAGGTACCTGTTATCCGCACCTGTATTTTTTCAGCTAACCAACTTCGCTTAATTCGGTTAGGCTAAATTGACCTGAAAAAGTGCTACCCGTCGTACACGCGTCAGGTACGTGTTATTCACAGCTATCGTTTTTCAGCCAGGCAACGTCGCCTAACTGATTAGGCTGACCGACTAAAGCCCGTGCCTTCCTAAGTGACACGTTCCGGTGTAGTTCAGACAGGTATAATAGTACATAAGAGCAGGTGGTGCACATAGCAGGCAGTACAGACAGCACACAGCTCAGATAGTAAGCAGCACAGGCAGCAAGCTGCACAGGAAGCAAGTAGTTCACGCGGCAGGAAGTGCAGATGGCAAGCAGCACAAGCAGCAAGCAGTACCGACAGCAAGCGGTTACGGGCAGCAAATCAGTACACTGCGAGCTACACACAGCAAGCCGCAAAAGACAGCAGGTATTTAGTAGCGCAGGCAGCAAGCAGTACACGCGGCAGGCAGTGCAGATGGCAAGCAGCAAGCAGCGCATACAGCAAGCAGTTACGGGCAGCAAAGCAGTACACACAGCAAGACGCAAAGAGCAGGTATTTAGTAGGACGGAAGCTCGCAGTGCAGCGGAGAATGAATGCGTGCAAGACCATGGCAGTTGCTTGAGGCAAGGTGAATTATCCTCTTTAGGAGGTTTGATCGAATGAGCAAGCTTCGAGCAGGCAAATTACGTGTAACCCCCCCCCCCTCCCCCTTGCTCCCCCCCCCCCCCTCTCCTCTCCCGCCCCCTCTTTCTCCTTTTGGTTGCCTGTAAGTTTGTATGTGCATTTGTATCCCTCCCTCCCTCCCTTCCTCCCTCCCTCCCCCCCTCCCCCCCCCCCCCTCCTCCCTCCCTCCCTCCCTCCCTTCCTCCCTCCCTCCCCCCCTCCCTCCCCTCCTCCCTCCCTTCCTCCCCCCCTCCCTCTCAACCCCCCCCTCCCCACGCTTCCCCTCCCTTGAAACTCCTTTATTATAGCTGTCGGTGTTAAATTGTACTAACCTTACCCCCCTCCCTCCCTCTCTTCCTGCCTCCGTCCCTCCCTTCCCCCTAGGCGACTCGTTGAACAAGGACAATCTTGCCGGCATCCTGCAGGGCTTTCTCGGGCTCCTGATGATTAGGGTGATGGGGCACGTTTCCGTCGGTACCTCGACAGATTTCTGCCGCGACGTAGCCGCGCTTAGCGACGAGCACGGCATCTCCACCTTGGTATTCCCGTGGGAGGCTAGGTCGGCGCAACCCAGCACCCAGCTGATGAGAGTCGACAGGTTCATGGCTACTACGCAGTGCCAGGTACGGCTGGTGTTTTCAATGAGTACGTATTGTTTGTCGATGTTTTAGCCGTAAAAGAGTCGACGTCGTTGGTGGTCAAACGTATACGGAGGGGGGGAGGGAGAGACTCATGGCTACCGCGCAGTGGCAGGTGCGGGTGCTGTTGCTTTTTCAAGTAGTTGACTTATAAGGAGGCGGGAGAGGGAGATGGAGGGGAAGGGGGGAGGAGGCGGATGTTTACGGGGTGCGCACGGACGGACCGAATCCTCAGAAACTATGGCTCCTACGCAGCATAAGGTGCGGCTGGCGTTTTTTTGTTTGGTGGTCAACGTGTACGGAGGCAGGGAAGGGGAGGGGGGGGGGGACTGATGGCTACCACGCAGTGGCAGGTGCGGGTGTTGTTTAAGTAATATATACGGAGGCGGGGGAGGAAGGGGGGAGGGGGGAGGGGGGGGCGTTTACGGGGCGCGCGCTTACGGACCGAGTCTTCAGAACATATGCTGTTGTATGCTGCTGACTTTGCTGTATCGTCCACGCAAATTCTGCTTCATCAATGCGGCGGTGACAGACGCTTGATGCGGATGAAAGACAACGCGAACGCTGCTTAAAGCTGGTCTGGTTTGTTTCGCTTTTGGCATAGAGTCTCGCCGCAGTCTTTTGTAGGCAAGTGATTAAGCGAAACACCACAACCAAAGTAGCAGCCGGCTGCAACTGTCATTTTCTTGACTGCTCTACAAGTGTACAAGTCAGTACTCGCATGAACATATTTCGCACCCTTTATAGATGGCAACAGTCTTAGTCTTGAGGTGTACGCAGAAAACTTAAGCCTGGGCTTTGTGTCTTTTTATAAAATCACTCTGTTGTCCCTGGTACTAGCACTAAGGGATTGCCTGTGCATCCTTTATCGAGGACATGCACCCGTAACACGCGAGATGGAATTATCGCGCACAGCTTGCAAATACGAGTTTCGACGATTTCCTCGATCTATCTCACATTAGTTGGAGTGTTGTTTTCATGTTTTTTTTTACAAAAAGTAAAGAGTGCATGGCATCAGAAAACATGCCCCTATATGGCAAAGCCCCCCTTTCGCCCTCTGCTATTTTCTACCCCCCCCGTACTCACACTACCCTACTCTGTCGCTTATCCTCCCTGCCGCGTGCCACCCTCCCCCCCCCGACACACACATCCCTTCCTGGCAATAGAGACGCCTTGATGTTTGTGCTGCTCCGAGCGTTGTATTGTGCCAACTAGCGACGTGAAACACGGTGTCGGACACGGAGACCGACGTGAGGAGGGCAGGGGCTGTTTGAACGTGTGGGAAGAAGAAAAAAAAACGGGTACCGAAATCTTTGCTCATAAGTTGCTATGTGCTAATAAAAATGTGGAAAAAAAAGGAAAAAAATGAGTAATGAAATCGTAGCTCTAATTTGCTAATAACCAGTTGGGCATCATTTTTTTAACTCTATTCTTGAGTTAAAAAATGGGCGGCATCATGCTACCCCACTCCACCTTACACTTAGCCCTCCTCTTGTCACTTACCCGCCCGTCACGCCACCCCCGCGTCTCCCCCGTCTCTCACCTCTACAGGTCGCGATCGCGCTGAACTGCCATACCGCCGCGCTAGCCGCGGCTACCTCGGCCGGCGTAAGCCTCCTGGTACCGTTCTTCGGCGGAGATGACGACATTGCCGCCCTTCTCCTCGCCCTCGCTATCGTGGAGCGCGACACCACGGCGGAGCTTGTGATACTGTCTTTCCTCGAGCCGGAGAAGCCGTCGACGGGGGGCGGTGGTACTATCAGCGAGGTCGACGGGAGTGAGAGCCGCCGTGAGGTAGGGTTAACCGCGGTCATGTGGTTTGCTTGTTTTGTTGTCCTTCACGTTTTGTGGTGGGTTGTTGTTTTGTTGTCGCACGTGCGTGAGAGATCAATCGCGGTCGTGGTGTGCCTTGTTAATCAGTTGTTTTTTCGCGCGTGCGTTAGAGGCGAGTGGTATAAAGGTGGGAAGTGGAGATTTTCGTTTTGGCGCCTACAGTTTTTCCGGAGTTACACCATCAGCGAGTTTTGGCGGGGGGTGAGAGCCGTCGTGAGGTGGGGCCAGCCGCGGCCATGTCGTTGTTTGTTGTCGACGCGTCGTACGATAGAGGTATATGGTATACCTTTTTTTGGCTAAAAACAGCTGCATGACGGGGCTCCTTAACCCAAAAATGGTCGGGATGCCATTCTGATTCTTTGCAATATTGTTGTTTTGGTCGTGTACTTAATAATGGTCCCATGGGGTTGATCATCCAGGCAACACCTTCAGTATTTGTCAAGAATCAGTCTTGCTGTGGATGTAGAGTATAAAGTTCCTCAAGTGGTTACGAGCCTCGCAACGAAAAAACAAAACGGTGCACCTCTAGCGTGCCTGGCGTCTGTCCTTCGCCTTTGTCGGGGGTGTTGTTTGTCGCGCATGCGTGGGAACCGGGTGGTAATGATTCGATGAACATCGACAAGCAGTGGGAATGCTGACCCCTCTGCGCCATGTCATTGAAGGCAGGCACGTGCCTTGGAGAAAACTTTTTAGGACGCCTGCCTGCGACCACGGCTTGTCCAGAAGATGGGATGAAAGTCAACGTGAAATATAAACATGTTTTTTTTTTTGTCTAAGTTGATGATGGACTTTATTCGGGAACCTGCGTATTGTCCGGAGTGGTTTCATCTTGCCGCTGCTTTTCATGGGTTTTCCTGCTCCTGCGGTGGTAGGCTTGCGCCTGATGTTTGTTGGTGGCACGTTGTTGTGACGAAACTCGACTCGGAGACATCCTTGACACGAGGTATGAAGGTTGAGGATTTTTCATTTTACCTACCGAGAAAAAAAGGATAGACTAGACATGCCCCGAGGCCAAACGCGATATATGCCGCCGGTTCCGCTTTCCGTGGCTGTAGGTTAGGGTTAGGGTTGAGGTTACGTAAGAGTTAGGCTGCTTAGCCCCACCTCGAGCCCACCATCTAACGCATACTGATGAGGTTTGTGCGTTCGCCTGTTCGTCGGTCTGCCCGTCTGTCTGTCTGGTTCATCGCTGTTTTGTCTGTCTGTACGCTCGCTCGTCCGTCCGTCCGTCGGCAGAGCGGGTCGCTCTTGAGCAGGTTCGTCCCCTCGTCCGAGTCGCGAAAACAAAGCATCAGAGAAGGAAGCCGGTCACCCCCATCGGAGTACAAAGACCTAGAATCGGCGGGGTCGGCCAACATCGCCGCAACCGCGCCGGCCGCAACCGCGGCGGGAGCGCGTCCCCCAGCCGTGAGCCTTTCCGGCCCCGGCCAAGACAACGACGGGGCTGCTGCCGCGGTCGCAGTACCTCTCCGCCGATCAGCGTCGACGTGGTCGAGCCGCGACCTCGTGAAGAGGGCGGAGGGTCTCCCTCGGGTCCGGGTCACACCAGCGTGGTCCCTCAACGCCGCCCTCGGCACGATGTCCTCGTCTTCGCCCACCACGAAAGACGCAAGCACAACCACCGCCTCCAGCATCGTGCAAGAAGTAGCCGCCGCGCGGTCCAGCGGGCTGGTCATCTGCGGCTGCGCTGGGTCGGGACAGCTGCCGGTGTCGGACAGGCCGGAAGCGGCGCCGGCCGAGGGCGTTAACGGGGTTCGAGCAATCGGCGGCGCGCCGCTAGCGGGAGCGAACTCTGTCCACGGGAAGTGGCCCTCGCTGGGCCCGCTTAGCCGGAGCCGGCACAACCCCACCCTCTCGACCCGCAGCTGGCACGGGAAGGCGCGGCCGCTCGGAGGGCGGAGCCTCCACAGCAGCCGGCACGGCGCGGGCGGCGCGAAGGTTAGCGGTGTCCGTGGCAATGGCCGCGGCGGCTTGGCGTCGGCGGTGGACAATGTCATCCACAGCGCATTGGTGGACATTGTCGGGGACGTTGCCGGAGGGCTTGCCAGGGCGGAGCGGGAGCCGGCGGTGCTTGCCGTCAGGGCTAGCATTCCGGCGACCAAGACGGCGACTGTATGATTTGAATCGGCGAAGAGAGGGGCTGCCTGTCCGGGAGCGTCGCGTGCAACGCCTGCCTGGGGTTGGGTTTGAGCCGCCTGCAAGGGCTACCGGGGCTTGGGTTGCGGCGGCCGTCTCGCGTTGCTAGTACCCACTTCGTACCCGCCAGGGTGGTTTGAGGGTGGAGCGGGAGCCGGCGGTGTTTGGCCGTAAGGGCTAGCATTCCGGTCAAATTCGCGGAGCACTCAGCGTTACGTTAGGGTTGGGGTGCTACCTGGTACGTAATATATAGATGGGTCATGCTTTTCGGATACATCGATTGAAAAACGATACCTGGTATACAGTATACTCGTACGTAGAGAGGGGTCCATGTTTTTCGAATAACTGGTACAGGAGAACGAAAAACGACACACACATAATCTCGTACCACGTGTAGAGCGAGGTTGTTCATAGGTGCGTTTCGTGCTGGCAGGGCGGTCATATACTCGGCACGCCGTGCAGGTCTTGACAGAAGTTCGCTATCGCTCTGGGCGGAAATGTAACGAGCGTCGGAGTTTATTCACGTGAAGTCCAAATGGCCCTTATTTTCCGTCCGGAATGCTGCGTCAGAACTTGGGGACGCTGAGGAAAAAGCGCCACCTGGTCAGTGTGATCTGAATGATTTATGTAGCACGTATTTCTTGGGCCGGATCTGTTCCATTCATACACAGATCCTGCTCCACGTATCTTATCGATATATATACGATATAGGTGATCTGTGATATTTAGATGGTTTGTATGATCTATAGATCATATATATACCTATGGATGATCTAGATCGTGGACTGTCCCATGTGTGGAATAATAGTATCGTAGCAACGCACATCTCGGTAAAGTCCAGAGTCCGGGGCGTGGCTAAGCGGTCGAGCGTCTTTTTTTTCGTAGGACCGTCTTCGCGGTTAAGGCATCGGGGTGTGCTCGTTTGTCGTCAGTGCTTTCCACGGGTCATGGCCCGACACGCGGACCATGTCAGGAGGCTGTCAAAATCTCGCGGGTCGAGTAGGGTCGAGCCAGGAGGTGTTTAAAAATTCGCGGGACGGGCCGGATCGGGTTAGGAGGTTTTCGAATCTTGCGGGTCGGGACGGGTTTGCCTTGGCTCGACCTGACCCGTGAAAAGCGCATGGCAGTAGGCTGTTTAAGACCAGATAGACCCTCCGAATCCCTGCTACGCTGAGACGGAGCACGTCGGTTTTTGCACCCCGACCGAGCCGGCATTGCTTGCTTCAAGCGCGAAATGCCATGAGGCTTGTGGGAAGGGTATACTCATTTTGTGAATGGCCATAGGCGTGGGGGGGGGGAACTTTTAGTGCTGCTGGTTGCACACGGTTCCCCATAAGTGTTTTGATATGTAGGGTTACCGTTGAGGCTAGCGTTTAATTTTAGGGGTGATCGTTTGCATCGTCGTTGCGCTGATACCGTCTTTGTTTTTCCTTTCCGGGTTTGTGCGTGTGTTTTTTTTGTATTCGCGGAAGATTAGTTTGTGTTGCCTGGCGGACTGGTGCTGTGTCAATTGTGTGCGCAGAATTTGCTTGTTGTTTGTTGCGTGGATTGGCGTGGCGTGCTGTTTTGTTTTGTTTTGTTTGTTTTGTTTGGTGCTCTGGCCTCGCCAAAAACTGTTTTCGTTCATGGTTGTTCTTTTTGCGCAATGTTGGCTCGACGACGTTCAGGGTGTTGATGTGGCACTAGGTCGATTTTTGTGTTATTTCACGTCGTGTATGCGCTGAGCGGTTCTGGTTTGTGTGTGTTTTTTTAGGTTGTAGGAGACCGTACGCGCCTAGATGTCGCGCGCGTCGTTTTTGGCCGCTGTCTCGTGGCTGTTTATGTCTCGGCTGGTGCAACAGTATTCCTGCTGCTGCGCTGCCGAGGTTGCCATCGATGAGCACGGCATCATGAGCGTGCGACCAGAATTTTTAGGGATGGTGGCGACATGACCTTTCTCGGGCATGGTGCAAATGTTTGGCCGCGAGGCGCATGGCTTACGTAGTTCTTTTGCCACTATGTGTCATAGTCCTTTTGCTTTACGAGTACGTAGGCACGCGCGGATGAACGTAAAGTTGTTTTCGTGGCAAAGTTTCTTTCATTTCACGGCCAGGGGGGGGGGGGGGGGGGGGGTTCACGGCGGAAAAACCTGATTCAAGAATTCCGAAAAAAAATGCGGCAAACTTTTTTTGTTTGCTGCGTCCGTGTTCAAAGTTGTTGCTGTGCGCAACTCGTGGGCAGTAGATGTAGGGCTGGCTGATTGTGCCCGTCGGTTTGTTTTTCGGGTTGGTACCAAATGCTACAGCGTCACATGAGGGTGCCTTTCCCATTTTGTTTGTTGCTCCGGCGTAGCGTAACGCTTGCAAGGGGACCAAAATTATAGAAAGATGGGCGGCAAAAAGGTGGGCAGCGGCAGACTTGTGTTGTTCTTGATTTTGCGTGCGATTTTTCATGGTACGAATGCGTGGGCAGCGACAGACTATTTTTTTTTCTTGAATTTCGTGCGATTTTTCATGTTACGCGACTCCCTAAACGGCGTCATTTTTTTCGTTTTCTATTGTTGAAGTGCGTACGATTTCATCATGGTGCGAATTAACACCTGGTAATGAGTGAGGCGCTCCATCTACTACTGTGCTGGTTTACTTTGCATGGCGCTGCACTCAGTCCCGAGAAGGACTCCTGCTCCTCTAGTAACAATAGGACGAGGGGTTAGGATTGACCAAATGAAGGGGTTGTCACCGGATACTGCAGGGTTCCCGGCGGCGTTTTCGTTTGTCCACCGTTAGTGCTAGTAGTTATATCAAGAGGCACGCCGTGAGGAAAGTTGAGCGTTACGTACCAGGTACTTTTTTACCGGTAGAATTATGTTATTGGTCGGAATGACATCTCGGTTAGGATAGGAGTTGCACCACCGTGGTGGGCTCTAGCCGCGTTAAAGCGGGGTCCTTGCTTGTCAGGGTGGCAGCTGCGGCTCAAATCGGGGCGAGAGTTGCACCTGAACCAGGCTGGGATTTTCGTCTGGGCCACGACAGCGGCTGCATCTTAAGTCAGGGTGAGAATTTCATTTTTGCCAGAGGATGAGAGCTTCATCTCAGGTCAGGGTGGGAGTTCCACCTCAGTCGGGATGGAAATTTCGTCTTTAGTCAGTTTGGGATGTGCACCTCAGTCAAGGTTGTAGTTGCAACTCAGCCGGGACGGGAGCTGCTTCTCAAGCCAGGATTGAAGTTCGATTTCAGTCCGGCTGCCTTTTGCGCCTTGGCCAAAGCACAAGCTGCAACTTTTCGGTTGTACGAGTTAGTTCCACCTAAGTCGGAGTTGGAGCTGCATCTCAAGTCAGTGTTGTGGTTCCTTCTCAGTCAGGTGGGAGCTGATGCTCAAGCTTGGGTTACAGTTCCTCCTTAGTCAAGGTAGGAGCTGCATCATCTTAACTCAGAGTTGTAGCTCCATCACAGCAAGGGCGGGAATTCCACCTCAGTTGGGGTGGAATTTGCACCGCGGCCAGGGTGGGAGTTCCACGTGAGTCGGGATGGAAACTGCATCTTTGCTCAGGGTAGGATTTGGCCCTCAGTTGAAGTTGTAGCTGCGCCTCAGCCAGGACGGGAGCTGCGTCTCAAGCCAGGATTGCAGGTCGATCTCACCGATAGTGGGATTTGCACATTGGCAAAAGTACGAGCGGCATCACAAGTTCCGGCTGTTGTAGTTCCGCTTACGTCAAAGTGGGAAGATGGGTCTCAAATTAGGGTTGGAGCTGCATCTCATGTCGGGGCTGCCATGCCGTATTAGTCAGGGTGGGAGTTGGACCTCAGTCAGGGTAGGAGCTGCATCATCTCAAGCCAGAGTTGTAGTGCCATCTCAGCAAGGGTCGCAGCTGCATTTGAAATCAGGGTGGGAGTTCCGTCTCGGTCAGGATGGGAGTCGCATCTCAACCCAGGGCTGGTTGTAGTCCCATCTCAGTCAGGGGAGAGGCTGAACCTCAAGGTGGGGTTGCAGCGCCATCTCGATCAGGGAAGGACTTGCGCCTCAGTCACGGAGGGAGCTGCGCATCTCAAGTCAGGGTTTGTAGTTGCATCTGGCTGCCTCACCTCAGGTGCCCTCTCAAGTCAGGGTGGGGTTTGCGTCGTAGTCACGGTAGGAGTTGCTTCTCGATGGTGGGACAGGGTTCGTAGATACATCTCGATCAGGGTGGGAGTCACATAGTTAAACACCTCAGTCAGAGTGGACCGTCACGAGAACGAGTTTTCACTCTTTTAGTACATATGAAGGTATTTTAAATACATAGATGGGACGCGGAGATTGTTTCGGGAAACACAGTTAGTATGGGTCGTATGGCTAGGCAATAAGTTTAATTTTCGGTGGAAACTTTGTTAATTTGCTTGTACAGTAGGGGTCTCCCAGCAAGGCGGTGGTCTGCCACAGAAACTGTGACAGCCTTATTGGGGGAAGCCGCCTTACTTATTCATTCCAGGCAATGAGTTCGATTCCCCAGTCGCGCCAAACGACCGTGGTCGCCTTCTTATATGAGGATACCATGTTGCTCAGACCGTCTTATTGGGGAACCCCTACTGTACCTTATCCACGGGCTCCGGTCCGACGCTTGTTTGCTGCTTTTTTTATTTTTCCTTTTTTTCATCGTCACTTTTACTCGCCAGCTCAACTTGTAAGATTTGTTGTTTTTACCCTCAGCGACCTTCTGAACAAGACAAGCGGTGGTAAGTGTCTTCCCTTCTTCCCCCCGGTACTTGCCTTCATATTTATCGCGCATAGGATTCAATTTATCATTCCCACTTTTCAGCTTTTTATGATGTCGATTTGCATCGAATTTCGCCAACTCATGCTCTTGCGCTTTCGGCCTGCCGATTCGGAAGAGTCCCTCTTGTGAGGTTCGAACACCTACGACCTCGACCTCAATAGTTAAGAGGCTTGCTATAGGACCACTGGGGACTGCTATGGGATGTTTATTTGGCTTTTTTATTATGTTGTTTTTTTCGAGGCAGGGGGGCGGAGGGGTGTACCAATCATTATGCATGGCGGTAGTCGTTAGGCCATAGACCCTCGCATCCCATAAAGCCGGGACGGAGCACGTCCGGTTTTCGCCGACCAGGGGGCGGGAACGAAAGATGCTGTTTCCCGTTGTTTCATTGACTGGCTTGTGTATTTTGTGCTTGCTGCTATCATAGCTCTGTAGGCTGGGCGGGGATGATCGTATTTGTTATTGTTCTGTTATTTTTCTTCTCCTTGGTCTCGAGAGTTTCTCGTTGGCTTCGGCTTGACGCGTGTACCGGATGTATCGTACAATTTTCCAGGGTATCGCGTATTTATATGCGTATAGACTAGTGGCCCCTCTATTGCACACTGGTTGAGTAGTACCGGTTGCCCGCTATATGGCGCCTATGGACTCGCTTGGCGCAGATGGGAAGGACCAGTGGTGACAACATGGCGTCGGTTGCCGCTATAGTGCCGATATTTCCCTCTATAGTGCGCATACCGGCACTATAGAGGGAGGAGCTCTGTACGAGACGTGAGGGATCGGTACTTGTCTGGTGGTGCAAGAGCGAATGCGTAAGAGACACGGCGCGCTTTAGTGAAATAGTTAACCGCAGCCTTACGTTCGTAGATATTTATTACCGATCTCTACTTGATGGTCTATTAGTAGATATTTCAGGGGGTATATTTATGAGGTCTAGCCCATGGTACCGAGTGGGAGCCGTACGATCTGCATGATCTAGCACACGTTTCTTGCGCTGTATATGTAGTCTATAGATACAGATCCAGCACAACATCATAACGGCAGATACAGGATGTGCTATAGAGTATCTAGATGATGCAATTGATCTATGATCTAGATCATGATCTGTCCGAGGTGCGTATTCATTTCAAGGCACATCAGGATAACGAAAAATCGAATGGATAAATGCTAAGGTAAAGGTGCACCGTTATTTTTGTATGAGGATTTGATGCGTGCTAAGATAGAGGTGCACCACTTTCTTTCTGAGGTTCCTCGATCTAATAGCTCAAGACCCCTCCCAAAAAACTGATTTGGAGAAACGTAAAACTGACCTGACTGCTACCGGATGAACAGATCCCATGATCTAGGTATTCAACGAGAATCACGCAAAGAAAGTGGTATTTTTCCGACGATTTGGGGTTAAGGAAGTCCCATCATTCAGAAAACAAAATAGCCGAAAAAAAGGTATACCTCTATCGTAGCACGCCTCGATCCTCGTTTAAGGAGCTCTTTGCCACCGAAAAACTTACTTTTGAGTAAGCTGAAAGTGCGACGCGATGATCAAACCCATGACCTAGCAAAATAAACAAACAAGAGTCATCCCACGCTCTATAAGGGGTGCAGTCAGGAGTTTCGGAGCTCCCAGCGTGAGGAGCTCAGTCCCTTACCCTTGACATGACTTCGAAGACAGTTCGTTCTCGCGGAACCCGACAAACGTTTCTACTATGCTCTGGTCCTAAAACAAAAATACTCGTAAAATTATCGTACTAACCGATAGAGCGCCAAACTTGAAGTGCTCAACCGGTAAGAGGTATAAGAAACATTTGGCCCCAAAAGTGCAACCCCTAAGGTGGGATGACTCAATATTGCAACACATATAAGAACGACATGTATAGAAACCAACAATTTTGCTACAAAATAATTAAATTCCGACGATTTTGAGCTAAGAAACCCCATCAATTAGAAAGTACTTCTGGACGAAAATTGCTAACTCTGTAGTACCACGCGTCAGCCACCAATCAAGGTTTTGACACTTGCTGAAACTGGTGCAAGTCCAGGACACAGGTCTTCTAAGAAACAGGAATGCTTGTCCAGTCTGGATTTCCTATTTTGGAAAGGGTGGGTTCTGCATTAAAATCAGTACGACGGATCTCAAGGCATTCTATCTTTTTTCTGAAAACCCCCAGCCTGTTTTTCTTAGCACCTGGTATTCAACAAAGTGCTTAAGAGCCGGTCTGTACTGATTTATCTAGCTACGACTGTACGCTGGTGTTACAAGCATGCAAAGCCACTACTCTCCGGTAACAGCGAGTGTGCTTTGCAAAGATGACGGTTCCCCCGTCCCTTCCCCGGTGCCGCGGCGCTGCAACACTCCCCCCTGCCCGACGCAAACCTATCGTCGGTGCAAATGGGGCCTCAAAGAAGATGGCTCCCCCGTCATTTCCTCGGCGATCTGGCGCTGCGACGTTGGACCGAGGCAATTATGGTAGGGAGCGCGTGCTACAATGAGGTACTAATAACCCATTTTGGCCATTATCTTTTCTGAATGGCGGGGCTACTTAACCTCCAAAACTGTCGGAATTCGTATGGCATTCTTGTTTTGCAACATGAATATTATTTGTGCGCAGGCCATGGGTTTAGTGATTGGGTTGTACTTTCGGGCTATAACACTCTAAACATGTTTTTGGGTGGGGTATAATATATTGGATATAGAGATTCTCAAGTGGCTATGAGCCTCGGCAACAAAGGTTACGAGCCTCAGCAACAAAATGGTGCACCTTTACCGTGGTATATATACTTCGTATGTCATTCATGGGTACTCCAACTTTCACGACGGGGTTTAAGCAATCCTCAAGTGGTTAGGAGCCTCAGCAACAAATTGTGCACCTTTACCGTAGCATATATATACTTCGTATGCTATTTATGGGTATCCTAACTTTCACGACTGGGTTTAAGCCAGTTCACTAACGACGCGTGCCACGACAGCAGGTGTCACTTTTTGGCAACATTTTCTGAATGTCGGGGCACTTCTTAATCCAAAATCGACGGAAGGCTATTCTTGTTTTGTAAGTATGAATTTTTATATACTAGGCCATGGGATATTTCATCGGGCTGCACCTTCCTTTTTCTCGAAATCAGTTTTTGGATGGGGGGCGCGGGCCACGATAGAGATAACACTTTTAGGCAAAAATGTGTTCTGACTGGCGGGGCTCCTTAATAACCCCCTTAGAGCCCCAAAATATCTCCCTATACCAACTTTAAGTAAGTTTTTCCCAAAAAGGGTTTCCAGTGGTGAAGGTGTTAACCCACAATCGTCGGAATATCATTCTTGTTTTGCAACATTTGCTTTTTGCGTACCTAGGCCATGGCCTTGTTCATCGGATTGTACTTTCAAGTTTGCTCAAAGTCAGTTTTAGGCAGGTCAGGGGTAGAGCTCAGAAAAAAAAGGCGCACTTCTACCGTAGCACGTGTCAGATATAGTTCGCTACAATAGCCAGTCGAGGGCATTTGTTTATCGATAGGCGTTGTCGGCGACAACAGACCGTTGAAGGTGTTTATCGATTGACATTATCGACGACAATAGACTTTGGAAGGTGTTTATCGATAAACATGTCGGTGACCATGGACTGTAAAAGATGTTTGATAATGGATGTCCTCGGACGGACTGGGGAAGGAGTCTATCGATAGACACTGTCGGCGACAATAGACTGCGGAAGGTGTCTGTCGATAGATATTGTTAGCGCCAACACAATGTGGAAGGTGTCTATCGTTATATACTGTCGGCGAGAACACAATGTGGAGGGTGTCTATCGGTAGACATTGTCGGTGACCATCATAGGTAGACTGCGGAAGGTGTCTATCGTTAGACATTGTCGGCGACAATAGGCTGTGGAAGGTGTCTGTCGATAGATATCGTCGCCGACAATAGGCTGCGGAAGGTGTCTGTCGATAGATATTGTCGGCGACAATAGGCTGCGGAAGATGTCTATCACTAGATATTTTCGGCGACAACAGACTGTGGAAGGTGTCTATCGATAGACGTTGTCGGCAACAATATACCGCGGAAGGTGTGTATCGATAGATTCTATTGTCGGCGACAACAGGCTGTGGGAGGGATTTATCGATGGATATAGTCGGCGACACTAGACTGTGGAAGTTTTTTATCGATAAACATATAGGTGACTGCATACTGTAGAAGATGTTTATTGATGGATATCGTCGGCGACAGTAGACTATGGAAGGCGTCTGTCGATAGATACTATCGGCGACAACACAATGTGGAAAGTGTCTAGCAATAGACATTGTGGGCGACAATAGAATGTGGAAGGTGTCTATCGATAGACATCGTCGGCGACAGACAATAGACTGCGGAAGGTGTCTATCGATAAGCACTTTTGGCGACAATAGGCTGTGGAAGATATCTATCGATAGATATTGTCGGCGACAATAGGCTGTGGAAGATGTCTATTGATAGATATTGTCGGCGACAGTAGACTGTAGAAGTTGTCTATCGATAAATATTCACGGCGGCAACAGACTGCGGAAGGTGTCTATCGATGGACATTGTCGGCGACAATAGACCGCAGAAGGTGTCTAGTTATAGATACCGTCGGCGACGATAGACTGTGGAAGGTGTCTGTCAATAGATACTGTCGGCGAAAATAGGCTGTGGGAGGTGTTTATCGATAGATATAGTCGGCGACAGCAGACTGTGGAAGGTGTCAATCGATAGACATTGTCGGCGACGATAGGCGGTGGAAGGTGTCTATCGACAGAAGATATTGCCGACTGTGGAAGGTGTCTGTCGATAGAAATTGCCGGCGACAAAATACTGTAGAAGGTGCCTATTGGCAGAAGATATTGTCGGTGACAATATACTGTGGAACATGTCTATTAACATGAGATATAGTATGCGACAACAGACCATAGACTGGGAGGAGTTTATCGATAGATAATGTCGGCGACATTTTTTTTTTCCCTTCGCACACTTCTACTTCCCAGCTTGTGGACAAGCCGTGGTCACAGGTGACGTCCCTTCTCCCCCTCGATTCCTGCCTTCATTTTTTTATCGCGCATAGGGTTCAGCAATCCTACTGCTCATCGATCTTTTCATCGAGTGTTGATAACTCACGCTCTCGCGTTTTCCGCAAGTCAATTTGTGCGCAAGAAAAAGTCCCCACGAATTTATACGAGTATGCACTCGGAGGGATTCGAACTCACGAAACTGACCTATACCACGCTCGAGGATAACCTGATACGCCACCGGGGCGACCGGCTCGATAGACTGTAGCAAGTGTGATCACCACTAAACCCAGCAGCACAGGTTGGTACGAGGTAGCACACAGTACGTTTGGCCGACGCAATCATCATCGTATTTTTGTCCGTTTTCGCCTACATACCCCGGTAGGTTATGAGCCTCGATCATGCTGCGGTCGGCTCTGTGCAGCAGTCACCCGCACGACGATCGACAGACCCGAGCTCACCCGTGATGAACTCTATTGTTGCGCTGGAGCTAATTCAAGAAACGTCGGGAGAAGCTGATCTATATTCAGTAAGTACAGGACTGTACGTGTTTACTGAAAAATCGAAGCAAATTCATTCGCTTTTGGTAGCTACAGAAGTGGTGCGGGTTTACAGAAAAGTCGAAACAAACTGATCGGAATTTAGGAAGTTCAGAAGTGCACCGGTAGTACGTGTTTACAGCAATTTTCTGTCGTAAGCATCGCATGACACCAAAAGGGGCCGACTGTCATGACACAACTGCAGCGAGCGGCGAGGCAGTAGCTTGCAATGTCCTGCGTCACTTCCCACACCAAGCAGTCCAAGGATAGAGATGGGGCTCATAAGCTCCATAATAAGTACACCCCTGTCCGCAGGAACCGTTGCAATCTAATAACACGTACATGCTACGCTACGGTACGGATGCACGCGCCTAACTTGTCGGAGCTTGCTCACTTCAAGAGCTCTACATATTTGAAATACCTGGGACAACATAACCCCTGAGCTATGCAGTCAGCGCTGACTAAAGGGATTTCAACCCTTGAGTAGGAAACCCATTGAGTAGATCCGAGGTCCAGGCTCAACCGCCAGGCGGAGTCCGGATTGTGCTTTTATTAGAGATACGCGATAACCACTGAGTGAGCTACGCAGTAAGCGCTGACTGCATAGATAGCGCAGTGGTTGTGGTGCATATCTAATACTACATACACCACACCCCAAAACATGGTTTGATTCAAGAAAAAAAAAAAAGTGCGACCCGATAACCAATATCATGGCCTAGGTAATAAACAACGATATTTGTTAGCTAAAACGTGACGATTCAGCAATTTCTAAATGTCAGGCGAACGTGAATTTTTTGCTCAGGTGATTTTTCGTTTTGAATTTTTTTGTTCGTTCTAAGGAACGACTCTCAATTGAAGAGCTGCATCGGTCAGGACTGTTTGGCCCAAAAACGTGCTATCGCTATCGCAGCACTTATCGCTATCGCAGCACTTTATGTCTAATCCATATCCCCCATCGGCACCAAATTCAGTCGCCGCTATCGCTCATGTCAAAATCCTCGTTGTCTACCCCGGCAGGGCCCCCGCGGCCGCTGTTGCCCCGTCTGTCTTTGGGAGAACTGGCGTGATTCTGCGCAGCAACAACATTGGCACGGGAGGGGGAGGGGGCGAGGGGTGTACTCATTTCATGCCCGGGGAGGGGGTAGGAGGGGGAGTTCTCAGCTTGTGCGTGGCCGTAGTCGTATGGCCATAGACCCTCGCATCCCTACTATGACGGGACGGAGTACACCGGGTTTCCATCAACCAGGCAGACATTGCTTACAGCAAGCGCGAAGCGCCGTGAGGTGTTCGGCGAGTCGAATGAAGGGTGAACTGCATCCTTCCAAGAACCGCACGTAAGACGGACTTCGGCACCTTGTGCCTATTTTCCTGCTTATGCATGACAGCGACCATTTAGTTACTTCGTTTCCTGGTGTGGCCACTCCAGAGACAGCAGTGGGTATTACTATACAGCTGCCTCGTGGGTGCCTTGCCATATTCACACTACGTGATGCGATCATTCCTCTTGTTGCGGAGGTAGGGTTCTCCATCCCGCACAACATGATCTAACTCGATAACCATCATGGTGACCGCCAAAAACAAAAAAAGACGGTACGCTGGTTGTCTAGTTCATGCTGTGATTGACATGTTTTACAGCGCCATTGCCACCCAACGCCAACCCCAAACAACGTGCATTTAATGTTAACAGCGTCGGTGCCAACCGAGGCCAACTGCTATCCATTTATTGAGGGGAGGGGGGAGAAACAAGTGTCATGAGTCGAATTAAGACCATAGACCCTCCAATCCCTACAATGCCGGGACGGAGCACGTCGGGTTTCCCCGACCAGGGGAAGGGGGGAAGGGGGGGGTGTGACACATAATATAGTACAGCTGCCGATAGGAACTCACAGAGCAGGAGATTAATGACTGTCCTCAGGTTGTGTGCGTAGATGGCCTGCGGAATGCTCCAGGCAACTCGAAACAGGTTCCTATTCTTTTGTGCGGTCATAACTATAAATGGGCACTCGCTCGGAGTAAAATATTGGTGCGCTGTGAGGTCCGAACTATTTTTTTTAGATTTATTCTGGTATGGTGACATTGATAGCATGATCAGAACGAGCGCTACGCATTTTGTCAGGTAGAAAATGGAAATAAAAATGAATCTATCGAGGATTCTTCAATATCGATCGATCGATCCACCGGCGCGGACTCTGTCGTACCTTTCCCCTGCGAATCTTGGTAGACAAGAGGGTGTGGCTCACAACACCGATGCGTAGGTCAAAAGTCTTGATCTCCGCCTTCAAAAGACATGAGGGGGGGGAGAGGCGGGAGGAGGGGGGGGGGGGGGGTACTCGTTTGTTGCTTGCCGTAGTCATTTGACCATTGATCACGCATCCCTTGCAAGCCAGAGCTGGAGGAGGGAACAAGGGGAGAAAAACATAGTTTTTCATTCTCACAAAAAAAACTTGCTGATTGCGGGCATCCGCGGGGGGAAGGGTGTAATCGGAAGGCGAGGGAGGCGGGGAGATATTCATTTCATGCATAGCCGTCATGGTATGACCATAGCCTCTTGCATCCTTTCCAGCACTGGACCGGAGCACGTCGGTTTTCATGAACCAGGCAGATATCGTGTGCGCCAAGCGTGCGGGGGGGGAAGGAGATAAGCGCAGCAGGTTTCAATTCTTACAAACCCATGTTGGCCGCAGGACAGGGGGACGCGGCGGGAGGGAGGGCTTTTCCGAACCTAATGTTGACTTCGGCGAACAGCTTTTGCGCGCTCAAAAACTTGTTTGGGCGCGGACTGGGCGCTCGTGTTGGCGTTTTCAGTGCTTGCGCACAGCGCGCGTCGTTGTCTGCGGCAGCTTTGGCCAGCTGAGTATGACAGTAGCTCTGTGTGCGATGACCGCATGCTACTAATAGTACTAATAATGGTGTGGTAGAGGTGAATTATTTTTTGCCCTGCACAAGATTCTTAGCTTGAGGAGGAGCTCTATACCCCACCAAGAAAAAACGATTTTATTTGAACAAACTGATATTGAAAACCCGATAAACAAAGCCGTCGTCTAGGTATACAAAAAAAACAAACATTTTTTGCGAAATAATTAAGGACGATTCCGACGATTTGGGGTTAATGAGTCCCCCCCCCTCCCGCCATTCAGAAAACGCCTCTGCCAAAAATTGCTGTTTAGTTCTACCATGGAACGCGTCAACGCGCATGCGAAAATATGTCTCCAATGTTCGTACTCCATGTACTTTCCTTCAGTGTTGCGCGAAAACAAATTTATTGGTATTATGTTTGTCACCCGACTACGTGTAAGCACTAACATCAATCACCCGTTTTGCATTTACAATCTCAGAAACGAAAACAACAAAATCTACTAAGCACGAAAATCTTGACTCCGTTCTGTATCTACTTCTGGGTCGGCATCGATCTATTCCTATGTAATATTTACCGTCGATCTAAGCCCACCTGCTTCCCATGCTCCACCCTCCCTTCTCAAATCACGCTCTGTTCAGGAGTAGTTGTTACACCCTTGACACATGGTCGCACAGGCGGGCTCGGGCAGCAGTACGCTACCTTGCTGGTCCTGGACAGGCTTAGCCGCCAGGCATTTTCTTTGGTTAGAGATACACACACCATAACCACTGAGCTATGCAGTCAGCTCTTGAGCAATCCCGCGCTAGAGGTTGAAGGAGAATTTTTTGGTGTCAACTGCGGGTCCAAGTATGAAGAAAACCCCAAGTATGATACATCATGTGTCATCTAAATTAAAGGGTGAACGACGTGCGGAAAATCTAAATAGAAGAGAGCCACTCTGCTGTATGGTTACTGGGAGCCACCGACAGCGTTTCCTGACACCGCTATACACCGCTTTTCAATTTGGCGTCGTCACGTGTTAGGGACGTTTGGTCCAGGACCCCTGCCGCGGGCTGGCTCTATTGCTGCCATTGGACAGGGTTAATCGCCAGACAGAGCCAGGATTGGGCTTTTTATTAGACAAAAAACCACCACCACTGAGCTATGCAGTCAGCGCTGACCGCATAGCTTGATGGTTTATTATGGTACATCTCTAACATTATCATGCCCGCCTTCGCTCTTTTAGATCGACTAGCATGCTGCTTTGTGCTCACCTTTATTTGCTGTAGCGCTTGCTTGATGCTCACCAGAGGGCTCGCCTCGCTCATCTGTTCCAAGTCGACAAGGTTATGAGGCCATGTTAGCGATAAGGAGGGGGCATAGTGCTATGTCAATCGGAACCCAAAATGTTTTGTTTGAAAAACGGCCAACACATACCTGGTAAACAGGTTTTGTGTCTATCGTGGTGTGTAAATGGTGGGAGTTAGGTATACATCGTAGTAACGGGGACTGTCGGCAGGGACAGCTCGGGCCAAACATGTCAGTTGACGGCACGCTTGTCCCTTGGCGGACAGCCGTCAAGAAAGGAACTCCACACACTAAAGCTAGTATGATAAGTCCATAGACGCATTGACGGGTCAAAACTAGACCCCTAGACGGAGAGCCGGCAAGGAACTCCACACACTAAAACTAGTATGATAAGTCCAGGACGGCTTGACCGGTCAAAACTAGACCGCCAACACCGTCAACCGGCATCTTCAGCTCGGGCTGCCGTTGCCACGGAGACCGAAGGATACGGCAGCGAGCGCTGGGTTGCGGAGGCAAATTAGGTTAAATTGGCACAGGACGTAGTATTGAAATACGTGGAAGTACGGTGAGCTTAGTAAGCCTTTTATTTTTCCCCGTCCGCCGAAGGGTTACAATAAAAGCAAGGAAAAGTAGGAGTTGTGTAGGTGCACGGGTTGGATGCTTTCGACGGAAGACTCGTGCTGCGACAGGGACACAGCAGTATTTTTTTTTGGCCAATCCAGTCACAATTATTGCGATTTTTCCAATCCAAAACAACTTCAAAAATCGCAAAAACCGCCGTACTTGTTTGTGATATGCAGAATGTCGTCCCCCGCCCTCGATCATAGGAAATGAATAAAGCAATGTGTTGAATCGGTATATACCACGTCTAAATACATTAAATTTCACCACCCTTTATTGTTAGTATCCGTTGTATACCTATACGCACGATAACGAGAACCTGATTCCCCCCCCCCCCCCCCGCCTCCACACCTTTACACTGCTACCGCTATGCCATCGGTAGCGTACCGATTCCCCTTTGAACTCCGTTTGATGCATGCTACTGTAGAGAGGCTCATTCCCCCCCTCCCTACCGAGTCTTACTACGGTAGCCCCCCCAAGTTTTTCTTTAACGAAATCGTCGGTTTCAAAACCAGCTCCCGGTCGTGTCTCCTGAAATACGGTGTCCCTCGACACCCCGACGTAATCGATCGATAGGCCTTTGCACACAAGAAAATACGTGGATACTTTTTTTTCAATAGTCTCCTTTCTTGTGTCGAGCAGCCATGAAACTTTCGTTAAACAAAATCGCTGGTTTTGGGGGGGGGGCTATCGTAGAATCAATCCTGCAAGGTTGCTCAGTTGAAGCTCTGTATACCTTTCACACCAATATTGTAAAGTGCTATACAGCCGGCAGGTAAAAACAACGGGAAGAAAAAAGTGCGATTTTGGGTTAACGAGCTCACGGTATTGCGACAAAAAAAATTGCCACAACGTGCTAGCACCTATCGTAGCACGCGGTTGTGTTGGTGGCGTGCCGTGCGCGTTTCTCTGCCACAGATAGCTATGGAGGGAAGGAAAATATAAGGAGAGGGACTTTTTACGAAGGTAAGGTTGAAAAAGGTGGGCGGAGAGTGGTGGGCAGAGATGATGCTACAAATATGTCATTGGTAGGCAGCGTACCGAGTCCCCCTTAGAGTCCATCTTCTCCTTGAGCTCTTGCAACTCGTCGCTCAGAGCCGCTAACGCCTCCGTCAGCTCTCCGACCGACCCGCTTGTCGTCTCGTGCTTCGCTTCGGCGGCCTTAAGTTCGCTATGCAGCTGCGAAGGGGGTGATAGTTAGCAGAGTGGGTGATAGTTAGCAACCGGGGTGATAGTTAGCGGAGGCGGTGACAGTTAGCAAAGAGACAGGTAATAGCTAGCAGAGAGGTCGATAGTTAGCCGGTAATTAATGGAGGAGGTGATAGCTAGCAAAGGGACAGGAAATAGCTAGCAGAGGGGGTGATAACTCGCTCGCCGTGCAGCCTCGGCGGGACCAGCCACAGAGGAGGTGACAGATAGCAGAGAGGGTGATAGCAAGCCATGCGGTGGTAGATTAGGGCGTACGGCCTCCCTTTCAGCCGTGGGGGGTGACCATTAGTCATGCGGTGGCTGGTTGGAGGTTACGGTATCGTTCTCAGCCACAGACGGGTGACAGTAGAGGGGGTGATAGTTAGCAGAGGGGGTGATAGATCAGCTTTCAGTTTTCTCAAAAAAAAAAATGTGAGTGACGTTCGGAAGTCCTCAAGTGACCACCCTTGCAGGGAAAAAAACTGGTGCGCCCTCTATCGCAGCACAGGAGGGGTCCCCCAATAAGGCGGTATCCCTATATAAGGCGGTATCCCGATAAAAGGCGGTCAAAATCGCTTGGCGCTACTGTGGAATTGCACTCATAACCCGGAACGAATAAGGTGGGTTCTCCCTGTAAGGCGGTCGTATTGGTTTGTCACACCACCGCCTTACCAATGCCATACTGCTACTGCTGTACCTGGCTCGCCTATCGGTCTCGCAAGTCAAGCGAGTGCCTTGGTATCTAACGGCACACTACTGCTGTAGTATCCGTCGGCGATGGCAGACGCAGACTCACGCTACGGGTAGAGGGGAAACAACCTTCTCGAAGCTCTTCTAAACACGGCGGCAGCTATGAGTCCAACAAATTTAGGGTCGATACTCGTCTTTGCAAGCTGCGTGATACGCCTGCCTGCCGCTCGTTTGTCCTAGGCTACGGATGTTGTCAGGGTGAAAATTCAACGGAAAATTGTTGAAACTGTTAGCCACTACGCGTGATTTCATATCCCAAGGTAGTTAAGCGGTGACAGCAACATCTTGGCAGATTTTTTGTGCAACCTCTTTGCCTTCTGAGGGCGCCTTCCCCTCAAGAGCACTGGTTCGTCGAAAAGTAAAAGCGCTGCCCGGTGAAAAAATAATCCCATGGCCGAAGTGTACAGCGGGGGACAAGCTCCTCTATTTGGACCTCCCGGCAGACATGCCCGGCGCGGATGCGCACCGCCCCGTCTCCGTCGAGCGCTGCAAGCTCTGCACCAACCCCCACGACCGCGGCGACATGCCTAAGCATCTTCCGGATGGGTTGACGCAGTACGTACTCAACAATTTCACGAAGCAACCCCCCCCATATCACGTGACCCAAGACGACGTGTCGGCGCCCCTCCAGCGGCTAGAGGTGGAAAGGATGACCGGCATGGCCATCAATCGCTCCATGGCAGGGGTGGGGATATCGCGGTGATGCACGAGACGCATTGGGCTGGGCTCTCCCGTCCGTCGTAGGAACGGGAGATGGACCTCCAGCTCTCACGCCAGCAGATCTTGCTCTACTGGGCTGGCACTCCGAATCAACACCGCCAAACCAACCGCCTGTATCGTCAGATGCGCATTGGAGCTGCACAACGGGAGCTTTCCCGTGCTAACGGCGAACGTTTCTTGGCACCTGGCTACGGCTGCGTGCCGCGCGCTGACTGGATACGCCACTACAGCACTACAGCATCACGGTGCTCTCCAATGGGGCCCATTTTTGGTACAAAGCCGGTGACGGCTTGTGGTGGCTTGGGAAAATCGGCGCTCGCACATCCACCGGCGGGGAATATTTGGCACGTTTTCTAGGCGACCCGGGACCGATCAAGCCTCCGCTCTCCCCGGCTCACTACACGAGTCGAAGTGTTCAAGGTTCCTGGTGCCTTCAACTCCGTCGGGGTAGATCAGCTGCACGCGGGATTCAAAGTAACATACTAGTAGATGAATCTCGAGGCGCGGACGTGGCTATTACTAGTTGACGTTCAGGCCACCACTGCCCTCGGGGATTTTTATCCGGTTTTCCCGGTTTTGAACTTGCTTCTTCGGGGGATACCCTTTTTTGTTCTGGGTTTTTGATTCAGTTTTCCTGGGGGGATTTCCCTGGTAATTTTCCGCCCAATTTCGACGTCGCCCCCGCAGGGTGGAGCACGATGTCCATTCCGCGCGCGCCAGTTGGGTTTCGTACGTAGCGCGTTCTGGTACGTTTTTGCGACCGCTTGGAGTTTTGCTTGCGAGGTCTTTGACTCTTCCACCTTCGAATCCAGCGCTTTCGCATTTTATTTTTCTTTCTATTTTTCTGCATAGTTCCCGTTTTCCCTTTTTCTCTGTCTCTTTTCCCTCGCTAAGTTGCAGAAGTGATAGCTCTTGCGCCTGTCGATCCTGCCATTCGCCGGAGTGTTCTGTACCGTTTTTTCCGTCGTCCGTTTTTTGTTTGGGGTTTTCTGTTGTAGCGTTTTCCCTGAGGCTTCGTAACCTCCCAGGGTAGAGGCGTGGGAGTAGGTTGTGAAGAGCCGCATCTTAGAGTTATGTTTCTAGACCGCGGAACCGGTTCGTCCCCGAATCTTCCATATTCTGCATATACGGCTCATCAAGGTGGGCTAGTGTTATGGTGTTGCATTGCCCTGGGAGCCTAACAAGGCGTAAAATATGTGATACGGTTGGATATAAAAGGGTTTCACATGCCTTTGAAGGCATGTGCGTGTGGGAAAAAGGGGATCATGCCTTTGCCTCGCGGAATTGCACGCTGTTCAGTTCGTCCGTGGCGTGTGTGGAACTATTAAAATACAAGAGCTTATCTAGTATAAGTGAGTGACCAACGTGGAACCTGCCTAGTAGAGAAACCTGTCTGTAACAGCCCCTTAATCTTTTATATACAGCAGTAGTAGTAGCACAGTAGGGGGTGCCCCGGGTGGTGCAAGACAGAGCAGTGTGACCGCCTTGTCGGGGCGAAAGCCACCTTTTTCGTTTCGGGTTGTGAGTAGGCGCAACTCCCCAGTCGCGCCAAAAGCGATTTTGACCGCCTTAGATCGGGATAGCCGCCTTGCCTCAGACCGCCTTATTGGGAAACCCCTACTTCTACTGTGTGCAACGAAAAATACGGACAAACAAGAAGCGAAAATTTCGACGATTTTGCGCTAATTAAGGAGCCAGCGCCCCGCCCGCCCGTAAAAAAAGAAAAAAAACGTTTTGCGTAGCCAAAAAGTGCTACGTTCGTAGCTCTATCGTATGTATCGTACCAGTAAGTGGTACATAGGGTTGTGAATCGAAAAAACAACCCACCCGATCAAATCGGAGGCGATTCAAAATCGGAACCGGAATCGGCAAATCGGGATGATGTTTTTGTACTCACCGATGTTTTTGGCCGGTGTCAACACATATCGGCTTGGTACTGCCCTCGGAAAAATATTCAATTTCGCTAGGATAATGAAGAGAAATGAAGCGTAGTGGCCAAAAACTTGCTGCGCTCGCCCGATACACCGCCCATGTATCGGCTTCGCTGATGCATTGGATTATCGGCTGCGCCGAAAACCGATTCCTCCAGCATCGGTAAACACAGCACAGCCACCCTAGTAAGTGGCGCAAGTGATACTGATACAGTAATGCACCGATTTGTATAGCTGCCGGTATTCTTCCCTATCGATTCACCGGCGTTATATCGGCTTCACCGATATATTATACATCGGCTGCGCCGATAACCGATATTTTAAATATCGGTAAGAACAGTCAATTCACACTAGCGTAGTAAGTGACACAAGCGATACAGTCAGTAGTGCACGGTTTTATATATATACCCGTCGGTATTCTTCCCTGCCGATATACCTGCATTATACCGGCTTCACCGACATGTGTATCGGATATCGGCTGCGCCGAACATCGATTTCGTAAATATCGGTAAGCACAACCCGATTCACAATATCCCAGCCAGTAGGTGGCACAATCGATGCAGCAGTGCGCGCTTTTTCACACCTGTCGGTATTCTTCCCTGAGGCCGTCGTGCTGGCTGTTGATGAAGCGCTCCTTGGCGCGCATCTTTTCCACGCTTTCGGTCACCTGCCATGAACGGTTGTTTTTCGTCGACCAAGCAAGGGCCATGTTAACGCTTTTACAGCTGGAAACCCGTTTTTGGGGGGGACAAAACTACTTGGATTTAGTATAGGGTCCCTAACAGAGGTTAGGGAGACAAAAAAAAGGAGGGGGCTCTGTCCGTAGCCTCCGAAATTGTTTAATGCGAGGACGTGTACGCTACGATAGAGGTGCGCGCCACGTTTTTTCTGAGGTTACTTGCTTTTGGGGGGTTAAGAAAATAAACACATGTCTTTCTTAACCCCAAAAACTGATGTGGAGAAAAAAAAAAACTGCTTTATCGCGGATGAAAAATCTCATGGTCTATAAGGTATAATAGAGCAAGAATCATGCAACAACAACAACAAAATGTTCTATTTCCGACGATTAACCCCTTTACCACTGGAAACCCGTTTTTGGAGACAAAATTACTTATATTTAGTCAAGGGAGGGGTTCGGGGGGCTGTAAAGGGGTTAAGGAGCCTCGTCATTCCGGAAACCGTTTCAGACGATAATTGCTCGTCCTCTGTCGTAGCACGCGCCTGAGGTGACTCCATGAGTCAACCCTTTGTCGTTGCTCTGTTCTCTAACCAAAATCCATAAGTTGGGTTCGTTAGAGAACAAAGAGAGGCTGCGTTCGTTAGGGACGACCCTTATTGATGGTGTTGATAGTATTGATAGTTGTGTTTACCATCCGATAATGTGTGCAGCACGAATGCGCTTCAAAAACACCGGTCACTCACAAAAAGCAGTACTACGTATAACGAAAAAAAGAAAAGGGCGGAAAAAGAAAAGGCTTGTACCCTGAAAAAAGAGAGGGTTCAAGAGCCGTTTGCGGGCAGGGGGGAGTCTGGTTTATTCAATGTATCTATTATTATTGCATATTCCGGCTTAACATCGTAAACTTGTTTTTTGTACGTATCTGTTTTTTTTTTCTTTTTCAACGCTTTTTTTCGTGTTCTTACCTCAGCCCCTATAAGCGCCAGCTGCGTCGTCGTAACGGGAAGGGCGACTTGTATCGCCTCCTCGTGCTTCTTGGTCTGCTCGACGTGCCCTCGCCACTCCTTGGCCGCCGTCGAGGCCGCCATCTGCTCCGCGTCAGCCACGACAACCGCAGGCGCATAAAACTGTGGAGTTATCCCACCGTAGGGTTTTCACTTCTTGGGCCAGGCGTTTCTGAAGAGGGGTTGGGCTCCTCAAGTGACGAACTACCGGTTAGTCTGACACTTTTACGAGTACAATGTTTGCTGTTTCAGGACTATAGCAGTAGCTAGCGCATAGAAGTGAAACATCGACGAGCAGTGAGATTGCTGAATCCTATGCGCGATAAAAATTAAAGGCAAGAACTGGGGGGGGAGAAGGGACGACACCTACCTGTGACCACGGCTTGTTGTCCAGAAGCTGGAAAGTAGAAGTGTGAGAAAAAAAAAAAAAAAGTGTCGGCGGGATTGCGCGTGATCGAATGCCTTCGAAGCCGTGTTTCGGGTGAGATTTTATTGAGCTCCTCGCGCTAGGAGCTCAGAAACTTCTCCCGTGCCCCTACCTCGGTATGCCTCTAAGATCGATGTAAACAACCAGTAGTAGGCGCTGCTGTGCACAGAGAAATTTCTTGTGGTGCGCGTGGGGGATAATTCGTCTAAATAAACGTGCTCCGGCTGTACGCGAAACGGGTGCCGGCAGCCGAGCTGTGTGTGTGTTTTTTTGTCAGTATAAACAGGAACCATGCCCGCCTGTGCCTTCTCCAACACCCAAAAGCTAAAAAACAAAAGTGCAGAGGGGTCACGGTGGCAAGTATGACCACCTACTTTTTAGTGAGGCTCTTTACCTCGGCCAAAAACTGGCACTGATGACAAAATAAGGAGAGTGAAACCTGGACACGCGCTACGATAGAGGTAGCATTTTGGGGCTAAACTATTTTCAGAATGGTGGGGCGCCTCAACCCTCCTTATTAACCCAAATAGGTCGGAATGAATGCCGTTCATGTTTTTGCAATCTTAATGGGGTTTTTTTACCTAGGCCATGAACCTGCTCGTCGACTTTCGCTTTTCATTTTACTCTATGCTGTTTAATAAGCCACTTTTTGGGTGAGGTATAGAGCTCTAAACTATTTTCCTTCGTCCTTCTTGACCCAAATTCGTCGGGATGCCGTCCATTTTCGGCGATATTAGAAAAAAATATAACTAGGCCATGCGTCTGCTCATCGAGTTTCACTTTCATTTTACTCTATACTATTAATAAGTCACTTTTTGGGTGTCCATTTTACTCTATACTACTCGGTATTAATATGTCACTTTTTGGGTGTTCCTTTTACTCTATACTGTTAATAAGTCACTTTTTGGGTTTCCCTTTTACTCTATACTATTAATAAGTCACTTTTTGGGTGTCCATTTTACTTTATACTATTCAATAAGTCACTTTTTGGGTGTTCATTTCACTATATACTATAAATAAGTCAATTTTTGGGTGTTCATTTTACTCTATACTGTTCAGTAAGTCACTTTTTGGGTGTTCATTTTACTATATACCATAAATAAATCACTTTTTGGGTGTTCATTTTACTCTATACTACTAGTAAGTCACTTTTTGGGTGTTCATGCTACTCCATACTATTAATAAGTCACTTTTTGGGTGTTCATTTTACTCTATACTACTAGTAAGTCACTTTTTGGGTGATAGAGCTCAACTCAAGAGCTCCATCCGTACCTCGGGCAAAAACCGGTATAGATTAGAGCTCCTTACCTCGGGCAAAAACCGGTATAGATTAAAAATAGGAGATTGAAACCTGCTGATGAACAAATTCCCACGTCCTAGATGTGTACCGACTCGTGGGATCAGTACAGTTTGATTGTCCCCTGTTGGTTTATGCCTGTGCACAAATCTGATGCATGATGTGTATGACTGCGTAGAATCTACGAAGATGTAGAGTAGTACTATTGATATGATTGGCGGTCCCAATCTTCGATATGTTCGAGTTGATCGTTATCATAACGTGCACACAGGCAGGGGGAATGTTGGTTTAATCCTGTGCACAAGTCTGATTTACTATTAATATATGGTATTTCGGTGTGCAAGGGATGGTAGTATCTTCGGAGATGCGGGGGAACCTATGGTTTCCCGAACGGATACAATAAAATAAATAAGTACTCACCGCGTGTGTGAGTGGGAAAAGCCCCTGAGTGGCACTTCCTTCCTTTGAGTACTTTGATACTTTGAAGTATATGTTTTCTACTTATTCTCTCTCCCCTGCCCGATGGCGCTCCGGATACGGTGACCCCTGTCTCCGCGAGCCAGCCTGTACCCTTAACAGCTGGGTTCATCCATCATCTCCAACTTCTGAGCCTCGTGAAAGTGAACAGCACCAAGGACGCGTGCTTAGCTAGACTGCTAGGGTATACTCTGTGCCACCACCTAGTCATCTCACAAATGGCGTCGTCGGCAGCACTCGAAACTGCACGTAAAACCACCACGGGTTTCCACTCCATTCCCTCTTGCCAATCGGGCTCGACGACGCGAAAAATGAGTACGAGTAGCACCAAGGACATGCTTAATAAGCGAACCTGCTAGCGGATACTCTGTTTCACCACCCAGTCACCTCACGTTAATCCCTCATTCAGCGTAAGCTTTGTGACGTGCAACGCACAAGCTCCAGGCTGTCGTTCTGATCTATTTCTTTTCTGCTTTTTTGTGTGTGTGTTGTGCCTGCCCACCCACTCGCACCGCACCGCACCTTTAGCCTGGGCCCCACCCTTTCAAGCTCTCGTTTCCACTCAACAGGGTCAATCTTGGCTTCCAACATTGCCGCCTGGCTGTCGCTAATTCCATTACCCTCGTCTTCTTCGGCCTGACCAAAAAAAAAAAAAAAAAAAAAGTCGACGAGTGAACCTTGAGCTGCCGACGTGTTTCTCGAGAAAAAGTCAGCCACAATGGTTGTTCCAAAGTTGTCACAAGTGGTTGTCCGAGTATGGAAATAAACAACATCAAAACAGGTCAGGGTAGGCTAAATACAGGTCGAACGCAGGTCAAAAACAGGTCGAAAACAGGTCAAACGAGTTGAAAACGGGCGAAAACAAATCAAAACGGGTCAAAAACAGGTCAAAACAAATGAAAACGAACAAAACGATATCGGTCGAAAACAGGTCGAAAACAGGAAAACAGGTCGAAAACAGGTCTAACGAGGTGAAAAAGGTGAAAACAGGTGAAAACAAATCAAAATACGGTAGGAAAAAAAAGGTCAAGAGCAAGTTAAACCAGGTAAAACCAGGTGAAAAAAAATCAAAATAGGTTATAAGCAGGTCGAGAGCAGGTCGAGAGCAGGTCGAGAGCAGGTCAAGAACAGGTTAAAAAAACAGGTCAAACCAGATGAAAATAGGTGGAGACAAACCAAAAATAAGTCAAAAACAAGTCAAACCAGTTGAAAAACAGGTCAAAACAGATCAAAACAGTTCTAACAAATGAATAATAGGTCAGAAACAGGTCAAAGTAGGTGAAAATAATAGGCGAAAGCAAATTAACACAGGTCAAAAACAGATCGAAAATGGGTCAAACCACGTGCAAGTGTTGAGGTTACTAATGGGGTATTAGTCCGTTTGACCACTTGCAAAGAGTTAACCAATAGCTTACCCAAACGAAGCTTTATTAACACTCTCCCCCCCTGAAACGGCGGGATACCACGTCGGCCGGATATACGGGCGGACCTGTCAATAATCCACGACGTTTCATTTCCTGGGTATACCGGGGAGAGTATTTTTCAGTTTCGACATGGGGAAAGTCTGACAAAGTTTATTATGGTGGATGTGGAATTTGAACCCACGACTCAAAAAGCCCATGGTCTGTCGACGACGCCATTTGTTAAGGATGTTAATGGGGTATTATTAATAGTTCGTTTGACCACTTGCAAAAGGTTAACCAATAGCTTACCCAAACTAAGCCTTACAACACAAGTGGGTGAGCACAAGTCAAGATGGATCAAAAATAGACCGAGAACAGGTCAACAGGTCGACAACAGGTCAAACAAAGTAAAAATAGGCGAAAGCAAATCAAAATATTAGTAGGTCAAAAACAGGTCAAAAACAGGTCAAGCCAGGTCAACATAGTTGAAAACAAATCAAATTAGATCGAAAACAGGTCGAGAAGACCCCAAGAACAGACCAGAACAGATCAAAAACAGGTCGAACCACAGGTCAAACCAGGTGAAAATGGGTGGAAACAAATTAAAAATACGTCTAACAAACCAGATCAAAAGCAGGCCAAACCAGGTGAAAAAGTCAAACAGCTGCTGAGGGGTAGGGATACATGAGGTATCGGTGCTGGGAGGCACCTCATCGCGTTGTATAGCTTATTATCATGGATTGCTTCTTTCTCAGCTCAATACTTGGTGGTACAGGTCAAGTGTAATGGCACATGCCTTTGAGGGTATGTGCGTATAGAAACAAGGGGATGATGCCTTTGCTTCGAGGAGTTGCACGCCTTCAGTTCGTCCGTGGCGTGTGCGGAACTATAACAAGAGCTTATCTGGTACAAGTGAGTGACCAACATGGAACCTGCCTAATAGAGAGACCTGCAAAGGGTGGCCTGTGGTTGCAACAACCCCGTAAGCTTATTATACAAGGCTGCAACTGACGGGATGGCGATGATGGATTCTATCAATCCCCCGTCACATCTATGACGGGTACCACTCCATAACATTAGCCCACCCTGAATAGTCGTGGATGGAGATCACACGGCGATCGAAAGATGGTAACTATGATACCATCCCAAAAACCGGAAAGGGGGAGGGTCCAAGATGCGGCTATTCGAATCAGCTGAAATTAGACTGAATCTACCCCCACACCTCGTAAAAAATGAGGCTGAGACGCCTCTGGCAAGGTCGAGACGTGGGATACAGAAGAAGTAAAACAAACCCCGACAAGCGGGGCGTGAAATGCGAAGATACTACGACACTACTCCATACCAAAAGCAGGTGAAAATAACTGAAAATTGGCCGAAAACCGGCCAAACCAAGTGAAAAAGAATCGAAACCAAAATAAAAATAGGTCAAAAACAGTTCAACACCAGGTCAGACCAGGTAAAAATGGGTGAAAAAAAGCCAATTATGCAAAACAAGAAAAAACAGTCCGTTAACAGGTCAAGAACACGTCCAAAACAGGCCAAGAACAGATCAAAGCAGGGCCTGTCCCTCAAGCGCCACCACGCGAAAGGCGAAACCCAGTTGACGGCAGTCCTGCCCCACCAACATACACCACACAGCACAACACTACTAGCAGTCACAAAACGCTATAATAGGAACCCGCGGTTGAACCCCTTCGCTGGCCGCCCCATTATACTAAAACCAGTATACTAAGGCCAACGGAGGCCTTGACCTGCCCAAAGAGATCTCTGAGTCTGGTATAATACGAGGGGTATCTTCTGAGTCTGGTATAATACGAGGGGTATCTTTGATGCGTAAGAGAGTTAGCTTGTTAAACCCTTTGGAACTTCAGAGGGAACAATCGTCGAAAGAACTGTCGATTAACAGCATCCGCCACACGAAACAATCTGGGCCGCTGGGGTATGGGGTGTGTCCGAACTGCGATGTGCTTGGCACGGGGCTGCGCGGCACGCGGGGCAGCACGGTGACACTTTCGTGCCGCTAGATGAGGGTCTTCCTGCTGGACTATCGGAAATATCAAAATCGTCGCTTTTTTTTACCGAAAAAGCATGGACGCCAAACAAAGTTCATTTCGGCGAAAGTCCAGCCTTCCCCCCCTCTCCCCCCCTCCGACGACGTAAAGCACTCGTGATGCGTAGGAGTTAGCTTGTTGATCTCGGCTAAAGTCCTGCCCCCCCCCCCCGCCCACCCCCTCCTACACTGATACTGGTATGCAAATGAGGTCGTGAGGACGAAAAGCCTTCTCTACAACAGCAGCAGTAGCATATTTTGCAGAAACCAAGGCCGAAAATTGACGCGTCCGAAAAAATCGATTTCTTACATACCGCACGAGTAGCATATTTGATACGTAAAAATTGCCTTGTATTATCTTGGGCAAGTTTTCCCCCTCCTCTTCTCCCGCTCCTCCTCCTCCTCGTCCTAGTCCTCCTCCGCCCTCTCCCCCTCCTCCTCCCCCTCCTCCTCCGCCTCCTACTCCTCCTCCCCCTCCTCTTCCTCCTCCACCTCCTCCTCCTCCGCCTCGTCCTTCTCCGCCTCCTCCTCCTTCTCCTTCTCCTCCACCTCCTCCTCCTCCTCCTCCTCCTCCCCCTCCTCCTCCTCCTCCTCCTCCTCCTCCTCCTCCTCCTCGTCCTCCTCCTCCTCCTCTTCCTCCTTCCCTTCCTCCACCTCGAGGTATGTTGGTAAAGTCAAAAGAGGCCTTGACGCGCTCAACAGGACTTGGTCTTCTGCTACAGCAGTAGCATCTTTTGGTAGAAGCCAAAGGTCAAAACTTGACGTCTCGAAAAAGACTGCTCTATTCTACCGTAACCCATTTAGTGGGTAGGAGTTAACTTGCTTTCCTCGGCAAGGTCCTGCTCTTCCTCCTCTTCCTCCACCTCCCTCCCCTCCTGCTAGAAAACTGGTATGCCAATAAGGTAAATACTAAACACGCCCGAAAAGACCGATCGCCTGCACAGTAACACATTTTTGGTGGCAGAGACAGGGACTATGCTTATCTCTGCGAAATCCTCCTTCTCCTCCTCCTCCCCGTTCTCTTCCTCTTCCCCGCCCTCTCTTCCTGGAACTATTTTTTGTGTCTAAAAAAGACCAACGGAAGCTTTGACGCGCCCAAGATGATTTTTCTCTCTAAAGAGAACGTCATGCACCCAAAAAGACTGATGTTGTTATTGTTGTTGTGCTTGCCATCCCACAATGCACAGTACAGTGCTGTATGAGTTTCGACGTTGATCACTCACATTTCTGAAGAGAAGAAAACCTCGGGGGGGGGGAAAAGCCTACGCACAAAGTCTAACTCCCTCCTATCTATGTCTACTTGCCGCTTAAGGCTTAACCTACAAATAGTACTCCATTTATTTGTTGTGAGTTTGACTTCCTCCTTCTCTCAGTACGTGCTATTCGCACTCTAAATTAAAAAAAATACTGATATCCTTTTGCGGTAGTGTCTTTGGTACGCAATAGATTACCTTGTTTATCTCGGCGAAGTCCTGCTCCTCCTCCTCCTCCTCCTCCACCTCCGCCTCGTCGACGATGTCGGCCATGTCGCAATCGTCCACCGGCTCCGCTTCTTCCGCCGCGTCTTCTGCCGCGTACACCGGCCGTCGCCACACGTGTCCCGAAGCGACCAAAGCTTTGTCGGTCAGAAAGTTCAGCACGGAACACACGGCCTCGCCGTACGCCTGACGGCGCGCCGCGCCGAAAAAAACAAGAAACAGGTAAAACGAAGCAAGAAACAACGCGCGCTGTCAACAGGAAAGGGTGCATCTGTAATAGTGTATCTATAGTGTTAGGGCCGACTGTTTTTCCACAATAAAACCTACCGCACTCTGGGAAGGAAACGCAAGGAATGAATGCTTGGTGACTATGTTAATGTTTTAGCGGTACTTGGCGTTTCCGCTCAGAGAGGTGGTAGCCCGGCAGGGGCCCAATCCCACTGAGGCGGTGGTGGTGCGCCAGAGCAATATGACCGCCTTATAGGAGGAAGCCGCCTCTTTCGTTCCGATACGCCACTGGTTTATATGTGTGCAAGGGCTCCGCTCCGCGGGCGGCCGACGCCGCCCGCTTCGCTCGCGCACGGAAGAATACAACAAAATGTGACGGCCAAGGGGGGATAATCTCTGGTCAATAGACCCTGCCTGACCCACGCGTCTCCATAGGGCGGAGAGAAGAGGCTGCACCACTTTTCTATACGCATAAGTGCATGCTATCAGCATATGTTACAGTGAGGGTACCCCATTAAGGCGCTGGCGTGCGAGAGCAATAACGACCGCATTGTAGGGGGAAGCCACCTTATTCGTTCCGGGTTATGAGTACTGTAGAGCAGTTCCTCAGTAGCGCCAAGCGATTTGGACCGCCTTGTATCGGGATACTCCGCCTTATATAGGGATACGCCTTATTGCGGGATCTCTATTGCTGTGGTTTGGTGTCAGAGAATTGCGGCAGCTGACGTGTCTTTCACGGGGCGAAAGAGCTGTCTACCGACATGTTTGCCGGGCGGGGAGGGGAGCATGAGCAACACTGTCACGAGATAACAAGAAAAAAAAACGAGACGGGATACGGGGAGAGCAACACCGTCACGAGATAACAAGTAAAAAAAACGAGACGGGATACAGGGATACGGGGCAGTAGAGTTCTCCAGTTGATATACTACATGTACCAGGTACCGGGGCATAGACTTGTTCATTCTTCTGGATTTTTTTTCCGTGAGTTGTTCTCCTTATAAAAAAAAATTGCAGTCAGAAAAATCTACGAGCGCAATACACGAATTCGCTTTACCACTCACGCCGCACGGCCGCGCGCCGGGGGGGGAAACAATGGAACGGCGACGCCGTGAGAGAGGGAGAAAAACACGACGCGTGATACATGGCAGCAGAAATCTCCAGCTGGTATATATATAAATATAATTGTTCATTGGCCTGCGAATCTTGTTATCCGTATTTCAGAAAATATTCCGTCAGGAAGTCAAACAGCGCGGAACACACGGTCTCGCCGCAAGCTGGCGCGCCGCAAGGCAGAGAGGAGCACGACCAACGGCGTCGAGGAAGATATACGAGGCGGATATAAGACAGGACAAGCAAGTGTACGTGCGTATGCTGTTTTTTTTGTTTGTTTGAGGGATAAACGGAGAAACGTGTGCGTGTGTGTGCGTGGGTGCTTTTTATTTTGTGTTTTGTATTGGAGGGTGTGCCCGAGCGGTTCCTTACCCGTAGACCCTGCTTAAAACCCATAGCATGCACCGAGATTGGGGCTTTGATCCGTGCCAACCTCGTCGGCCATCGAACGGAGGGGATAAAACGAGCATGCAAACGTTTGCGATTATTTTGTCGTACTACAGCAGTACAGTAGTAAGATTACCTGCTTGAGACGATTTGCCGGGAAGTTAAGGTCAAAGCCCATCCCCGTGAGCGCCAGCATGAGCTTGTTGACCGCGGTGTTGGGGTCGTCGTACTTGTCCACCTGTCGCCAAAGGTCGTTTGCAATGTTCGGGGGGAAGGCTAATGTTTACCGTACAGCGCGGGGAAAGAATGAAAACGTTTGTTCAATTGTGACCCAAGCATCGTTCGACGAACAGCAGTTAGGCAATGGAACGAAGTTTGAGGCCAGCTTGTTGCAAGGCTTTGTTTTGGGCGGGTAGACGAACTGTTAGGCGGTGGAACGAAAATTGACGCAAGCTTAAATTAGCGATTTGTTTGGGCGGGTAATTGGTTATATTAGTCTACGAAAACACGCTAGAAGAGGGCGCCGCTGGCCAGACATGAGCTGCCGCGTGGCGCGTGGCAAGCACAACGTTCAGTAGTTACGCCAGGCGCTGAGACTTCGCCTTGGTCATCAGGGGTCAAGCATCAAGCAAGAAATAGTCGGGGTGTGTTCCCGTTCTCTAGCATTGCACCCCTATAAGTACTGCAGAAGTTCTCGTATAAAGGGCGTCCCCCCCCCTCCGCAGAAGCCTCCACCCCTCCCTCTGCGTAAACCTGTCGCCCCCCCCGTCCCGATGCCCCCCTTGCCCGTCTCCCAGCCCGCATACATTGTCAACCTCCTCCCCCCCCCGCACATAAACTCATCACCTCTCCCCACCTCATGAAAAAAATCACTTCTCCCGCCCGCATAAATGTTTTCCCCTCCGGCCCCGCCCCCCGCATAAACGCATCACCCCCCCCCCCCCCCCCCGCTGCTGTACACGAAGAAACAAGCACGCTTCCCTTCAAGTGAGGGAACGTCACTACGCTCTCTTGGCTTAATCTTAATACGATCGAATGCGTTACGTACTTGGTATAATTTTTCAAGACGCCAATAAATTTGGATCCCTTTTCGAGGTGACTTGAAGCCAGCGTTTTTTAAGTCCCCCGACCGAGATTGATCTGCAGAACGGTACATGAATCTCGAGATTACTAACCAACTCACCCGAAATGACGACGGTAACAAAAATAGAAAACCTTTTTTTTTCTGCGCGAGTTCTTGTCGACAGCTATACGATATTATCTCGAGACCAACGCCCCCTCTTTGAGAGAAAGTCATTAATTTTAATTCCGTTGCCGGCACCTTTTGGGCGACAGCGAAACAAAAGATTCTGCTGCGGATGCGTTCTACTGCCCTTTTTTTTTTTTTTTTTTTGAGGGGATCTACGATAGAGGCGCGCCGCTTTTTTCGGAGATTCCTCGTCTTGGGAGCTTAAAACATGTCCTTCTTAACCCAAAAACTGATTTGTCAGGAGAAAGAAAAAACTGCTTTATGGCGGATGAAAAATCCCATGGCCTCTATCAGGTATAGAACGAGAATCAGGCAAAAAATAAACGGGGCGTATTTTCCGACGATTTTGGGATGAGGAGCCCCGTCGTTCAGAAACCATTTCAGACGAAAAAGCACCGCGTCTATCTATCGTAGCAAGCGTCTATGCTACCCCCAAAAAGCTGTTGTTTTTTAGTAAACTGAAAGTGCAACACCGATCACCAAGACCCATGACCTAAAGTAGCTTGTATGGAAAAAAAGTGTTCATATTTCAACGCAAGAATGGCACATTTTCCGGCGAATTTGGGATAAGAGGAGCCCCCTCCCCCGCTCCCGTCATTCCGAAAAAAAAAGGGCAAAAAGTATTGCGAGTACCTCTAACGTGGCCCCGCGTCTGCGCGAGTGTCTTGCGACAGCGCTGTACGATGATCTCACGCTATCAGCAGGGCTACAGCAGAGGGAATAACCCCATTTTCAACTCTCTGGGTTCTGCCGACGAGCTACCATTATTAGGCGGGTGGACTTGCGGCGCGATTTTCTGGGTTTGCAGGGGTCTCCGCGCCTAACGAGGCATTTTCAGTAGGGCCACGGTAGGGGAGATACCCCCCCGTCCTCACTGCTGGGTTTGAGTCACTTCGCACGAGTGGCTCTCCAGCTCACGGACAAAAATGCCACCGTTTAGGCGGTTTTTGTCTGGCGCAGCGTACTTAGCTCTTACCATTTTTCCCATTACGGACTCTCACGTCGCCAAAACAAAACAGCGCAAGAGCTTCAAGACGAGAAAGGAATAGGGGGGAGGGGGGGGGCGAATACTCGCGCGCGAGTGACCCGGAGCCAACTGCAAAAAACAAAAAAGGTCCCAAAAGTAACAGTAAAAAAAAAAAAAACACCACCGTAACGCATGCCTGGTTGGTGGAAACCCGACATGCTCCGTCCCGGCAAAATAGGGATGCGAGGGTCTATCTATCTATGGTCATACGGCTACGGCCATGCATGAATATTGAGTACCCCCCTTTCCCCCCCTACCCCCCCTACACCGTAGCCTTTGTCTGCATGACGCCACAATCAACGCTTCGCGCCTTGAAAAAGGGTATCCTGCCGTAACCGACTCCCAGATTGAAAAGCTGCGGTGATATCTGGCACTGTTTGGGTGTAGTACCGGTACTGGTGCTAGCATCTCGGACTCCAGCCGAGCCAAGCGTTGTCACCGGTACTGTACAGCCGGCAGGCACTAATCAACCGGCGCCACCGGGGGACCCCCACCGTATGGCGTTTTGAATCAACCGGCACTATTGGGCATAATACTGAACTAACACAGCGGGTTCCCAGTCGTGCCCAGCGATTTAAACGGCACTATACAGGAATTAGGCACTGCTCAATCGGCACTTTACAGGAACTAGGCACTATTTAACCGGCACTATACAGGAACTAGGCACTATTCAACCGGCGCGCTACAATAAATAGGCACTATTCAACCGGCACTGTACAGGAACTAGGCACTATTTATATATAGCGATACCTGTAACCGACACAACATATATAGCGATACCCCCACTGTGTAACGTCATAAGTCAACGCCTCGCCTTGAAAAAATCGTTCCTGCCATTTCCGGCACCCAGATTGATAAGCCACGATGATATCTCCTGGAACGATCGCCACTGGTTGGTTCCGCGATTTTTCCACGGGTTCCGCAAAATTATCATGGACGGGCAGAAGAGGGGGGGCGGAAGGGACAAGGGGTTGGGGGTTTGCAGGGACAGGGAAGGCTGTTTTCGCTAATGTCGGCAATGAGGGGTCTTTTGGTATGTTTTGGGGGCGGGAGGGAGGGAGTACTCTTTTGCTGCTTGCCTATGTCGCGTGACCATGTGGACCACGCATCCTTTTCGAGACGGAGCTTAGCTCACCGTTCCTACTCCTAATTGAGACACCTCCAACATTTGGGCGCTCGTTACGTTTCTTCCGTTTATTATCGTATTACATTAAACGTTTTTGCTTATCTTATCTCCTTGTTCTTTGGCCGTCTATGGCCACCATCTGTCTCCATTTTGGGCAGGGGGGGTAGAGTTTTTCGAGGAAGCCGTTTCGTTTTGTTGTGTAGCGAGGCGTTTTTTTGTAGTTTTATCCCTTGTTTCAGAGGACGTGGCGGGGTTAGCACTCATCTCATGCATGGCCGTAGTCGTACGAGTGACCTAAACCCTGGCATCCCTAGATTGCAGGGACGGAACACGTCAGGTTTCCACCGAGTAGGCAGACATTGGTTGCACCTAGCGCGAATTACCGTGAGGTGTTCGGCGAGTCGCGTGCACGGTGAGCTACATCGTGCTAAGAAATGCCTATGAGGCGGACTTGGAGGGGCGGCTAGGGTTTTTTTCAGAAGGCGGGTTTTTCTGGGTAGCAAGGCGTTCGTTAAATGGTTTTATTCTGTGTTTCAAGAGGTTGGGGGGGGGGGGGGGGGGGGGGGGGGGTGAGGAGAAGAGTTTTCCCACGTAGCAAGGCGGAATTTTGTAGTTTTATGCTATGTTTAAAGGGACATCGGAGTAGGGGGTGCGATGAATATGAGCAGGAGGGTGGTTTTGCTACGTAGCGGGGCGGTGTTCTGTCGTTTTACCGGGCGTTTCAAAGCGTGCGGAGGCGGGGGCGGGGGGCGGGGGGGGGGGGGTAGGGGTTGCAAGGACACTTGTTTTGCTCCACAACGGGGCGGAATTTGCTTACCAGGTATTTTTGTTCCCCTGGTTCAACTAACCAACTAACCACCCACCGTGCAAGGGCGGAACAAAGCCGACTTCAAATTACGGGACACGCAACACAGGGCGCGCTTTGCTCTTGGTGTACTCGCGGCGGGATGTTGATCCCGTCCTCGTCTGGAGACTCGCGTTCGCTCCGGGACCCCCGGAACGTAAAGCATGCATCGTGTCGGTTTCAGAAACGCCGCGTTTATTGTTTTCGCAGCATGTGATTCGGTGCTATACCTCGTAGGCCACGGGATTTTGCTCGTCGAACTGAAGTTTTCGAAATTTTCGCTCGAAGGCGGATTCTTGGGGGAGGGAGGCATCGAGCTCCTTCCTTATCAGGTTAAGAGCCTCGGGAAAAAAAACGGTGACGGCTACGGGCGGAGGTAGAAACGCGGTGTATAAAATAACTTTTTCGGCCTGCAAGTTTTCTCACTTGAAGAGCTCTACGGCCCAACCAAGAATCTGCCTTCGAGGAGCAAAAAATTGAAAGTTCTCTCCGATGAACGTTCAATCCCATGGGGCGTACGAGGTATTTACCGTATTGTGACTGATTACTTCGATAGCCCCCCCCCCCCCCCAACCCCCCCCCGCCCGGCAAAAAAAAACCAACAGCGATCAATTTTGAACGAACGTTTTCGTGACTGCTCGGCACGAGGAAGGATGCTACGAAAAGACTATTTCTTTCATATATTTTCTAGTTTTCAAAGGGTTGTCGAACGATGACGTCGGGGTGGCGATGATAGCCCCCCCCCCAAAAAAAAACAGCGATTTTCTTCAACGAACGTTTTATGGCGGCTCTACAGAAAGAAGGATACAATTGAAAACAAAGGATGATCCATACATTTTCTAGTGTGCGAAGGTCGATCGATCGATGACGTCGGGGTGGCGAAAGGGTTAGCACCGCATTTCAGGAGATACGGCCGGCGGAGCCGGTTTCTAAGACGGCGATTTGGTTGAAGAAAGGTTGGGGGGGGGCTCTACCGTAGGACGGTCTACATGCTGCAAAAAAAAGTTGACGAAATTCCGACGGGCTTGGGTTAAGGTGCCCTCGTCGCTCCGAAAATGTTTGAGCCAAAAAGAGGTACTGTACCTTCATTGCAGCATGCGTTGACTTCTCACCTGGAGACTTGCGTTCGCTCCTGGAACGGAGAAATACATCCTGCCCGTTGTGGTTCCATTTTTGTGTTAGAATCCCCCCCCCCCCGACGATCCATAGTAGTAGCAGTGGTAGTAGTAGCAGTGGTAGCAGTGGTAGCAGTAGTAGTGGTAGTAGTAAAAGTAGTAGCAGTAGTAGCAGTGGTAGTAGTAGTTGTTAGTAGTAGTAGCCGGGGGGCGCCGCATGTCACAGGTTCGTAGAAATGCCCAAAATTAACGAGCACAAGGGTGGACGGCGGCGGGTGTTCATAATTATTCTGGAACATTAAGCAGGCGGTGTACTCGTCTTAAGACCAACTACTGTCAAGTCAATTCATGTGGTTTTGTCTTTACTACTCGTACCAGTCTGGGACCGAATATAAGCCACGTTGACATTGACTGATAGTAAGTAAAAGTGGCTTTTATGTAGCCCCAGACTGGTCATGGTCTTTATCTCTTCACCACTGCACTAATAACCCCGTATTGATTCCGAGTCTTTTTCGTTGTCGTGTCAAGCCCATTGTGCGTGGTCTTTATTTATTTCCCGGAACGTCTAAGCAGGATGGTGCGAAAAATGGGGATGCCACTACGGTACAGCTGAAATCATGTCGTTGATAGTCCTACTGGTAAATACAGCTGCTGCTGCTGTAGATTGTGGTACAGAGAGGGGGTGAGGGACGTTCTGGTGACAGCGTGGAGACGCTTGGTAAAAGACACGCGAAACCCTTGCAGATACTATATTGTAAACAGTATTACACCCGTCGTTCGATGAACCCAGCGAACTGAACGCTAGCAAAAACGCAAGCTGGATGTAACTAAGCCATTAGATACTTGTGGGTGTTCAGAGAGCGAAAGCGACAAACTGCTGGGTAACGAAGATGAACAGTTACCGCATCGATCACATGAAGCAATCCGGACCGCTGCGCTGGGGTACATCATTTAACAGCGTTCCAAAAAAAAAGAATGCATGCGTGCGCCCGGCGCGCTGCATGGCACCATAGTAAGTTGAACTCCTGCACGCTCACGCGATTAACCCCTTTAGCGCTGCGACCATTCGGGGGGGGGAGGGGGGGCGGAGACCACTTGGACTAAGTGCAGTGGAGCATAATCTTTGCAGCAGTAAAAGCAGTAAAAATGGATAATTAAACGGCTTGGTAAGATCGTGCCTTAATCTGGTGCCGTGCTTGATTTGGTGCCAGTACCGTTTTTCTCGGTGGAATTTTTCCCTGGTCACAAAATAGTCAAGCGTATTCATAACACGTATTGCGGGTCGGGTCAGGAGGCCTTAAAGAAGTTCACGGGTTGGATCGTGTCGGATCGGATCGTGTGGGATCGGGTCGGGTCGGGTCGGGTCGGGTCGGATCGTGTCGGTCGGGTCGGGTCGGGTCGGGTCGGGTCGGGTCGGGTCGGGTCGGGTCGGGTCGGGTCGGGTCGGGTCGGGTCGGGTCGGGTCGGGTCGGGTCGGGTCGGGTCGGGTCGGGTCGGGTCGGGTCGGGTCGGGTCGGGTCGGGTCGGGTCGGGTCGGGTCGGGTCGGGTCGGGTCGGGTCGGGTCGGGTCGGGTCGGGTCGGGTCGGGTCGGGTCGGGTCGGGTCGGGTCGGGTCGGGTCGGGTCGGGTCGGGTCGGGTCGGGTCGGGTCGGGTCGGGTCGGGTCGGGTCGGGTCGGGTCGGGTCGGGTCGGGTCGGGTCGGGTCGGGTCGGTCGGGTCGGGTCGGGTCGGGTCGGTCCGGGGTCGGGCCGGCCCAAGAGATGCTCAGAGTCAAGCTTCGTCTATGGGTAGTGGGGGTGAGATTATTTACTGATTTCCACATTCCAAGTGGAGGTGATATTGCAAGTGATATTGCAAGTGGAACAATGATAAATATAAGTTGGACGCACCTGCTGAGAGGCTGCAAGTTGTTGGGCTTGCAGAAACTGGCCTCGTAGTCCAGGGCCTTGAGCTTGTCGAGTGCGTCCTCCCAAGCTGCAAAGGCTGCGCTCTAGAAAACGCAAAACGTGTTGGCAAGAAAGCAGGGATGCATTACTACATGGTATTGCCCTTGTGGGGCAGAAACCTTACGGAGTGTCGCTCCTGTTCCCTCTGTCGTGACAAGACTTTTTCTGGCAAAAAAATGACGAGAGCGCGGAAAGCTGCGAGAGCGTGAGTGAGTTAAGCAAACATCGATGAGAATCGACAAGCAAAAAAAGCCGAAAAACGGGAATACCGAACTCTATCGATGCGCGATAAAAATGAACGCGTGTATGTACCGGTGGGTAGAAGGGAAGACACCGGTGTCCACGGCTTGTCAATAAGATCGCTGAGAGTAAAAGCGATGACTAAGAAACTACTGTATATGTATATGACACCCTGACCCGACCCGACCCGACCCGACCCGACCCGACCCGACCCGACCCGACCCGACCCGACCCGACCCGACCCCGACCCGACCCAACTTGTGATTTTTCGAACTCCTCATGACCCGACAACACTTGTTCCATGAGTGTTTTTGAAACACTCCCCATCTGACCCGCGGGCCGGGTCACGACCCGTGAAAAGCCCTGCTATTGTCATTGGATATCCGCAATAGACAGATGATACCATGTAAAAAATTTCACGTGTCATTGTTTCGGTCGCTGCACGGTAGTGTGTGAGGTGATCCCTGTACAGTGCCGGTACCATGTTCTCCAGCCGAAAATACCTGCACGGTAGAGGCAACCGACACTACCACTCCAGCACACTGCCAGGTGCAACTAGTTTTTCGCATGGGTGCCTGACCAATTTCAGAGGGGATAATGCTATAGCGACGAGTGCTATGCAACATTAGAGGATTGCTCATTTTTTGGCTCAGATCTTTTTCTGAACGACGGGGGGGCACCTTAACCGAAAGCCGTCGGAAGTTAATTATTTCTTTAATGACAAATATGGTTCGTTGGTTTTCCAATGAGTAGGCGTTTTGGATTTGTTCACACGGACAGAATGCTTTTTTTCTCTTCTTTTTCCAAACCAGTTGTCCTCAATCGAAGAAGGGCTTCAGAAGGCAAAAAAATGAACACACCCTACGATAGAAGTAGCAGTTTTCGTGTGAAATATTTTCTGACTGCAGGGGCTCCTTAACCCAAAATCGTCGAAAATACGACACTTTTTTTTTGCATGATTTTTCTCGTTGTACACTACCTAGGCCCGTGGGATTGTTCATTCGGTAGCAGTTTAATTTTTTTCTCCAAATCAGCTTTTGGGAGGGGTCTTAAGTTCCGAAAATTGAGGAAGCCTCCGAAAAAAAGTGATGCACACCTCGAACGTCGCACGCGTCTGTACACCCTCTCTACCGTACCGTGCGTCTAAGCGGGCAACCGGCATTATTATCAGCACTATATAGGGACCACTACGACTGGGTCCCAAAAAGGCATTGCTCAATAACCGGCACTATAGAGGCGGGACCACTACCACTGGGTACCGGCACTAGCTACTCAAACGGCACTATAGAGGTGGAACCACTACTACTGGGTACCGGTACTAATTACTCAACCGGCACTATAGAGGTGGATGGGATCACTACTACTAGGCACCGGCACTAGTCACGCAACCGACACTATATAGGGACCACCACCACTGGGTCCCAAAAAGGCACTACTCTACAACCGGCACTATAGAGGTGGGTGGGACCACTACTCCTGAGTACCGGCACTAGTTACTCAACCGACACTATACAAGGACCACTACTACTGGTCACAAATAGACACTACTCAACAACCGGCACTATAAAGGTGGGTGGGACCACTACTACTGGGTACCGGCACTAGTTACTCAGCGGACACTATATAGGGACCACTACAACTGGGTCCCAAAAGGCACTACTCAACAACCGGCACTATAGAGGCGGGACCATTACTACTGCGTACCGGCACTAGTTACTCAAACGGCACTATACAAGGACCACTACTGGGTCCCAAAGAGGCACTACTCAACAACCGACATTATAGAGGTGGGTGGGACCACTACTACTGGGTACCGGCACTAGTTTCTCAACCGGCACTATATAGGGACCACTACAACTGGGTCCAAAAAAGGACCACTCAACATCTGGCACTATAGAGGCGGGACCATTACTACTGAGTACCGGCACTAGTTACTCAAACGGCACTATAGAGAGACCACTACTGGGTCCCAAAGAGGCACTACTCAACAACCGGCACTGTAGAGGTGGGTTGGACCACTACTACTGGGTACCGGCACTAGTTGCGGCACTATATAGAGACCACTACTACTGGGTCCCAAAGAGACACCACTGAACAACCGGCACTATAGAGGCGGGACCACTACTACGGGGTCCCACAGTAGTTAAGAAACTCACCGAGTAGGGGCTCTCGTCCGCTGGCGTTCTTCGCGCCCTCCCCGTCTCCCCTTCTGCCATTATTTTACACTAACAGCACTATTAGTTAGAGTACTGTTCAGCGTTATTATGTCGGTGCTATATGCCGATCCAGCTGTTTTATGTCACCCTCGTCCCGAGGAAGTGTCCTTAGGCTGTCGCCGTGGAGTGCCTTGTTCTCGATATCAGTATGTATGGTGCCGACTGACCACGGTAGGCATCTATTCATGGGAAGGGCGCGGCATGGCATGCGCCAAGTACGTGATGGGCACTGATGTGGCTCGCGTCTCGCCCCCGCAACGCACTCCGGTAGCCCCCGGTCAAAGCCAAAAGCCGCCTGAGAGAGGGGGGGGCGGGGAGAAGGCCAAACCATGTTCAACGAGGGAACGCAGTACAGCAGTGCACCATGTTCTAAATACGAGAAAGGTTTTTCGGACCTCGACTTGTCTCGAAAGGAAAAGACGAAAGCATAATGCTAAACTACCGGCGTGCGGGCACGGCGCTCCGCCCGTGGCGCTAGGTCTACGTCGCCCATATGGTGACAAGCAAGCAACGAGAGGGGGACACAGCATCACTCCAGAACGGACATGGCGTTACCCAGCTTTGCAGAGGTTGTGCCCCCCACCCCTCTCTATCCATGCAGCAAGGCAATATAATAGTCTAGTCAATCGCCCCTGGTGGGTAAGCTTTGTCGGCAGCATTCCCTGCTTCTCCTGTACATGCAGGCAATACACCCCCACGCCAAAAACTGGCAGATTAGACTAACCCTTTCGGGACTCTTCATAGGGAAAAAGTTGATCTACGTATAGTCTCTAAAAACCGACGATTGCAGCGTCTTTCTTCTTTACACGAAGCAACCCAGTCGCGCGTCGTCTCGAAGGAGTAGACTATACGTGGTCTCTACGGCTCTTCTCGTCTCTTCTCTGCACAGCAGTAGTAGCAACATTCACAAGCGAGGCAGTGCTGCTTGCTCCCTCTCGCTAGCTACAAGGTTCAAGGATTCAGCAACGTGCAAAAGATGCGTAAACACAAGCGTTAGTTTAATGATGACTGACCTTTAACCTTCGGTTATGTGAGCTACGCAAGTTGCCGCAGGCCGTGTAGTCTAGAGGTCAGGAACAATAGGGTCAACCATAACAACAGCGACACGTCAAGCACGATTGCGCACCTTCTTGATGCTGCTGCCTCCAAAGGTGCTCGGCTTAGAGCCGTAGCTTGTGCCGTGACGTGGACGGACCGTGGGGAACGCGTGTGTGAGGGGACGTGAGAACCAACAAAGACGAATGAACGTGCTGTGAATCTTTTCTCTGAGCGGTCTATCGTACGTCTCGGTTCGGTCGTATCTTTTTGTTGTGAACCAAAATATAGATATCGTTTTTTATTAATATTAAGATGTACAAGTTCCTTAAAGTTTAGTCCAGAGGTGTATATTTTGAAGAGCTTGACGGTTTCAAAAATGCGGCGGATCTTCAGCCAGAAATGCGGCGGATCTAATCCTGAATCCTGAATCCCGAGTGCTGTATCTCGCTATCACAAGTCGACGTTTACCCGCCCTCGAGGAAGCAGGGAGCGGCGCTTGACGGCACGCGGGGCGAAAAGGCGGACATCTTGTGTCTTGGGGGAGCCGTCAACGTGCCCTATCCCCGACAAGCCGTACTTGAACATTTGAGCACGCTGACATCGGTGAGCGGCTACTGCCGTGCTACTGAGAGGACGCTTTTAGGGTGTCCTATCCATAGCGTGCTTCTCAAAGAGACGGACGTACGGACGCTGCCGATCGGCAGAGACCACCACACCGAGCTTAGGTTATTAGCACTGGTGAGTGATCTTGGGGGTGTTTTAGGGGAGACTGTGAACTTGGTTCCATAAAGCTTCTTTGTGAATAGCCCGTCTTCGACATCGTTAACCGTAACTAACTCCGTTGTACGTTTGTTTGCGTTAATGCGGTGATGAGAGATGGGAAATGAACAAAACAAAGACGATCTTAAAGGGGAAACATGGTGTACCTGGTACCTGGTGTAAGAAAGTGATGATGGCAGCAGGATACGAGTATCGGTCACACGGAGCTACACTTTCAGTCTAGACTATTTACGGGGGACCCTAGTAAATAGGACCTACGGTGGTCACAAAAACCTACCAGGTATATATTAATATATTTTTACGAACAATATTTGGTCCTATATACTATCGTCCTCCGTAAATTATACCTGGTACCTGTGAACATTGTTGTATGTTTTTTTTGTCGAGGGTGCACGACTTGCTTCAGCTACGACGTATGACATAGTCTATGGTCTAGTCTAGGTACCCTGGCATTACCTGGGGAGTCACCGACCTGTATCCTCCACGAGGATACACACCCCGTAACACGCGCGATGGAAGTATCACACGCAGCTTGCAAAGCTGAGTTTTGATCCAAAAATCACATTTTTGGTTGATCTCGCAGCTGAAGTGTGTATTTTCTTCACCGTAAATGTTGTGCAACTACTGTATATTAGCGAAATATGTATGTACCTCGCAGCTTGCAAAGTTGAGTTTCGATCATTCAACCGGTCGTGCTCACAGCTGACGTTTTTCAATTTTTATAACAAAATTGTGAAGCTGTGTAATAACAACCAGGTTTAGTTCACAAACACCATATCATAAATGAAACATAGATCTAATGTACCACGCAGCTTGCAAAGTTGAGTTTCAATCGTTCAATCGGTCGTACTCACAGCTGACATTTTTCAATTTATATGATGTATATACTCCGGAGTATATACTTTCGTACATAGTTTCCACGCACAGATTGAGCTGCCCCGCCCGACCCGCCCCCCCCCCATGATAAACTGATGCATTCTTCCCAAAACCGTCAGATGTATCCCCTTGAAAGATTTATAGTTTCCACGCACAGATTGAGCCGCCCCGCCCGCCCCCCCCCACCACCGCTCCCTTTTGATCAAAACCAGGCCCCAACATCCTTCAAAACTCCGCCCTCCTCTCACCGGTTATACGACTTACAGGATTCACTTGATAAACTGATGCATTTCCTTCCACAGCTGTAAGATTTTGTCCCCCTCAGAGACGGGTTTTATAGTTTCCGCGCACAGACTTACTAACATCACCCTGTTGACCCTGATAGCTACACTGTAGTTGCAAGGAGAGTCGCCGACCTATATCCTTAATGAGGACACACAACCCGTAATACGCGCGATCGGAATATCACACACAGCTTGTAAAGATGAGTTTCGACAAAATCTTCGATCTCACAGCTGGAGTGTATTTTTTATTATTACAATATATATATATATATACTTGTGTACTGAAGTACGACTTTAATTGGTTTGTTTTATATTTTTCCTTGGGTATTCTTCCACTCCACAGATGTTTCCCTCCCCGCCGGCCTTATAACGGTATATTTTTCCTCTTCTCCGTGTTGTTTTGTCCGTGCAACAGGACCAGGTATCTGTTCCTCTTCAGCACGCATGCTGTTCTTCTGGTAGCCTTTCCTTTCCGATCTTCTTGCATCACATTCTTCAGAACACCTGTCGTTTGTTTTGCTTTGTTTTCTTTTTCGTTCTCTTTTTTTCTTCTTTTTTCTTCTTTTCTTTCTATGGTCTGGCTTGTTTTGTTGTGTTCTCGTACCCGGTACGCTATCATTTCACTTGCTTTACCTCGATAAATTGCGACTATTCGTTTTACTCTGTTTCACAGTCTGTGACCACAGAATTTGTATCTCTTTAGGATGAAGAATCAGCACGGTCTCTGGGTGTACTGATGTCGTAGGGTGTTGGGTTCATAGACCGGTTTAATGTGAAGACAACAACAACAACAACAACAACAACGACAACAACAACAACAACAACAACAACAACAACAACAGCAGTAGTAGTAGTATGCTTCGGTCAATGAGAGCGCGCAAACACTACCGCAGCGCCCCCCAAGATCCTCGCGTCCAGGTACTGGTATTTAGGCTTACTGGTCACACGACGCAGCCCACGGGTGCTGAGGTAAGGGGCGTGTTACACTCCGGACTACGACGCAAAGAACGGCATGACGCGAGGGGCAGCATGACCATACTCGTACTATTGCATGCTATCTTCCTCTAAGCTCTTGATAAAATCGTGCTCAACGTCCTCTGCTTGGTGGCATCATAGGTCCCGAAATATGGCAGCGGGCACCCCGGTTTAAGAGGACGCGCGTGCTAAGATGTAGAGGTAGCACTTTTTCGCGCAAAACATAGTCTACACTTTTTCGCGCAAAAAATATTTTCTGAGGGAGGCCAAGAGGTTCACAGCAGCTTCGACCCCTTCCACATTAGACACCACTTCACCCCTGTCACACACGTAGCTCTCTCCTTCCCTTCAACTCCGACGGGCGAGCACCGTGACCACAAAGGGCAACTCGTCTGGCTCATCGTACTTGCGTGTAGGCTCTGTGTTTGGCAGCACGAAGGAACTTCGTTCGGCTGTTGCGCGGGCGTATCTGGCAACCGGTCATGGGTACATGGCCTCTGGGAAAGGCAGTGGGTGACAGAAGACGTACTCGTGCTCCGGGGCGGCCGAGCCACCGAAACCGAAGCAGGATCCGTCGCAGCACTGCTAAATGATCATATCGTACAACTGTCCATGTTTGACGAGCACTATGTGGTACTATGTGGTACATATCGTATGGATAGTACGAGTACGAATGAGAGTGATCACAACATCAAATACACGTATTTCATTATCGCTCGCTCGTTCGCTCGCCCGCCGTCGCTCTTGTTACTACTATGATCCATGATTATACTCTGTTTTGATGTGATGAATACCTTGGTACATGTTTGACGAGAATACTCGTATACGTGATACATATCGTAGCACGAGTACGAATGAGTGCGATTGAGACAACAAAAAAAGCATGCATTCAATTACCAACTACACAATAGACATATACCCTGCACGAGCACACCTCATGTATAGCGTCAGCAGGCCAAAAAACGAGAGGTCCATCGATGGGCAGTCGCGTGGCTCGTGGGGTGTGATTTTCACTTGATTTTAGAGTGTACCCGTTTTTGAGAAAAAAGTGACCGGGTATACCCGTTTTTGGTCATTGCCCTTAATAAAACCGTTTAGCACCGCAATCTCGACATGGCGTGAAAGAACACTTGGAGTTAGACCAGGATAATTTTACGACTTGGAAATGGGTTAACGCATTTGCAACCGGAAAATCCGTTTTTTGGGAAGAAATTTTCCTTTTTTTGTGTTCTCTGCAACGTTCTTGGCTTGAGGTTGAGCTCCTCATAACCTTTTGCTTATAACTCACCCAGTAAAAAACTGAAAGTATGCACGCTACGGTAAAAAATATGCGTTCCATTTTTTTTTCCTGGGTTTTTTTCTCCTTGCCTGAAGAGCTCTATACCCTCTCGAGGCAAAAGCTTATTCTGAGAGTATGTCGTACGCTGAAAGTGCAAACAAAACCCGGTCTGCAAAATCCATGGGCTACTACATATCAGAAACGTATTATATAGACTGTATTCATATAAAATGCCCCCAAAAAAAATAACATGGCAACAATCCAACGACGGTTTGGGAGGCTCGTCGTTCTACGGTGGTAGCCCGCCCCCAACTTTATTTAACATAAAATCGCCGGTTTTGAAACCAGCTCTCGGTCGTGTCTCCTGCAATACGCCGTCCCTTTCCACGTCGTATGTCGTCGTTCGATAGCAGTAGTAGCCCTTCGCAACCAAGGACATACACGAAGATCATTTCTTCATAGCATCATTCCTCGTGTCGAGCAGCCATGAAACGTTCGTTAACGAAAAAAAAAAACGCTGGTATTGGGGGGCGGGGGGGCTATCGTAGAATCAAAGTCCCCCAAGTTTTATTTAATGAAATCGCTGGCTTTGAAACCGCCGCCCCCGGCCGTATCTCCTGAAAGGCGGTGCCTCTTTTTTTTTTCTCTTTTCTTTTTGCTCACACTTCTTTTTTCCAGCTTTTGGACAAGCCGTGGTCACAGGTGGTGTCATCCCTTCTCCCCCCCGGTGCTTACCTTCAATTTTAATCGCGCAACGGGTTTCGCAATCCCACTGTGCTCGTCGATTTTTCATCGAGTTAGTGTTGCTAACTCACGCTCTCGCGCTTTCCGCAAGTCAATCTGTGCACAAGAAAAATTCCCAACGAATTTACACGAGTATGCACTCGGCGGGGCTCGAACTCACGAAACTGACCTATCTCAGGCTCGAACATAGCGTTCGATAATCCTTCGCAACCGAGAAAACTACGTGAAGATGTAAATTTTTTCATAGGATCCCCTTCCTTTCTCGTGTCGAGCAACCATAGAACGTGAACCTCGCTCAAGAAAATCGCTGGGTTTCGGGGGGGGGGGGGGGGGGGGTGGCGCTATCGTAGAATCAGTCGGGCGAAGGATCCCCGGCATATTGTCGGAGGACAACAAATAATAATAATAATAATAATAATAATAATAATAATAATAATAATAATAATAATAATAATAATAATAATAATAATAATAATAATAATAATAATAATAATAATAATAATGATACAACCAATGAAATGGCAATCAAAGGATGTTATTGAAGAATTTGTGGGGTATTAGTCCGCTTGACCACTCTTGCAAAAGGTCAACCAATTGCTTACCCAAACCAAGCCCTATATATAACTTATAACGATCCCCCCCCCCCCCCCCTGAAACGGCGGGACAGCAGGTCGGCCGGATATACGGGCGGACCTGTCAATATCCAACCGGTTTCATTTCCTGGGGATACCGGATGGAGTGAGAGTACTTTTCAAAGTTCGACATCGGGAAAAGTCGCTCGAGTTTTATTATTGGTGGATGGTGGGATTCGAACCCACGACCCCCCCCCAATAAAAATGGTCCTGCCGACGACGCCATTATTAGTCCGTTGAGGACAACTTGCAAAAAAATGTTAACCAAAATAGCTTACCCAATCTAAGCCATGTAACACAAGCAAGCCCATCAGCAGCTGCTCACCGTGTAACACACGAAGTACACGATACCGCGCTCATTGCGACATCTAGAGAATTGAAGGACCCACCGCTGCTACGGAGGACGGGGGGAGAGGCCGTCACTTTTGGAGGCTTTTTTGTTTTCGCAGAGCGTGGCCCGGAGTCAATCGCGCGAAAAATCACCCCCTGCTCCATTGCAGCGTGTCTTAAGCTTTTTGCTGGCACTCTATTACACTTTGGTGCCGCCGTTTTCATTTTGCGATACCATACGAATCAACGCTGGAACATGGTTATGCTATTAGCTACGAATCAGCAATGGAATGGTTTATGGTTGTGCTCTATAGCTACCTGCGCCGCGCCAAGAATATCGCCTCAAGGTATTTTCGTCGGCGAGAGTGTATAAAACAGCATGGTCACGTATGCGGGGTGGCTCAAACCCACTACTGATAGTGGGCAAAAAAAAGGGGGGACACCTTCCCCACCATACCACTGACCTTACCTCAGAGGTGCTCGTACGTATAGCACGCGTTCTACGACAGAGGCGTGTACACCGTTTTTTTTTCGGAGGTTATTTCCTCAATTTGGTAGCTGAAGACATGTCCCTCTCCCAAAAAACTGATTTGGGAGCAAAAACAAAAATGCTGAAACTACCGGATGAATGATCCCATGGCCTCTATTGTTTAGTAGGTATAGAACGAAAATCATGCAATTTTTTAATTTTTTTTTGAGCAAATTTCCCACGATTTTGGGTTAAGGAGCCCCGTCAGTTTAGAAAGAAAAATAGCCAAAAAAAGGTATAGCTTTCTTTCGTTGCAGACGAATAGCCAAAAAAAGGTATACCTCTCTATCGGTGCAAGCGATTTGCACCACCACTGCACCTTACGTCAGGTTTGACCGTGTTCTGTTTGCAAGAAACTGCAGAGCACCCGTATCGGTTAGGTTTGACCGTGTTCTGTTTGCAAGAAACTGCAGAGCATCCGTATCGGTTTTGCCGTGTCCGTTGCGAGGAACTCCAAAGGTACCAATCCAGCATAATATCTGTATTTTAAGGCCACCCTTCTAATAATGAAACCCCCCCACACCGTTTTTTTGCTATGTACAGCGTCACGGGCGGGGGGGGGGGGGGGTATCCTGTATTCTGTGGCTCGCCGGAGCATCCTCTTCACAGCATGGCCGGGGGAAGGGACTTACTCGCTCTCAGCGATCTTCTGCAGAGCGGTACGTGATGAAACTGCGGAGCGTATAACAAACGAGGCTGGCAATTACACACATCAGGCACATCAGATGTCTATTAGTTTTATATATATTTATTCCACTATTTATTCCACACCTAACATTAAATCTTCTACAATAACAAACAATACCAGGCAGGTGATATAAAGGGGTGTCTTCTTGCTACAACCGTCAGATTTGTCCCCTTTAAGGAGTAATACTTTCCATGCACATATTGAAGTGCCCGCCCCCCCCCCACCCATCCCTCTTGTTCAAACGCCCCACCTAAAATAAAAATTTGTCAGAGTAGTAAACACTACCAGCCGGCTGATATCACCTCATTATCTTTCTAGCCTTCCATGCCGTAGCTCCAATACAATTCATTTCCGCCCCCCCCCCCCCTTTTTTTTTTCCCCGTTCGCTCTTGTTCAAACGCCCCACCTAAAATCGAAATCGGCCGGAGTAATGAAAATTTCTACGCAATTGATATCACGTCATTATCTTTCTAGCCATCCATGCTGTTGCAGCTCAAATTCGCCCCCCCCCCCCCCCCCAACACCCCCTCCTTCCCCAACACCCGCACCATCGCCTAGACCTAGCACCACGCGTATAGCAAGCCCCTACATCTATGCGACCTAAAGCTGTTGAAAATGCTCTCCCCCCCCCCCGCCCCCCCCCCCCCCCCCCCCCCACCCCTTCGAACACTCCGCCTTCTTCTCCTCAATGGTTGTACGGCTTACAGGATATACATGATAAACTGGTACATTCCTTACAAAACCGTCAGATTTGTCCCCTTTGAGGATTTATAGTTTCCGCACACAGATTGAGTTGCCCCGCCCTCCGCCCCCCCCCCCTCCCCCGCTCCCTCTTGTTCAAACCCAGGCCCCCACGCCCTTAAAAACTCCGCCCTCCCCTCACCGGATATACGACTTACAGGATACTCTTGATAAACTAATGCATTTCCTTCCACAGCTGTCGGATTTTGTCCCGCTCAAAAACGTGTTTTATAGTTTCCGCGCACAGACTGACTAACATCAACCTGTTGACCTTGGTAAAGGCTACACTGTAGTTTCAAGGGGAGTCGCCGACCTATATCCTTAATGAGGACACACGCCCAGTAATACTCGCGATCGAAGTATCGCACACAGCTTGCAAAGATGACTTTCGACAAAATATTCGATCTCACAGCTGAAGTGTATTTTTATTTTTATAATATACTCCGTGTATATTTGTGTTTCGAATGCGTCAGCTGTGAGTTCGATCAATTTAACCCCTTTAGAGCCCCAAATCCCTATCCATACTAAGTTCAAGTGAAATTGTCCCCAAAAAGGGGTTTCAGTTGTGAAGGGGTTAAGGTCCTTCAAATACGTCAGCTACGAGTTCGATCAATTGAAGGATACTGTGTATTTATATTTCGAATACGTAACCTGTGAGTTCGGTCAATTGAAGGGTCCCGATACTCATCTTTGCAAGCCGCGTGATGACTCCGGTCGCATCTCGCGCGTTTTCACCCTTTCTTTGAAGAGATGCACCAAATCTGCCCTGGATTTTGATCAAAAAATCGATATTGGTGTGCATAATCGATATTGGTGTGCATAATCGATATTGGTGTGCATAATCGATATTGGTGTGCATAATCGATATTGGTGTGCATCCACTTTTTTGCTGAGGTGCTCTTACTTTGAGCATGTTTATTCCCAGCCAAAAACTGTTTTCGAGCAAAAACCCCATGGCCTCTAGAGGCACTCCAAAACAAGAAAAAAAAAAACGCGAAAAAAAAAAGAACGAAATTCCGACGATTTTTTGTTGATAAGGAGAGCATCGTCATTCAGAAAAACGCTTCTTCTGCCGAAAAAAAAGGTATACCTGAATACCTCCACCGTATCGTAGCACACGCGTCTTCTGCGCACTGATACTACATAGCATATGGCACACACATATATATACATGTCTTCCGGGGAAGGACGCTAGTGTTATGCTGGTAAGATTTAGTTTGGGTATAAGCTATTGGTTAACCTTTTGCAAGTGTGTGGTCAAACCGACCAATAACACCCCACTAATTCCTCAGCACACTATTGATAGATAGGGCCAAAAGCCACGCACCCCCATTGTCCTTACTGTTAATAGAAGAGGAAAGCTCTATGCTGGCATCCCCGATGGAGCAGTAGAGTATCGAGTCATCCCTCGGTACGACCGGATAGAGGCATACCTTTTTTTGGCGTTTTTTTTTATTTTTGTGAATGACGGGGCTCCTTACGTAACCGCAAATCGTCGGGAAAAAATGAATAAATAACATCGTAGGCCGTTTTTTTAAGTTTGCATTATTTTGTTCTATACCTAATAAGAGGCCAGATGATGGGATTCTTCATCTGGTATCATGGTTGTAGCAGTTTTATTTTTTCTCGCCAAGGCAGTTTTTTTTGGGGTGGGAGAGGGTCTTAAGCTCCCAAAATTTAGGAACCTTCCGAAAAAAAAAGGGTGCACCTCTGTAGACGAAGGCGCCTCCGTGTTCCAGGAAATATCTTGGCCAAACAGTACCACCTAAAATCTATTGTAACACCCGAGGGGGGAAGATAGGCCCCTCTGGTGTATACTGTCTGCATTGTCTACATCCCCAGGGACTCTCCCGTCTCGATCGCTCTCTTCGCGACGAATCATCCCACGGCAGGGTTTGCACTTCTTGGGCCAGGCGTTTCTGAAGAGGGTTTGGGCTCCTCCAAAGTGTGGCAAGTGTCGGTTTAGCATGATAGGATAGTTTTGCCAGTGTAATAGTTGTTTCAGGACTATCATAGCGCATATTATATAATGAATGTTTGGGTCGGGTTTGCGCGATTGAATGCCTTCCAAGTCATAATTCGGGTGAGGTGTTGAGGTCCTCAGGTTACGCGAGCTCAGAAACGTCTGCTGCTACTGCTGCTGCTGCTGCTGTTGCTGCTGCTGCACCGCTAGCGAGTGGGATGACTCCGACCTGCGGAAAAAATCAAGGTGCTGCACCCCCCCGCCTCACCTTTTGTACCCTGCTTGCTACTCGCTGCGTGCATATGTAGGCTACGAGGCGGAAGAAGAGAGACACCATGGGACGAACCAATCACAAGCCAAGATAGTCACGCCGGCAGACCTGGGCCCCCCTCGAATCGAAGAGAAAACAAAACAGGTGTGCGCTCAAGTCCATCGTACACTGGACCGGTCAGATCTACGCCGTTTTGTTTCTGTATCTCGTTGAATGGCCTGGCGGTAGTCGAAGCGGCCGTCTATATCTCTTCTTCCTCGGCGTCCGATAAAAATGCATGCTTTGAATTAGTCCCGCCCCCCTTCCCCGTCTTCAGCTATCAAATGATAAAATGATTATGGTTTTGAAACACCGCAGTATTAATTTATTAAATTTTTGACTCCCATCCCGACTATTTTTCAAGTGTTCAGTGCCATAGGCCAAGGTATGTTGGTTGATTTTTGTACTATGGTTTTTGCCTGTACAATAAATACCGGGTACATATGCGATGCGACGTTAGTCACAGTGTCTTCGAAAGCACGTTTTGTCAGTAAACAGACGGACACGATCATCGTCGTACCCTTAGCGCTTGCGTTGTTGCCTGCATCTTAGAGAGTGCGGCGTCTTGAACTCCGCGCACAAACATCGAACGTGTTTCAGATCTAGTTGCGATAAAACGGCTTTGCCCGCCCGAGACACTCATAAGCCTCCATCATTCTAAGAACTCCCAGGGTGTCGACGCCGCCTCTCGCCTCTCCCCCCCATCTCATCGCATTTTATCCATCGTTATCGCATCTTTTTTATTCCAACGCATACACACGCATATCTTAACATGATTCCGACAATTCATACTAAGGTGCCCGGGGGGCGCCCCCCCCCCCCCCCCCCCTGCTGTTTCGCAAATACACCCGAGAGGTGTGGCCAACCAATCTTTGTCTTGATACTAAAAACATCACGCCTTTCCTAGACGTGCTACCCGTAGACTGTTCGTACGCCATTTTATTTTCTGGGAACTCCTTTCTTGAGGAGTTCTATACCCCAATATATACCTCTCCCAAAACCTGGTTTGGCGGGGGGAACTCAAAAGCGCTATATGACCAATGCTACACATACAGTACGGGGGGGATGTTACGACGGTTGTGAGATATACCCCCGTTTCCGCTACCGAGCTTTAGCCACTCGCACGAGCGACCCTCCATATCTCACGGACAACAACACTCTCTGCGTAAGTATTAACAGGCGATTTTTGTTGGCGCGGCGTAACGAGAGCCTTCCATTCTATTGCGGATTCATGTCGCGCAAGTTAAAAAGGCACAGAAGAAGAAGAAGAAGCTAAAAAAAACGCAAAAGAACTGGCGGGTCACTCGCGCGAGGGGAGCCCCGAGCCACGCCGCGAAAAAAAATCTCCCCCGAAAAGTGCCCCCCCGTTCCTACTGCTGTATTCGATGAACGGCCCCACGGACTGTTAATAGGTATACGCACAACGAAAATTACCCCCCCCCCTCTCCCTATCCCACCCCCCCCCTAAAAAAACAAAATATTGAAATTCCGACGATTTTGGGTTAACGCCGTTATACAAGTAGAAACCCTTTTTGGGAACAAATTTACTTGAAGTTAGTATGGCCTAGGGAGGGATTTGGGGGCTCTAAAAGGGTTTTAAGGTGCCCCCCCCCCCCCCCCCCCCCCCCCCGCAACTCAACCATTGTATTAACGGGGGGCGAGCTGGAATAATATGGGATAACGTATAGTCGAGAAAAAATTGGGAGGGTTTTAGGGGGAGACTAAGAAGAGGTATGTACTGTCTATTATAGAGAAGTTTGGCGGGTACGAGACAGAAGTAAATAAGGTGAAAGAGGAGGAACACTTGAGAGATATTCGAGGGGTTGAGGGGAGATATTGGGATGAACACGTATCTATCTGCACGGCTCAATGGACTACGCGAAAAAGCTGAAACTGCGATTGCGTGTGGAGGACCTGGACCTACCAGAAAGAAGAAAGAGACATGCCAGTAGTCGGGAGGACGAGGACGTGGATGCACGCATGTGTCTGTGCGGCACAACAACAGAGAGTCGGACTCACATAGTAGGAGAATGTGAAATATACAAGGAGGAACGAAATGCGTTAGAGGAGGAGATGAGGAAATTAGACGTGTGTGACGTGGAAGAGTTTGGTAGACTAGAGAGCAGCGAGAAAACGATCGAGCTATCCTAGGAGATAGATGGTGGCCGCAGACGGCGAAACAGGACGGGGATAGGACAAGCAAACAGTTTCTATGCAATATATGGAAGAAGCGTATGAGCGCCGAAATGTTGGAGGTGTCTTCGTTAGGAGTAGAAACGGTGAGCTCCGTCTCGAAAGGGATGTGTGGTCAACGGCCAAATGAATAAGGCAAGCAACAAATGAGAACGCTCCCCCCCCACCGCGCTGCTCCCCTTCCCCTCCCCTCGCCCCCCCCCCGCCTCCCCCCCGTCCCTCCCGTCCCCCGCCTCCACCCCCCCTCCCACCCCCTCCCCCCCCCGCCTCCCCCCCCCCCCTTCCCCCCCCCTTCCCCCCCTCCCTCCTTCTGAAGAGGCAAAAACTAATTTCGAGCAAACCGAAAAAGCAATACCATTGTGATGGACAACACCATGACCCCCATAGGTACACACAACCCTCTTTGTTTTGTTTTGTTTTGTTTTGTTTAAAGAAAAAAAAAAAAACATTAATTCCGACGATTTCTTTTGTTTTGTTTTAAAAATAAAAAACGAATCATTTCGACGATTTTTTTTGGGGGGGTTAAGACGGGATAAGGAGCTAAGGAGCCGGGGTCCCATCATTCAGGAAGTGCTTCGGCCAAAAAAGCTATACCAGGTATACCTTGTTATCGTAGCAGGCGTCTCGTGTCTTTTGGCAGAAGTAGTACTACAAGAGGCATTTTTTCTGCCCAGAAAATCGGTACGAGTCATCCCACGGCAGTGGGGGGGGGGTTGCACTTTTTTTTTGGGGGGGGGGCAGGCGTTTCTGAAGAGGGGTTGACCTCCTCAAGTGCTGAAACTATCGGCTCTAGTGGTGATAACTTTACCTGTATGCTTGTTTTCAGAGGACCAGCCCTTTTTGGAAGAAGTCTTTGGTAGGGTTTTGCGCGGACGAACTAAAATGTTTTCGTCGAAGTCATGTTTCGGGGTGAAAGATCGATTGAGCTATATTATATGGCTCCTCGTGTAATAATGAGCTCAGAAGCTCCTGCTGCACCCACTGCTACTAGCGTGCGCCTCCTTTGCCGACCCCGCCTCGCTCCCCTCTTCTTGCGGGTCCTTGCCTATTGTGCTGTGACGACAGGTGACTCGTCCGTCCGACCCGAAGGCGATATGGGGTCCAGACGAAGCGCTGGCGAGGGAGAACACCTTCCACGACCCTGACGACAAGCGACCCCAGCCAAAGTGAGAATGGGTTCGACGCGATGTCGCCAAATTTGATACAGATATGGCGTGTACATGCAGCGGAAAAAAGGTCTTGTGTTTCGTAGTCGCTATTTTAGTCCCACAAGCCACGGTTGTCGCCAAGTTTGACACAGATGGCGTGTACATGCTGCGGGAAAAGGCCTTGTATTTCGTAGTCGCTATTTTAGTCCCACAAGTGCCATGATTAGAGCTAAGACGCTCAACGCGATGCGAGTCCAAGGAGCAAAATACGCCATTCCCTTTTTCCTATACGCACACGCCTTCAAAGGCATGCGAAACCCTTTTTAGTTCGTTTCCGTATCCGAGGGCAATACCATAACAGTCTCCGTGCTATTTATTCTTCGCTAGAGCTCCTCCCGAGTTGCAAGGAGCTCTAAACCCCTTCCCCCCCCGAAAAAAAAAAAAGAAGCTTGGTTGGTGAAAACCCGACGTGCTCCGTCCCGGCATAGCAGGGACGCGAGGGTCTATGATCATACGACTAGGGTCATGCACAAATTGAGTGCAACCCCACCCCCCCCCCAAAAAAGTATTTTTAGTATTTTGGCTGACAGTTTGCAAACCCATGACCCACAGTGTTGTAAGCAACAAAAAACACTCAGTTTTCATTTTTTTTTTTCTTGACGAGAAACATTTTTTTTTTTTTCCGACGATTTTTGGGGTCAAAGGGGACCCGCCATTCATAAAAAAAAACACAGAAAAAAAGAAAAATCGCCGAAAAAAAAAAAAGGTGCTGCTACAAACAAGTACAGCTCTATATCGTATCATATCGATCGAACGCGTCAGATTTTCGTCGAAATCACGTCAAAAACAAGCATATCGTCGGTACCAGCTGTACGGTAGCTCACAGTAGGTCGGAGGTATGCCGTTTCGGGTGGCTATCTCCGCCGCGCACCTGACCCTCAGGGTTCGGGCCGGGTCGACACACTCACGCATCCGTATACAGCGGCAGCTTACAGTAGGTCGTATACAACGGCAGCTTACAGTAGGCCGTATACAACGGCAGCTTACAGTAGGTCGTATACAACGGCAGCTTACAGTAGATTGTATACAACGGCAGCTTACATTAGGTCGTATACAACGGCAGCTTACAGTAGGTCTGAAGGATGCCGTTTCGGGTGGCTATCTCCACCGCGCACCTGACCCTCGGGGTTCAGGTCGGGTCGACATACTCCCGCATCCGTATATAGCGGCAGCTTGCGCTTCAGGAGTAGTAGTAACGGGGATGACCACCGGCAGGGACAGCTCGCGCTATCGCTATCGCGGGAAACCGAAGGACACGCCAGCAAACCAGCTGGATTGCGAATGCAATTGAGTTGAAGTGTGGTGAGCTTGGGCTTCATTCTTCCCCATCTGCCGGAGGATAAAAACAAAAAAAGGGGAAAAAGAAGAAAAAGTATATCGCATAGGTCGGAAACAGGGGCATAAATGGTAAAGGGTAAAGGGTGAATTAATTGAGGTACTTATCATATACCAGCTTACGCATTATAACACCAGTAGAAGTGGGTTTCCTTTATCTTTTCGATATTTTTTTCTCCGTTTGTTACTTACATCTTTATAAAATATACATATATAAACACGCCAGCTGTGAGTTCTATAATATTTAGGGTCGTTACATGTTGCATAGCTTACGCGCATCTATGTTTCCTTTTTCCTTTCTGTTGTTCGGCTTCTCCCCTTTGTTATTTACTTGTACTCCGAATGCATGCATGCCCGTTACACAGCAGCAGCAGGCGGTGTACACGTTAAACACTTACGTGTAACTCCAAGCTGACTGCTGTTGCTGGCTGTTACATGCTTATTTTTTTCTTCACGTTTCTTGGTGTTGATGCCACGACACAGGTTCGACATCGTGTACAAGCAGAGCGTTATGGCTGAAGACACATTTCTCGGCATGGCGGGCAAGACACCAGGCTCGCAGGTAGCTGTTGTTGATTGTCGAAGACTCTATGTCATGCTGTAATATGTTGTTGTGGTTGTCAACCCAGCACTCCTTTTCGCACGAGTGAAGCTGGGGTGGGTGCCTCTGGCTCTGTAATGGTGACCCACACGTGGGTTTTGCTTGGATGTTGCATCTCCGGCATTAGTTGCTTGCTTTCCGCTGGGTAATACTTTCTGACAAAACGGAGGGGGGCGGAGCCGTTCGTTCAAGCAGAAGCGGTAACGCCTGCCAGCGATAAAGGAGACAACTGCTGTAAAATAAAATAAAACCATAACGCCTCCCAACGGGGTAGAGGGGATACCACAACACGACCCCCCCCCCCCAAGGAGAAAAAAAAAAGAAGATGCTCCATGTTGATGAGGACATACATGCTACGTAACGGAAGATAGAGGTAGGTGGACCGTTTTTTTTCTCTTTATTGGGGAGGCTTTCCTTACTCAGGGGATCGTTTATTTTCAAAATCAATCTCACGCCCCCCTAGCTACAAAACGGGGAACCCCCCCAAACGCCCCCCCCCCCCCCCGCTCCGTCTCGAAAGGGATGCGTGGTCAATGGTCGAATGACTAAGGCAAGCAACAAATAAGTACGAATCTTCCCCCCCCACCCCCCCGCCCGCGCCAAAACAAGAGGTTTTCCCGACGATTTTTTTAGAAAATATTGGGTTAAGGCGATTAAAGGCGATTAAGGAGTCCTTAATTTTCACCTAGTTTCAGAGACAAAAAAGAAAATACCCCCCCCCCCCCCTCCCGAAAGAGAAGTGCTGCTGCTTCTATCGTTGCAAACGTCAGGACTTATGTATAGTATGTATAGTGTGTATAGTATGTATAGTATGTATAGTATGTATAGTATGTATAGCATGTATAGTATGTATACTATGTATAGTATGTATAGCATGTATAGTATGTATCGTATGTATAGTATGTATAGTATGTATAGTATGTATAGCATGTATAGTATGTATAGAATGCATGGTATGTATAGTATGTATAGTATGTACAGTATGTATAGTATGTATAGTATGTATAGCATGTATAGTATGTATCGTATGTATAGTATGTATAGTATGTATAGTATGTATAGCATGTATAGTATGTATAGAATGCATGGTATGTATAGTATGTATATATATATACGCTCCTCGGGTAGAATTAGCACCCTACGCTTTCTTCGCCTGCACCCTTCGAGAAGGTCCTTCGTGCCTCTCCCGCAAGCTGATCACGTGCTAAAAAATGCGAAGGTACACATATGCCAACGACCACCAAATCCCATTGGCCTGCAGCAGCTATACAACAAACAAGTGATGCAGATGATCTATCCCCACTCGATGATCCAGATATTTCAAAAGGCAGGGAAGATCTGCACGGTCTAGCTCAGGCAATGTTGCCGGGTGGGAACGAACCGTACGATCTGCACCATCTAGCGAACGTTTCCGGCGTTGGATCTGCATCGAACACAAACGTCCGGATCACTGCAACGAAGCATACCGTAACGGCAGCTATATCACCTTCTACAGCTATATCGTCTACTACTACAAGACAGTAGAGATTGTCTGTATCGTGATCTGTCCAAGAGGGCGTGAAAAACATCCAACGATACCTCGCAAAATTCTTCTGCTGCAAAAGGAACCCCGTGCGTGATCCAGAAGCATCTTGATCTAGAAGTGCTACTCCTATCCCTCACCGAAGAACGCGTTTTTCTTCGCATAGGGAAACCCCATTTCGCGCGCGGCCGGATAGACATTCTTGCTGTCGCGTGACTGATTCTACGATAGCCCCCCCCCAAAAAACAGCGATTTTATTTAGCCGCTCGAGATGTTTCGTGGCTGCTCGATACGAGGAAGGATGCTCTGAGACGTATATGTATTTTCTTGTTTTGCGAAGGGGTATCGGACCATGGCGTCGGGGTGGCAAGGGGCAGGGTATTTCAGGAGACACGGCGGGGAGTTTTTTTAAAAAAAAACGGCGATTTCGTTGAAGAAAAGTTGGGGGGGCTACCGTAGTAAGACTCACTGGCTCTATTTTTTTGTGGTGTTTTTTGGGTACCGAGCTCTACAATCCGCGCGGCGGTCACTCTCCCTGCTCTGCGCCCGCGTCATCTGCTTTTTTTTTCAACTGCCTCACGCATAGCTGCACGCGCACCGTGGTCACAAAGTAGGCTTTTCTCCTACCCCCGGGGACCTGCTGAATTTGGTTGACTTTTTTGTGTTCACCTGTGTTCGTGTAGGGCTGCACGCACGTCGCGGTCAAAAGAAGGCTGACCTCACCGCGTACCCTTGCTTGCTTAATATGAGTTGGCGTTTTGTGCTCACTTGTTTGATAATATGCGTTGGCTGTTTGTGCTCACTTTAGTTTGATGCAGGACTGCCTAGACACGTCGCGGTCAAAAGTAGGCTGACCTCAGCGCATGCCCTTGCTTGCTTTACATGCGTTGGCTTTTTATGCTCACCTGTTTTCGATGCAGGACTGCACACACATCGTGGTGAAGGTGGTGTTTCCTGGGTGCCGTATGCGCGACCTCGAGCTCGACGTCACCAGCCGCAACATCTTGGCCGCCAGCCCCAAGCTGTGAGTGACATAATTTTTTCCTGGTATAACCTCTAGAGCTGTGAGTCGCAACACTTGACGACTAAGAACTAGTCGGTAAGTGCCGGTAACCGACTAACTGACTGTAGTCGGCAAGTCGGGTTGGCGAAACCAGTTGATGGCCGGCCGACTTGCCGGCTCAAGTCAGGCACGTGAAGTGAGCGAAGTTAGAGAGAGCTCGGGACCTCCCGGTCGGGATGGATGGGGCGCCCAAAAAAGAAATACGTGCGTCCCACATTGTGCAATCATTTCCTACAAGCATGGGAACCAAATAATAAGTCGGATAGTCGGCATTTTCGGGAAACGACTAGTAACTGCTGTAGTCCGACTAACAACCATTTACTCACATAAGTAGTGCCGACTCACAGCTCTAATAAATTCATAAGGAAGCTCGTACGTGCCCTTTTTTTTTTTGACGGATGCATGCGTACACCACCAGCAGTGCAACGAAACCAACCGCGTAGTAACTTCAAAACGAGGCTTGCATCACTCCGTTCTATATTTTCGGATCCCCCCCTCCCCCCGTCATCGCGGAGGACTCAATGTATCCTTGTCCCCAAGAGGCGGGGAAGATTGAAGATTGTTCATGTCGTCGCTCTGACGAAATAGATGGAGATGCGTTAGAGTCATCCGACGGTAAAGGTTGCAGTTGTATGATTGCGCTAAAACGTCCCTGGCCAATTGAGCTCCTGATAGTGAGGAAACTGCCTGTTAGTGAAGCAATTGAACGAGTACGTAACATTTTAGGACTAAGGCATAGAAACTTGGTCGGGTTGTACGAACGAACGCCTTCCAAGTCATTTTTCGGGTGAGATATTGAGTTCCTCGTGCGAGGAACTCAGGGACTTTCTGCCTCACCCGTACTGTGGGAGCTGTAGGCAACGAATCCCCCCCGAACGTCATACCTGAGGCTCCTAACAGGATAACGAAGCTTCCTAATATAATAACATAACAATAACATAACAATAACATAACAATAACATAACAATAACGTAATAATAACATAACAATAACATAACAATAACATAACAATAACGTAACAATAACATAACAATAACATAACAATAACGTAACAATAACATAACAATAACGTAACAATAACATAACAATAACGTAACAATAACATAACAATAACGTAACAATAACATAACAATAACATAACAATGACATAACAATGACATAACAATGACATAACAATAATAACATAACAATGACATAACAATAACATAACAATACGTAACAATAACATAACAATACATAACAATGACATAACAATAACATAACAATAACATAACAATAACATAACAATAACATAACAATAACATAACAATAACATAACAATAACATAACAATGACATAACAATAACATAACAATAACATAACAATAACGTAACAATAACATCATGAACGAAAAGCATAATTTCATAAACCGGAGGTGAAAAAAAAAAAATGTCACAACAATGCGAACCATGACGCGTGCAAGGATACAGAAGAAGTCGTGCTTTTGGGCGACTTTGTATTTCTGTGAAGAATAATGACATACAAAACCCAAGCCTCGTCATGACACTTCGTGACAAAAAGACAGACGCTGTGCGTAAAAACAGACGCTTGCGCGCTCGCGAGCCCTGCACAACGAAACGTCCCAACTTCGGAACGAAGCTCACGAATTGAGAGCGAAACGTCGTAACTTCACAACAAGGGCGACGCTCCGAAAAAACAGTGACTCGCGTTTGAACGACCAAACTCCTTTGAAAATTGATGCACGCAGTCGTACATATGATCAACACGCACGATAGGTTCGAGAAGCGCGACAACGGTGTGCACAGTTTGCTAAATACATTTGTGCGACCTAAAGATGTTGGACCTCCCCCGTCCCCCCCCCTCCCCCGGCCCTTGAAAACCCAGCCCTCTCCTCACCGGTTATACGACTTACAGGATATACATGATAAAATTAATGACTTCCACAGCCGTCAGATTTTGTTCCTCTCAAAAACGGGTTTTATGGTTTCCGCGAACAGATCGATTAACATCACCCTGTTGACCCTGGTACAAGCTACGCTGTAGTTCCAAGGGGAGTCGCCGACCTATATCCTTAATGAGGACATACACCCAGCAAATACGCGTGATCGGAGTAACGCATACAGCTTGCAAAGATGAATTTCGACGAAATCTTCGATCTCACAGCTGGCGGAGAGTTTTTTGTTTTTTCAAAAAATACGGTTGTCTGCACCATTCTTTTTTTTCTGAGTGTCCTAACCACTTAACAAAGAGCTCTGTTCCTCGCCCAAAAACCGAACCTGATGGACAATCCCCACGGCCTAGTATTGAAGAAAAGGAAAAAACAATGAAAAAACAAAAAACGAAAAGGAGGGCTCTCTTCACAGGTCATGATCCGGCCCGCGGGCCGGGTCATTAAGTTTCTAGACTCTCCCGGGTCGGGTCGGGACGGATCTCACGGGACGGTTCGGTTCGGGTCGGGTCAGAAGGTTCTGTAAGCCTCACGACGGTTTGGGTCCGGCCGGATCGGAACACCCTGACTGAGCCGACTCGACCCAGCGAGAAGTTGACGTGCGAGCCGTGGAAAGTCTTGGAAAAAAATAAATAATGGAATTCCGACGATTTGGGGGTAAGGAGCACGAAATTCCGACGATTTGGGGGTAAGGAGCACGAAATTCCGACGATTTGGGGGTAAGGAGCACGAAATTCCGACGATTTGGGGGTAAGGAGCACGAAATTCCGACGATTTGGGGGTAAGGAGCACGAAATTCCGACAATTTGGTGGTAAGGAGCACGAAATTCCGACGATTTGGGGGTAAGGAGCACGAAATCCCGACAATTTGGTGGTAAGGAGCACGAAATTCCGACAATTTGGTGGTAAGGAGCACGAAATCCCGACAATTTTTAAGGTATTTGTTTTCGTTTTCAAAAAGTGCTACGTAGTAGCGCTACTATTATTGTAGCACACGTCCGAGAGAGATTTTGAACCTCGGACGCTGTCAGAGGCCATATATATAGGGATAGCAACAATCGCGTTAACCCATTTCCAACCCCTATTTTTTTTCCTAGTCTAACTCCAAGTGTTTGTCCTCATGTTGGGACTGCGATGCTAAAAGGGTTAACGTCTTTACCACTGGGAAACCCTTTTTGGGGGACGATTTTACTTGAAGATAGTATAGGGAGGGATTTGGGGGCTCTACATAAAGGCGTGATGTTTTTACGCTCGGCGATCTTCTGGACACACCGTGGTCACAGCGAGTTGTCTTCCTCCCCCCCCCCCCCCCCCCCCCCCAAGAACATGCCTCTGGTCAATGCCGCGCATCCAAGGGTTGGGCCCATTCGAAATATATTTCTACACAGAGTTGAAAGTGTTAATCTGTTCACACAACTTTTCGTTTCATTTTGTTTCGTTTTGTTTCGTTTTGTTTCGTTTCGTTTCGTTTCGTTTCGTTTCGTTTCGTTTCGTTTCGTTTCGTTTGTTTTTTATCCCGTATCTCTGTACGTCGCAGGCGATTGGTAACATATCTTCCCCTTCCCGTGGATTCGAGCAAGGGGGTGGCCAAATGGAACGCGGAAAACGAGACACTCTCAGTGACGCTGCCGATCGTTGCGGACACGTGGTAGAAGATTGTTCCATTCGATGGAAGGTTTTGTTTTTTTTATGAAGATGTATTTTTCTCGGCTTCATTCTTTTTGATGGAGCCGTTTTCTCTCGCAAGGCTTGAGCTTGCAGAACAATAATGGAAGCTTTCTTTTTTGTTTGTTTATCCTCGTGCGGATGGGGGGGGGGGGAAGAACAATAGCTTATTAAGCACACATCACACTTCCACACGTATCATTTCATACATATCGTCGTGTGTCAATTTAGCTCGATTGTATCCGCAATCCGGCGCTAGCTGCCGTATTGTTTTTTTTTTGTGTGGAGCATTTGCTCCCAAGGCATCACGCTTAACAAGCTGCCGATCGTTAAAGAAAGGCAAACCCATCGTAGAATCAGTCGCTAGCTGTTTTAGGCTTGCAAACCCCAATGTCTAGGCTTGCAAACCCCAATGAGCGGGCGCGTTATTCATTTCGTGTGTTGTTGACGGCACACGTCAACGTGCGGCATGAGCTGCGTGCTACTATGCATGACGACGGTATGGCACAACACCACCTTTGGGTTGAAACCATTTTCTAAACGACGGGGCTCCTCTTAACGCCTTCGCAGCTGGAAACCCGTTTTAGGAGCAAAATCACTTGGAATTTAGCGTAGGGACGGGGTTGCAGGGCTCTAAAGGGGTTAGGGGCTGACCCAAAAAATCCTCGCGTGCTACGATAGAGGTATACCCTTTTTTGGCATTTTGTTTTCTGAATGACGGGCTCCTTAACCTGGGCTAAATCGTCGGAAAACAAATAAATAATAGGCCATTTTTTAATTTTTCATGTTATTATTCTCGTCGTGTGCCTCGGCGGTGGGATTTTTCATCCGAGGTTGTAGTGGTAGTAGTAGTAGTCAGTTTTGTTTTTCTACCTGAAAAAAAAAATCAGCGTTTTTTTTTTGCCTTTGATGAGAGGGGTCTTAAAAAGGTTCCCAAAAATCGAGGATTATTACCTGCGAAAAAAACCAACAAAAAAAAAAGTGGTGCATCTCTATCGTGTAGCACGCCCGCTTCACGTGCTCTTTTCACAGCCGGTTTTTCACCACCCGCGCACGAGTGACTCTGGCTGTACCTCACCTAAAAACAAAAAAACAGAGTACCTGGAGGGTGTGTTTTTTTCTTCTGGCTTGGGCGCGCCCATCGTAGCTGGAACCGTTTCATACGCCGGTTTCACATCGAAAAAAAAGGAAAAACAAAAACAAAAACAAAGGAACAGGGGGGGGGGGTCACTCGCGCGACTCAACCCGAGCCACTGAACACTGATTCTTCGATAGCCCCCCCCCCACACACCAGCGATGTTTTTTTCTTTAACGAACGTTTCATGGCTGCTCGACACAAGAAAAGGATGCTATAATATGACAAAATACAATCTGTTTCAAAAGGGTCACATATTTTCTTGTTTTGCGAGAAGGACGGGCGAACGATATATCGTCGGGGGGGGGCAAGGAGCACCGTGTTTCAGAAGATACGGCCGGGAGTGTTTGGTTTCAAAACCGGTGTTTTTGTAAATGAAAAATTGGGGGGGGGGGCGACACTACCGTCAGAACGATTCTGACCGAGAAGCTTCCCGAGAGTGGGCTCCCTAGCGTTTTTCTTCCTTCCTTAATCGTATCGCTTTTTAGTCCCCAGCTCAACCCGTGAGAGGCTTTACCACCAGCGACCTTCTGGGCAACAAGCCGTGGTGACACGGTAGGTGTTTCCCTTCTCCTCTTTCCCGATAGATACAGATGCCTTCGTTCGTATCGCGCATCATCATGTAGGGCTCAATTCAGCGTTCCCACACTTAGTCGGAAGCTTTGTTTTCATGCGTATGTATGTGCTCGAAGTCGATCTTCATTGAATTTTGCTAACTCGACGCCCTCTCTCCGTTCTCCGCGCTCGTCAATGTTTGCGCTAAGAAAAAGTCCAACACGGTTCACCCACAACAACAACAACAGCAACAGCAACAACAACAACAACAACAACAACAACAACAACAACAACAACAACAACAACAACAACAACAACAACAACAACACCGACTTTCTTGAGAGAGGAGGCGGAGAAAAAGTGCAAAGCTCGATGCCCGCCGCCTGTACTGATGTGCGCACGTTTGGTACTCACCGCTCTCTTGTAGACCTCGCCGCTCCTTGTACCACCACGTTTCACGAGATTACTACGCCTGGGCCCCGCTAACTGCCGCACCCTTTATGCCCCCCCCCCCCCCCCCTCCCCCATGCCCCACCCCCGCCGCCACCGCGCGCCCACGAGGGTATAAAGCGGGACATTTTTCTGGAACACAAAATACCAAGCAAGGAGGCGGTAGGGGGGGGGGTGTACACTTTTCCACTACCACCCGGGCGGGCTTGACGAAACTACTCGCAGGAGCGACCTCTGTACCCTCATTGACAAGAAAAATAAATAAAAAAAACTTGTTAAGGCGAGATGATATGTTTGGTTCGGATCTTGTTGCAAAAACAAGAAAAAAAATCCCATATTCTACGGATTCACACCGCCAAAAAACCAATGTAAGCATCTCACTCGAAAAAAAAAAAGCTTCCAACCGCAGAGGAAACATGGGGGAGTCCCAACTCGCACGGTACAAATGCAGCCATCTTTTTTCTGTAGAAACTCCTACTATTAATAATTGCTGTGGGGTATGCTCCCCACTCGAATGTTAAATTTGGGAAGAAAAACGAAAGGTGCAACCCGACGACTAGCAATCCCATGGGCTAAGTAAGGAGCATCGTCATTCCGAAAACATTTGAGCCAAAAGGAGGTATACCTTAATACTTCTGCCGTGACTCGCACGGTGTGAACACCCGAGCGCCGACTGAGGAAAAAAGAGTCCCAAAAAAGTGATTCCTTTTCCTTAGCCAGGACGGGAATAGGATAATAACCAGACAGTTTCCATGGTGTAGTGTATGGAAGGAGCGTAACGAGCGCCCAAATGTTGGAGGCGTCTCTCCATCAGGAGTAGGAACGGTGCTCCGCCTCGAAAGGGATGCTTGGTCAATGGTCAACTGACAAAGGCAAGCAAAAAAATGAGTACGCCCCCCTCCCCTCTCTCAACCCCCCCCCCCTGCCCCCCCCCCCCCCCCCTCCCCCCCTCCCCACCCCCCTTCCCCCCCCTCCTCTCCCCCCCCCCCCTCCCCCCCCGACCCCTTTGGCCTTACTTAGTCAAAAGCGGTATTCCATGACACTAGTATTATTGAGCAATTTCTTTGTGGGGGAGCTCCCCGTCAGTCTAAAAGAGGATTTAGGCCCAAATAAGTGTTAGTGTTATGGCGTTGCCCTGGGAGCCTAACAAGGCGTAAGATTTAGGATACGGGAACGATATAAAAGGTTTTCAAATTCCTTTGAAGGCATGTGCGTATAGGGAAAAGGGGATGGCGCATTCGCTCCGTGGATTCGCAACGCGTTCAACGCTTACAGTAGTTTGTATCCGTGGTTTATGGGACTACTACAAGAGCTATCTGATGCAAGTGAGTGACCAACGTGGAACCTTCCTAGTAGAGGGACCTGCAAAGGGTGGCCCGTGTCCGAAACAGCCCCCAATCCTATAATGCTAGCCCGATCCGGCGGGACTTTATTTCCTGGGAATACCGGGGAGAATATTGAGAAAATAGGTACTACACACCGACGAGCAACTCTGTAGGCTACGTGCTACTACACACCGACGAGCAACTCTGCAGGCTACGTGCTACTGCTGTGACACTGCAGTATGTGCTAACATGGAGTTGTACATTCGCTACTGAACATTGATAGTGATAACAGGCTGATGTCCCCTATTTCTTAACACTCCCCCTCAATGGATATCGCGTATTCAAAATACAGCTGCAATGCCGCAAACAAGTACTATATTGTAACCCAAAACTTCCACCGTTGAGTTAACTCTTAAATCATAGTTTCTGCAGTGAAACGTCGATAAAACCGGCGTTCCCTTTCACTGGTAAACGTGTTAATGCAATAGAATGCATGCGTATACTACAAAGTTACTCTGAATCACAAAATATCGATCGAAACGTATTAAGGGCTCGTTAAAATCACCCGTTGCACATGATATGACTGTTTTTCAGAAGGCAAACGGAATTGTTTAACTTCTACCTCAAAACAGAAACTCCCCCATTTGATACTTCCCTCGTTTACGCTAACACAGCAACACAAGCCAATCAGAACAATAAACATCTCACTTTGAATATTCAGAACCTCTACATATAGGCCCCCAACTCGCTACTCAGCTTTGAGGCTGTATCGATATTTTCGTGCCACTGACTTTAGGCACGTGCAATTCCGCAAGGAGAATCAATCTGATGTTCCTACGTACCACACCCCGAATCTTTTTTTTTTTTTTTTTTTTTTTTTTATCCTCCGGCGGATGGGGAAAAATAAAGCTTTAGCTCACCACACTTCCGCGTATTTTCATACGAATCCTTACGTGAAAAACGGTGATGGGTCACCTAAAGATAACATCAGCGATGAGTGATGCAGAGACAAGCGCTTTAGAGTACTCAAAAAAATAACTCAACCGATCTTAGTTCGAAGCCTGATGGGCTCTCTGGCGGATGATGGATGCGAATGCACACCGTACGTAGTCAGAAGAAATATCATGCACGTATTTTCAGGAAATGTTTCAAATACGTCAGCAGTGAGTTCGATCAATTTATAGGTCGATACTCATCTTCGTCAGTATTATGTTATGACCATACCAAATACACGCAATAACAAATTATTACCAACAAATCAGCAACGAACGGTTGGCAGCATCGATGCATACATCCCAAAGCAGCCAATTCCTGTCGTTAACAATATACCATTATTACACAACAATATTATAAATACGTTACCACAACCAGACACTATCGACAGCATGTTACAGGAACCATGCGTACATCGCCACACGATAGGAAATATCAAAACTGTAGTGAAGAGTAGCAATAACATCAGTGCTGTAGATAACATCAGTGCTGCAGACAACATCAGTGCTGTAGATAACACCCTAGACTGCACGATAAGGTTATTTCACTAAGAAAAATGGCGATTACAAACTACCTCATGTCTCTCGCCACGAAAAATTAGACTACCAGGTATCATAACAACACAGTAGCATTGATAGTAGTAGTATCAATACGTAGTAACTACCCTATATATATCTTCAACAGCAACACCACCCCACGGCTGGGTATCATGTGAATAGTGCGCACAAAGAAATGATACAATAAAAACGCAATGCAATAATACCACAACACACGCTCGCCAGTGGTAGGCCGAGAAAACACTGAAAACATTAGTCTGGCTAGAATCAACACGGGTGCTGCGAGCAGTGACACTTAAGCAGACTGCCGTCCTGTGCCTTAGCGTCTAGAACTACTGGGGTCCTCACCGCATTTATTCTACACGCCGACTCCGGAAGGTTTCGTTTCAGTTGAAACCGTCAACACCTATTTTCATGTTCTACTACATTTTACCTGAGATGGGCTTGTTCGAAGTATAAGCCATCCAAAAAGGATATCGTCAACACAGGAGCTATGCTGCTCACCGCTGCTGCTACTGATAGCAGAAACTATTATTAGCACTGCGACGGTGAAGAAGTATGGGCTACCCAGCCACACTTAGCACTCCCCCTCAACGGAAAGTGCACGACTATATAATAAACGAAAACTTAGCACACCAGTACTCAATCTAACACTCCCGCTTAACGGAGAGTGCACCACAAAATTTAAAACGAAATAAAACTTAGCACTCACCCTCAACGGAAAGTGCACGACAACAAAAAACAAGCAAAATACTGATCGTGACAAATGATAGCCAGTATATATATGATGGGATTAGAAACTCAAACTCGACTGAATTGCTGATAATGGCCGACGATTACCAACACTTGTTGGAATCAATGCGAGTACAACGCAAAGAACAAATACCTACGAAATATTTCGGGAAAAAAGCAGGTACTTCGCTGTGATCACCTCGCCCAAGCACAGCTGTCGGACTCCCCGGTCCTTGCTTCTGCGCCTGCCCCATTCTCATGGAGTCAGCAGGAATGCCTTGGACAATGATTTCATCGTATCGCTCAGCGTGCACCGGTTGGCCTTTTCCCACGGAATTCGTGAAATCGGCCACCTGGATCAAACGTCATTATTATGTTGGCTTGGAGATCCGGGTCGGGCTCAAGCTTCGTGTTGACCAGAATCTCGCGGCGGACCCTTCTAGCCTGCCTTGGTGTGATACGAGTACTTTTTATAAGCGTGCCCATGTCTGTGTCGGGCTGCAGTTCAACTACTGTTGTGCAAGACCCCTGAAGATCACGCATCTGAGTCGGAGTCGGGCTGCTGAAATTTCGCGCTGAGCTGCTGTGTGTAGCAGGGTCAGAAGAATAATCACGCGCCTAAGTCTGAGTCGGATCGCTGAAATCACGGCATCGAGCTTTCTCGTGCTGCTGGAAGAATCACGCTGTACTGCTGTGTCTAGCATTATCCGTGATAAAATAATGATGCGCCCGAGTCGAGCGGCAAAATCACGAGCCCGAGTCGGAGTCGAACTGCTGATGATGCAATGGAAAAATCACGCGTTACTGCTGTGTGTAGCAGTGTCCGCGCTGAAATAATGATGCGCCCGAGTCGAGCGGCAAAAATCACGAGCCCGAGTCGGAGTCAAGCTGCTGATGATACAATGGAAAATCACGCGTTACTGCTGCGTGTAGCAGTGTCCGTACTGAAATAATGATGCGCCCAAGTCGAGCGGCAAAAGCCACGAGCCCGATGCGTAGTCGAGTCATAGCAACCAGGGCACCGAGCTATGGGCCGCCGAAGATCACGCGCTCGAGTCGGAATCGGGCCGCTGAGATAAAATCACCGAGCTGTATCGGGCTCTTGAAAGTCATGTTGGACTGCTGTGGGTGAACTCCTCAATTGCTGGCTGATCCAGCTCTGGGCCCACCAAGGTTGATTTTGGTTGGTCCAACTTTGGTTCGTCAAGACGACGAAGAAGAAGCGATCGCCCGATGCGTTGACGAGTAGAAGTGGTGGTTCGACCGGTACTACCCCCTGAGCTATACAGTCACGTGACTACGTGGTTCAGTGAGTAGTGCTAAATCACCAACAGCGATTGCTGGGTAGTTGTATGTAGTCGCTGAAAATCCAGCAGGCCCCGCAAAGAAACAAATGGGCCGAACGAGTGTCTCTCGCCTGGAATGCAATCCCCCGTAGTTTCCCTCGGGTAGTGCGCTAGTATAATACGTCACGAGGCTCATAACCTATTGAGCAACGAGGACACTTTCAGGTGGCCGACTGATGACGGTCTTCAGGGGTTGCTCACACCGTCGTTGCGAGAAGAACTCGAGCATCATATATGGTGTAGAAGATACATATTTCCCGGTTGAACAGGGGCGCTCGATGACCCAACTAAAGTTTACTGCGACCGATGAACGGGAAGACGCTCAGATGCGTTTGAGAAGAGTGAGCAGGAGAGGGATTGCTCCACCTGCTTCCTCGACGTCGAAAGAGCCGCTAGGTTCAAAAAACCTCTTTGACCGACGTCTAGATGTCAGTCATGCTCCAGAAGCCTGTAGACAGTTACGGGACTGTCAGAAAACCCTCGAATAGTCCCAAAACACGATCTACCGAGAACCCTCATTCTAGAACGCAAACTACGAGGACGCTACGAGTATTAAATGGCATTGCCACACCGACGAGCAACTTTGTAGGCTACGTGCTACTACACACCGACGAACAACTCTGTAAGCTACGTGCTACTGCTGTGACACTGCAGCAAGTGCTAACATGGAGTTGTACATTCGCTACTGAACATTGATAATGACAATAGGCTGATGTCCCCTATTTCTTAACAAGGAATATTTTTCAAGTTCGACGTGGAGGAATTCGTAAAAGTTTGTTATTGTGGATAGTGGGATTCGAACCCACCCCCCAAAAACCCATGGTCCTGCCGACGGTGCCATTTGTTCTTGTGTGGGTATTAGACCGTTTGACCACTTGGAAAAGGTTACCCGATAGCTTGAACCCCAACTAAGCCTTATAACAGTACAGTAGTGGTAGGTACTACCTGACGTGAAATGTATACGTACGTACGTGGTAGTCTTCTCTGGGTGGCAGGCGGTGTAGTCGGTTTTTCAGGCACGAGTAGTGAGACGTATTGTACCAGTATATGTACGTGGCAAATCGTAGGCTGACTCCCGATTTCACTTTTTGTTATAATTTTCTGGCGGAGGCATGCATTGCGTCCGCTTTGATATATGCGTGTACCACTACTTATGGTTTGCGTTTTTGCCCCTGGGGTACTCCTCTACTACTCCAGAGTGATTGAAGCCTGTCCTGTGACCACGATGTGGTGGTACTCCGAGTGGGGGATGCGTGGTTGGTCGGTGTTGGGAAGCGTGCTCCTCATGGGTTCCGGTGCCCTTGTTTGGTCTCGCCTCATGGCTCGCTGGATAGACTCAAAAGCTTATACATTATTTCCTCTTCATTGGACTCTAAAAGACAGACAACACAGGCCCTTGGCACACGGTAGTGCAGGGCAGAGCAAGTATAGCAGGTACAGCTGGTAGAGCAGGTAGTGAGAGCACGGGGGTGGGGTGAAGCTCACAGAGTTCGCTTCACCCCAGCATTGCTACTGTGCTCTGTTCCGGACCTTATCCTATGGAACGTACAAGGAACGTTCTCCTGGGTGTCCTAATGTTCCCATGAGCGCTTAACGCGCTTACTTCTATCTATCTTGTCCAGAGGAGGAGCGTTCCATTTCCGAGAACGCTCTTGTGGTACAAACTAGCTAGATTCTACGGGTTATCCGCTTCACTCAGAATATTCCGTTTAAGAGAACCTTCTTGTGGCCAATAGACCATGAATCTGCGGACTATCCTACCGAATCTATTGCCAGCTATACTGACACTCTATAACAACGAACTTAATTATGCGAGTTTTAATGTGAGAACAACAACAAAAATACAACACACACATATTTGGCAACACCCCCCGAGCGGAAAACGCGGTAGTCTGCTGCTGCTTTTGCGGACACACCTAACGCGGTCGCTCTCCAGCTACGAACCCTCACACTTACACTTAAAGTCTTGCTGTTTGTGTTTGAGTCGTTGTACTTTATGATGATTGCTCGACATAGACAGCTGGTGACGTGATGCATCACACAGCTTGTAAATTTTATCTGCACCATACGGCTGCGCAGACGATCAGAGCTACGAGTATACCAACCTTGGGGATTACTTGTAAAGTGACCTATCAATAGGAATACCAGGTATTATGATATACATGTATCTCTGTCTTAGAGTTGGCGACCTCAGAGCCCCACATCGGCACGGTAAAAATCATAGACGTAAAATCGTATATATGAGACAATAATAATGTGACGAGGAGGTACAGACAGATATGCTGAAATTGCGGTAAACCGCACTACCAACTTATTACGTAAGGTATTCCGTACATACCGTCTGCATGATCGCCTCCCAACCTATGCCAAGCGACGTATGACTAACGAAGTAACGTAATTGAGCGCGCGTACACTAAGCGTTCCTTTCAAAACACTAACGATTCGCATTTCTCCCGCTCGTTCTCAATGGCGGTGACATTGCATGACCACATCACCTCGCCTGTTGTATTTGGCAATATGTATATCTTTCTTATAATTAGCGATGCCAGAAAATAATGGTATCTACATGATTGTACCTATCGATTGAAATATTCTAACTTTTGATCCATGTACAATAATAACACATCATGAAGCTTTTAACACGTTGTTTACTACACCTAAGAACTGGGTTGCATACTACATCTAACATCAAACCTTCTAGAATAATAAACAATACCAGGCGGGTGATATAAAGGGGTGCCTTCTTGCTGCAACCGTCACATTCGTCCCCTTTAAGGGTTTATAGTTTCCGCGCACATATTGAAATGCCCTCCCCCCCCCCCCCCCCCACCCCCCACCCCTCTTGTTCAAACGCCCCACCTGAAATCAAAATCTACCAGAGTAGTAAACACTACCAACCAGCTGATATCATTCATTATCCTTCTAGCCTTCCATGCCGTAGCTCCGACTCATCTCCGCCCCCCCCCGCCCCCCGCCCCACTTTTTGTTTCCCGCCCAGTTCGTTCAAACGCCCCACTCACAATCGAAATCGGCCAGAGTAATAAACACTTCTAAGCAATTGATATGACGTCATTATCTTTCTAGCCATCCATGACGTAGCTTTCATTCATCCCCCCTCCCCCCCTCCAACGCCCCCTCCTTCCCCACACCCCGCACGATCGCCTAGACCCAGCACCGCGCGTATAGAAAGCCCGTACATATATGATTAATACGCGCGATCGGAGGATCACACACAATGTTGCGAAGATCAGTGTCCACCAAATCCTTGATCTCATAGCTGGAGTGTATTTTGATATTATATGTGACCTAAACCTCTTGCAAAGCCTTCCCCCACCCCTTTTTTTCTTTTTTTTCTCGCTCTCTCTTGCTCAAACGCCCCACCTAATATCGAAATGTGCCAGAGTAATAAACACTTCCACGCCCTGGATATCGCCTCATTATATTTTTAGAGCCGTCCATGCCGCTGCTGCAATTCCCACCCCCCCCCGCCCCCAACGCCCCCTCTTTCCCCACCACCCGCACCATCGCCTAGACCCAGCACCATGCGTATAGCAAACCCCCACATCTATGCGACCTAAAGCCCCCCCACCCCCCCCCCCGCCACATTCCCCCCCCCTCCCCCACACGAAGGGTTTGTAGTTTCCACGCACAAATTGACCTGCCCCACCCGTCCCCTCCCCTCCCTCCCCCCGTCCCGCCCCCCTTTTGATCAAAATCAGGCCCCCACGTCCTTCAAAACTCCGCCCTCCCCTCACCGGTTATTCGACTTACAGGATTCACGTGATAAACTGATGCATTTCCTTCCACAGCTAGCTGTCAGATTTTGTCCCCCTCAGAAACGGGTTTTATAGTTTCCGCGCACAGACTGCCTAACATCACCCTGTTGACCCTGATAGCTACAACACTGTAGTTGCAAGGGGAGTCGCCGACCTATATCCTTAATGAGGATATGTCACGAATCGGAGCCTAAAAGTGGAGTCTGTCTGGAATCAGGGTGAGGCAGGCGAGGATATTCACGGCGAAGCAGACGAGGGTATCTAGCCTACTAGCATCGCAAGGTCCACACATAGGCCATATCTGTAGCACGCCTTAGGTATTTATAATGACTGACCTCCGAAGGACCGATACGACCGAGTTCAGAAGGCGCTTGTGCGTTCCTCGGAGAAAGAGAGCAAGTCCCTTGTGCAGGTGCTCAAGATGGGAAAGCCTCCCAAGAAAGTAGTGTGAAAATGGTAACTTGATTGCTTATCCGAAGGGTTTATGAACGTGAACCCAAGGAATTGTGAGAAGATGGTTAATGCTTGGTTGAAGAAGTGAAGTGGGTGAAAAGTGTCCGGGTGGGGCAGCCACACCCGACTTAGAGAGGGGACGTAAATATCGCGGCCCCTACTATCACGAAAACGCCTCTGTCATAGCAACTCTTGAAATTGTCACAGAACCGTAACAGACACACCAACCGTAATACGCGCGATCGGAGTATCACACACAGCTTGCAAAGATGACTTTCGACAAAATATTCGATCTCACAGCTGGAGTGTATTTTAATTTTTATAGACTAATATGTATAGGTCGGCAAAAAGTTGTCTTCGTTCGGCATCCATCCGCACGGCGTGTATCCGATCCATACCCATAGACTTACTTACTTAGATCTTGTTTCTGAAAGTGCTCGGTTGGCACCTTCCTGGAATCTCCGGGGGTCCCACTTCGACACCGCCTCCGTGCATTACTTGCGGAACGGTCCAGCTTTTCTTTGGTTTCTTGCTCGGCCTTTATTATTTTTGTTTCTGCTCGTTTTGTCAGTTGTTTCTTGGCTTTTCAGCTGCTTCCTGCAAAATTGGTTTTTCTGCCAGCAACACGATTTTGAACCTTTTCGCGATTTTTTCTCCCTTTTTGTCTGGTAAGTTGAACTTGCTACCATTTGCCGATAAATTTGCCGCCTGTGCATTACTTGCGGAACGGTCCAGCTTTAGCTTTTCTTTGATCCCCACCATTTGTTTTGTACTCGACGAAGTTTCATCAGCTGAGATCTGGGCTTGTTGTTATAAGGCTTAGTTTGGGTAAGCTATAGGTTAACCTTTTGCAAGTGGTCAAACGGACTAATACCCCACTAATTCCTCAACAAACGGCGTCGTCGGCAGGACCATGGGTTTTTTGGGTCGTGGGTTCGATCCCCACCATCCACAATAATAAACTTTTTCAGGTTTTCCCCATGTCGAACTTGAAAAATACTCTTCCTGGTACCCCAGGGAATGAAACGGCTTGGATAAATGACAGGTCCGCCCGTATATCCGGCCGACCTGCTATCCCGCCGTTCAGGGAGGGAGAGTGTTATAAGGCTTAGTTTGGGTAAGCTATCGGTTAACCTTTTGCAAGTGGTCAAACGGACTAATACCCCACTAATTCCTCAACAAATGGCGTCGTCGACAGACCATGGGTTTTTTTGGGTCGTGGGTTCGATCCCCACCATTCACAATAATAAACTTTTCAAATTTTCCCCATGTCGAACTTGAAAAATACTCTCCCCGGTATACCCAGGAAATGAAACGGCTTGGATAATTGACAGGTCCGCCCGTATATCCGGCCGACCTGCCATCCCGCCGTTTCAGGGGGGGAGAGTGTTATAAGGCTTAGTTTGGGTAAGCTATAGGTTAACCTTTTGCAAGTGGTCAAACGGACTAATACCCCACTAATTCCTTAACATTGTGGCTCATCAGCGGCTTGGATAATTGACAGGTCCGCCCGTATATCCGGCCGACCTGCTATTCCGCCGTTTCAGGGGGGGAGAGTGTTATAAGGCTTAGTTTGGGTAAGCTATAGGTTAACCTTTTGCAAGTGGTCAAACGGACTAATACCCCACTAATTCCTTAACATTGTGGCTCATCAGCTCCGCGCCACCCAGCACCCCACCGCAGCGCTATAGCTCACAGCAACGCAGCGCCGTGCAGTGCCCTGCGATGCCCTGCAGCTCTAGCTCTGCAGAGCGCAGCGCTGAGCATTGCCGTCCTTTGCCGTGCTTTGCCATGCTGCGTGCTTTGCTGTACTTTTTTACTATTAATATAGTTCGTACATGCCAGTAGTATTCGAAGTATCACGTACCGGTACTACTATTAATACTACACCAGGTTTGTGCATATGACGTGTGGTTGTTGGATCACAAACAATGCACCCCCAGCTCAGTCCACCTCGGCTATATATAGCTCGGCAGCGCAGCGCAGCGCACCCCCAGCTCAGTCCAGCTCGGCTATATATAGCTCGGCAGCGCAGCGCAGCGCAGTGCGGTGCCGTGCCTTGCCCTTCGTTTTGCGGTGCTGTGTCGTGCGGCGCTGTGCGTTCTTTTGAACATACAGCAGCAGCAGTTACTAGTAGTATTAATAATACCTGGTAGTTGTTATAGTACCAGATATGATACAGATACCAGGTTTATGTACGTGTTTTAATTGCGTACTCGTCTTTTTGCTTTCTTCAGTAGATTGTCCTCTCTCGGTCCCCATGCCCCCCCCCCCCCCCGCAAATATATATATGCTGCCGTTCAGAACGGGACATCAACAAGCACACAGCACAGCGCATATGGCAATAAGCTCTGCGCAAGCACCTCTTGGCATTGTTATCAATTCGCTATTCGCACCAAATAATCACGGGCCTCTTCTTCCTGCCCCATTTATTTACATGTTTCAGTTATTAATACTGTAGTTAGTTGACCAAGGCTACGGTGGGGGGGGTACCCCCTTTTTCACTGGTGTGTTTGAGCCACTCGCACGAGTAGCTCTGTACCCTACGGATGAAGATGGTTTAGGCACTTGGTTTGGCGCAGCTTAGATCACCTTTGCATTGCGGATTGATTTCGTCAATGTAAAACAAAAAGAAAACGTAAGATTGCATAGGAACAAAGGGGTTACTCGCGCGAGTGACTCCTAGCCACTGAAATAAAAAGCCCAAAAGGGGACCCCCCTACCGTAGCCTGGGTCAGTTGCATTCTTCCTTGCACGAGCGTAGCGGGCGGCGTCAGCAGCCTTGCGGAGCAGAGCCCTGTGCTTTCTTTAGAACCACATAGAGTACCACCAGGTATTGGGCGAATGTTAAGGAATTAGTGGGGTATTAGTCCGTTTGACCACTTGCACAGGTTAACCGGTAGCTTACCCAAACTAAGCCTTATAACACTCTCCCCCCCTGAAACGGCGGGATAGAAGGTCGGCCGGATATACGGCGGACCTCTGTCAATATCCAAGCCGTTTCTTTTCCTGGGGATACCACGAAGAAGAGTATTTTTCAAGTTCGACATGGGGAAAATCTGAAAAGTTTATTGTTGTGGACGGTGGGGATCGAACCCACGACCCAAAAAACCCATGGTCTGTCGACGACGCCATTTGTTAAGGAATTAGTTAGTGGGGTATTAGTAGTCCGTTTGACCACTTGCACAGGTTAACCGGTAGCTTACCCAAACTAAGCCTTATAAAACGAAGTACCAGGTACCAGGTACCGTTGGTACGTGCGTGTACTCGTCTTTTTGCTTCTTCGTCGTTGGTTTTGTTCTCCATCTCGGTCCTCTTCGCGATTTTTTCTTCGCCTATTACACCCGTCTTTTGCTTTTTCGTCGTTGGTTTTGTTCTCCATCTCGGTCCTCTTCGCGATTTTTTCTTCGCCAATTACACCCCCCGTCTAGTCTATACCACTCACTGCCGATCAGAACGTGACATCGCCAACATACAGCACAGCACAGACAGGGCAATCAGCTCCGCACAATTTATCAAGTAGCTCTTGGCATTATCAATTCGCTAGTTAGTTGCACTACATCATGGGCCTCTTCTTTCTGCCCTTTTCACATTTATTTATTAGCTGTTAGTTGAAATCTTCCTTGCGCGAGCGTAGCGGGCGGCGTCAGCCGCCCGCGGAGCGGAGCCCTTGTATGATACTACGTACTACCTGGTATGTATCTTTTCCACGTTTCTGCTCGCTCTCGGAACATCATGTCACCATGGATGCAAGTTTGGAACACGCCGTGTGGAACAAGGAAAAAGCTGAAATAAAATAATAATGAAGTTCCTACCCCCTACCCCATTCTCCAAAACGCCGCGCAAATACAGTTAACAACCTCCAGATTTTGCAACTTGGACACTCTTGGACTTTTCTGCGACACCGCAATTACTCCCACTTCCAACCACTGGAGCGACGCAATATTCTAGACGGCGCAAGAACCAGAGGACCCTAGAGGCGGGAGTAGAAGATGGAGCAGGTTCGGGTGTTCTTCTTTTTGTCTTCCTTGGTTGCTGAGATGTCGTATCGGGATCCTCAGACATACTAAAGAAATACACTTGATTCAAAACGAGTAGCGTTTGTTTGAGCTTTTGTTACGATATCCCTTCGGGTCCCTCTTTTGGTGCGATCCCTTTGCCAGATTGCAAATGACCGCACTAAAGTGGCACCCTGAACTATCCACGGATAGGTGTGCATTCTGTAGGAATAGGTAATGACAGGCATGTGCTTATTACCGCACTAAACAGACACCTTGCACCAAAGTGCACAGCACTATCGCGGGACCACGAGTGTACTGCATTTTTTCCGTACATTAATTCCAAGTAATTTTCCTGTCGCGGCCTTGCTGTCACACTGCTGTATTATCGAGACGGTATCTATCTTGCTTTGCTTTGGGCTGCTCTGACCCTGTCGCCCGCGGTGGCACACCCTCTCCCTGGGCAAAATTACTCGTGGGCAGGTGTTTTTTCGGTTGCATGTGAGATTCGTCACGACCGTCACGAGGCTACTCTCTCCAAAGGCAAGTTCCTCTGCGATATCAGGGGCATCGGCACTGTCAGCAGTACAATACACCACATGGCAGAGGCTGATATTTTTTGCAGGGGTTTTAGACATCCGAGACCTTAGTGTAGAACGCACCCACTATCAAATAAGAAACCCAACTTGCGATGCCGGTATTATAGTAGCTACTGTAGGGTGTGGGGGTCCCCCAATAAGTCGGTCTGAGTAAGGCGGTATCCCGATATAAGGCGGTCAAATCGCTTGGCGCGACTGGGGCATTGCACTCATAACCTTGAGGGAACAAGGCGGCTTCCCCCCATAAGGCGGTCCTAATGCTCTGGCACACCACCGCCTTACTCAAGGACACCTACTTGTGTGCTTACTATACGGTAGGTTTCCTGTAGTCCGTGTGCCAGCAGGGGGTATCTATTACGTCGTAGAGCTGACGTTTTACATGATTACGAGGTAGGCCCGTGTAAGTATGAGATCGTACGTACAGCTACTGCTACTGTGTTGTGCTTGCAGTTTGCAGGGTTGGCTAGCTTCTCGACACGGCAGCAGCAGTATCATGTACTGGCTGTACCTGGTATACCTCGAAGTGTGATTTGTAGCTCATGCAAGCAAGACACCCCCTCCTTTGCCTCCCACAGCATGGTATTTGAGCCCACGTGTCTGCTTCTTTCCGCTGTATGTTCAGTCAGCAGTGACATCTACTACTAATAGACATTTACACTCCACAGTAGCGGGAAGCTGGTAGGCTAGGCTAAGGGTAGGGTAGGGTAGGGTAGGGTAGGGCTGGTTCGCCGTACGTCCACTGCTGTCCACTGCCTGTTGATACATATGCTGCTTGAACCTACACTCCGTATACGATTACTGTGTGCTGGATGTGTGGGTTTAGGTACCCAAGGTTCGACTCGAGGCTTGCAACAGTTTCTTTTTTATATGCGTAGCGTGGAGACACGCCAGGTGATGGGTGACAGGACTACAGACTGTAGCAGTCTTTTTTTTGGTTATTAGCGTGGTGGAATCATGACTAAAAAGAGAAAACACGCAGCAAGGAAGCCACAAGCTCTAAATGAGCATGAGGCGACCGAGAGTTCTCCATCGTTGGAGGACCGCCGCGAGTCTAACAAGGATCCTCCATCTGATGGAGGACCAAGCAGACTTCGAACTCCCCGCGTCTGATGAGTTCTCCGTCGTTGGAGGACCGCCGCGAGTCTACTTGGTCCTCCAACGATGGAGGATCCTTGTGAGACTCGCGGCGGTCCTCCAACGATGGAAAACTCTTGATCGCCTCATGCTCATTTAGAGCTTGTGGCTTTCTTGCTTCGTGTTTTTTTTTTTAGTCATGATTCCACCACGCTAATAACCAAAAAAAACTGCTCTTGATACAAGTATCAAGTCCTGCCGTCGACGCCAGTGTGGGTTTAGGTACCCAAGGCTCGACTCGAGTCTTGCAACAAAGTCTATTTTGTATGCGTAGCGTGCAGACGCGCCAGGTGATGGGTGACAGACTCGACGGCGAGCCTGGAACGAGAGAAGAGTGACAGATGTGCGTGACACATCTGCTCATGCATCAGATGGTCTCGGGGCAATATTACCAATCATAGTTCGTCTGTCAACGAAGGAGTGTACCGAGATCTTACTGATGAGATCATAGGAGATCTGATGTCACTGCCGTACGGTAAGAAAAGAAGATCTTACGACCAGGCGTGATATCTGCGTGGGAGATCCTTACGGTGATCTCCGGATATGTGCAGGTTGTACGAGACATAGCTCCCACAGATGAACTATTATGAACAAGTGTGTTAATCGAAAGCTGTCGCACAGGGTAGTTTTTGAAGGCAGATCGGAAACCTTCCTAAGTTAGCAACTGTATTTACGCACTCTGATTGGCCAAGGGGTATCTTATAGGCGGCTCAATCAACGTAGAATCTTTCCGAGCCACAGAAGCACCCCGATCCGGCCGAATCAACCTACCAAGCAGTCTTTCTGAGCACAGCCTCCGAGCCGACCGAGTCAACATAGAGCCTTCGCAAGCGACAGCATCCAACCACAGCTCACCCCATAGCGTTCTGTTCTGGTTTCGGTTTTCGGGTTCTGGTGGGGCAGTCGGCGTTAGGCTGCACGGCCATAACTAATTTGCTATTAACCCTTTTGGGACTTGATTATATATTGATTATAGTATGCAGACCAAAAAGTGGCGAGCACGCCCTAATCGAGTGTCTAGGAAATGCTTGAGGCAACCCCAGTATCGTCATGCCTCACGCTTGCCTCACGGCTTCCTGCGCTGCGGTTCGAACACACCTCCTGCACCAGCAGCTATTAATAGGAGTGCTTCATGTGGCCGACGCTGTAGTTGTCAGTTTTTTTTCGTCAATGTTTGCGTCTGAAGACCCAAGGGGGTTGAGCTTCAAATAGGGCTCGTCGCACATGCAGTGGGGGACACGTAATATCTATCATACCACGGTACGCATGTACCGGATACCCCGTCCATGCGGCACACGGCAGTAGGTTCATTGACCTGTTTTACACCAGGTACTTACGTCTGTATCGCGTAGTTGCACGCGATGCGCACAGGGATGCGCGGCCGAGGGCTTAGCAGGCGCTCAGGCTCGGGCGCGTTGGTACGTCGGTACCGCTTGGACGCATGCTGTGCAACGGTTGTGCGTGCAAGGTTGTGCAATAGTTGTGCGGGACGAAACTGAAGCATACGCTGGCCGGGGTCCTTAATGCCTGTCCTGCTACTTGTTCTAGCTGGGACGAGTCTGCGACACCTGTCTTGGGGCTGTCTTGCGGCTGTCTTGACGTGGGTACAAATGCCTAGGGGCGGGGCAGCGCAGGACAGGGTGGGACAGGGCGAATGGGGGCAAGTCCGAGCGATGCATGTTGGCAGTGCTATTTGAATGTAGTTGAGCTCGAGCGCGCGTGTGTTTTACCCCGTTAACGCCTTCACGACTGCAAACCCGTTGTTGGGACAAGTTACTTGAATTTAGTATAGGGAGATATTTTGGGGCTCTGAGGGGGTCAAGACTGCACCCGTTTCGGGTCGAAGTTTATTCGGAACAGCTTCGGCATCCCCGGTGGTTCAATGGTAAGCCGCGTGACTTTTGAGGTCGGTGTCGCATCTTCGAAGCCCGCCAGGGACTCTTTCTTAGAATTTGACAGGCCGACAGTGCTAGAGCGCGAGTTGGCGAAATTCGATGCAAGTCGACGAGCATAAATAGCTGGAAATTATAGTGGGAATCGCTGAACCGTACGGGCGATAACAGTGAAGGCACGTACCGCGGGGGGGGAGAGGGGAAGACATCCGTAACCACGGCTTGTCCAGAAGGTCGCTGAGGTTAACACTCTTGTGTTATACGAGTTGAGCTGGAAAGAACAAGTTATGATAAAGAAAACAAGGGCAGCGTTAACTCTCATTCTGCTGCAAAGCTGATCTCACTTTAATTCCAAGTTAGTTGTCCCCCTAAACATGCGTGCGTTCATGACATCATTTGCCAGTTACCATTTACCCGAGCGTCTTGAGCCTCTGCGATTCGCGATCGTGATGGGCGACCGCCCGACCGTGCGCTGCGGCATCGGTCACGAGCCCACTCTGGACGGGACTGCAAGGACCTTTTTGTTATTTTTTTTGTTTTAGTGCTCAAAGCGGTCCTTTCATTCACGTCCGTAGTGGTGCGAGCATAGCCGTGTAGTGGTACGAGCGTAGCCGTCTACTGCGCTTTGGTCGATTGAGCGGCCAAAAAGGCTGCCTCGAGCACTAGGGCTGTGAGGTCGGCTGGACTTCGCGGCGGCTTGTCTTATATAGTGCGTAAAAGGTTCCCCTTCGGTATGCGGTTGGCTTAAAATCCGGGGGTGTCCTGTCGCAAGTCGAAGGGGGAAACGCTCTTCAAAACTAAAGACTAAAAATCGTGCAAGTAACCAGACAAGTAACAGTCAACACCCACCAGCCCGAACGAGTTTATAGCTTAGTCTGCTGTTAACTCTTTGGGAGCTTCAGAGGGAAAAATTCACGAATATAACTGCCGACGGCAGCGTCCTCCACACGAAGCACCCCGGGCGGCTAGATTAGCTGACCCGACGGTTTTACTGCGTACACTCCAACGCAAGCACCTGGAAGACACGCGCACAGCTTGCTTGCGCTGCCGTGTGCTGCACGCTCGCATCATGATAAGAACGCGTTTCGTACTTTGTTTTTGTCGCTGTATGATATAATCAGATTTTGTCCCCCTCAAAAACGGGTTTTACAGTTTCCGCGCACAGACTGATTAACATTACCCTGTTGACCCTGGTACAAGCTACACTGTAGTTCCAAGGGGAGTCGCCGACCTATACAAGCATGCTTAATGAGGACACACACACAGTAATACGCGCGATCGGAGTATCATACTCAGCTTGAAAAGAGTTTCGACAAAATCTTCGATCTCACAGCTGGAGTGTATTTTTTTTTTATATTGTATGATATAGTTTGACATAGTATGATGTAGTATGATATACTATGCTATACTATAATATAGTATGATAAAGTATGATAAGTACATTGAGCCCAAAAAGGTTAGTTAAAATGCTGCTGTACTTGGGAGGTGGAGTAACATCAACGTAGAATCTTTCCAAGGCACATTTTTGCACGCTGCTGTTTTTCATGTCGAGCCTGCATTTATTTTGTTAGACTGGCAGTATTTATCAACGCGACAGTCAGATGCAAGCGCAACCAGCGGAAGTCTGCAAGCTACCGCGCGAAACAAACTGTAATACCTAGCCAACTAGTGACTAGCTAGTCGGCGACTTACTATTAATTTCGCCAGCCAACACACACCTAACTGATAGTACTGCAGAACTGCTCTGTACACGCGTATAATAGTATCGACCACTCAATTGGTCGAAGTCAACTCACAGATCTGACCTACTTCGAATATATTTGTGAAATACCTGGTACTGTATCTATAACATGGCACCGTTCCCAGGTGTTGAAGATGATGGGTGATCACTGCCGCCGATTGGGCGAGAAGGGCCGTAATAGACCTCGGCCCAGCTTCAAACGAAAATGGATGAATTTTTGTAGCTGACTTTAAAAACACTAGTGATAACCCTGCCCGCTGTATATCCCGTGCCCCGACGACTTTGCAGACGAGACGCGTGCTGGAGTACGTGACTCTGGTCAATGCCTCGTGCCTGGTGCTGTCGTTGGCCTGGTTGCACATCCGGTTTGTCAACCCCAAAGGTCAGCGATCGGCTGTTTCTTGCCTCCCCGCGGCGTTAGAGAGAGCCGGGGTGGACCCCGCGCAGCTGCACGTGTTGCAGGTGGGTGTGTTTTCTGCGGGAGTTCGCTTTTCGGAGGCGTGTTGTGTGATGACAGGGCTTTTGTATTCCTGTAGTTGTACTTACTCTGCGTAGTGCTGTAGTGCTACTGTCATGTGCTGTTATTGTGCTACATGGGAAAAACTTTTTATATATTGCGGTATTGCTACTATTGTACATGTACTGCTGTTGTATGCTGCTGCAGTGGTGTTGCTACACTGCTGAAGAGCTACTGTATTGCTGTGGTGCTAGTACTTGGGCTGCAGGAGTATTACTGTGTACTACTGTATTGCTGCTGTACTGGCAGCACTACTGAGTTGTACTGCCGTAATGCCATTGTGTACTGCTACAGTGCCACTAGTACTGCTGTAGTGCTTTTCTGCTACTGGAGTGCTGCTATACTGCTACCGTACTGTTGTAGTGCTAACTGTACTGCTCTAGGAGCGAATGCAGGATGTCGGAATCGCAGACGCGGGAGCACTACGCTTTTGTTCCTTCAGCCAACAATCCCCCCTCCCCAACCCCAACCTTGAAACAGATACACATACGAATGCCACCAGATGATCGAGGTGGCGGTGGCGGCGGCGGCGGCGACAACGGTGATAGTGGCAGCGAGAGGCGAAAAAACTTGCTTGACGGGCAACCCTACGGGGACGAGCTTGGGATACTCATCAGCGCGACGCAACCACCTGACCCATACGGACAAGTCAACGCCCAGGAAGGCGGTTGGGGGGAAGGGGGGAAAGGGGCAGGAGGACGAGACGGGGCAGGAGCAGGAGGAGAAACAGGTGGAATAGGAGAAGGAGAAGAGGGAGGGGACGCGGAAGGAGCGAGGGGTGGATTTTCTTGCACCGTTGGTGCCGTAGGGGGAGGTGGTGTGGGGGGTGTTCCCGGCGGCGTTGCTGAAGGCGTCGTCGGAGGCGGGGAAGGGGGAAGCGCCACCGTCGGTAGTAAGAGCGGGTTGCCGTCAGAATCACTCCCTCCCGAGGTATTCTACAGCATGAAGCTCGTCACGGGTAAGGACGCTGTCGGGACCATGTCGGGGCCGGGCACGCTCGGCATCGAGCGGCGCGGTGGCAAGGGGGAGGGAGGGGGTGGGACGGGGGACGGGGGGGGGGGGCGCGGGGTCAGTCTGCTTCGCGAGCGGGGAAGAAAAGCGGTCCAGGGTGCAGACTTTGGTGGATGCGTTGCCCTGGGGCAAGGGGGAGTCTGGGAGGGGCGGGACCCCCGCGCGTGATTCGGGGCCTGCGTCTGCCGGAGGTGGGTTTTTGAGGTTGTGCGTCGGCAGTTGTGGAGACTTTGCGTCGTTGTCGAGAAAGCGGCACAGCAGAAGGTAACGGCGAGCAGTGCTTAGGGTGCATTAGGCCGCCGGACAGTCGGTGTAGGTAATTCTTGGAATAACACCAGAAATCCGTCGTTCTAGCTTCCGGGATAGCCAGCCCAAACCATCGATCCAGCACCTGGAAGAACGCCACTAGCTGGTACCAAGTGGCAGGGAAAGATGGCGTGGCTTTCTACCCCAGTTCGATGCATGCAGAAAACTCAGGACCGATGTATCATCACGGACAGCTTGCAAAGTTGAGTATCGGCCTTCCAGAAGAACTCGCAGCTCACGCCGTGTTTTTTTATTTTACAAAAACCGTCTTTCCAGCCTCCTCCGGGATAGCCCATCAAAACCATCGATCTAGCCTTTGAAAGAACTTCTCCAAACCGCGGATCCAGCCCTTGGAAAGTCTCTTGAAACAATCAATCTAACCCCTAGGATGTTTTCTTCAAAACCGTGGGACAATGGAAGGTTTGAAAACGCTTGCTCCAGCCCCCGGGATAGCAAATCAAAGTAGGCTATCCAGAGTCTGGACGAGCCTGTTTCAAAATATTATTGGTCGAGACATCCAAACCTTGGAATAATATCTCGAAACCGTCGTCCCAGCCTTCGGGATAGCCAATCGAATCCGTGGTGCCGCCGTCCGAAGGACTGTCTTGAAAAAAAAACCTCCAACCTCTGGGATAGCTGATAAAAAAAAATGATCCAGCTCTTGGAAAGAACACGAAACCGTCGTTCCAGCCTCCGGGTTAGCCACTCTAAACCATGGATCCAGGACGTCACGCAATAATCGTTGCAGCCTCCGGGATTGATAGTCGAAAACAATTGATTCGGCGGACTTATCGAGGCTACTGGGCTGATCTCTCTCACTCAACAACCAACCTAGCTCCTACCTCCCGCGATCGTGCAACCACTGCAGGAAACAGCGTCCAATCGTTTGGCCACAAGGTGGTATCCCTATCGCGGCACGCTTCCGCCGTCGTCCCAACCGGGGCCGGATTATTCAAGGCTACTAGACCGATACTTCACTCAGTAGCCTAACCTAACCCCCACCCCCTCCACGAAACGCCCACCGCAGGAGACAGCAAGGTAGTAGGCTGATCTCGCTCACTCAGTAGTAGCCCAACCTGACACCCGCCTCCTGCGAAACGCGCACCGCAGGAGACAGCAAGGGATAAGTAAGGATATGCCACAAGGGTATACGGCAGGAGTATATTATAAGGGTATATATGCCTCGAGGGTATACGGTAAAAATATGCCGCGAAGGTATACGGTAAAAATATGCCGCGAGGGTATACGGTAAAAATATGCCGCGAGGGTATACGGTAAAAATATTCCGCAAGAATGTACCATAAGGGTATACGGCCTGGGTGTATTGGAATGGTGTATACCCGCAAGGGTATATATTAAGGGTGTACCGCAAGAATGTACCATAAGGGTGTCCGAGTCATGTCGCAGTAGGGGTTGCAGTTGTTAGACTAAAGACTTGTGAGCGGTTGAGCTCCTCAAGTGTGTAGCAAGCGGTTAGTATGATATTTTTTTGTTGTAGGAGTTTATTTGCTTTGGGACTAGCGCATAGAAACGTTGCTCGAGTTACGCGTACGAACGCCTTCCGAGTCTTGTTTCGGGTGAGATATTGAGTGAGCTCCTCGTGTAAGGACGTCAGAACATTCTTGGAATCTGCTGCACCCCTAGCTAGTGGGGATGACTCCTATACCAACCACAAAGGTATACCGATCTCTCTCGCTCAGCAGCCCAACCCAATCCTCGCCTGCCGCCTAAACGCGCGCCCCGGATCGCGTCACCCCCGGACACAGCAAGGTATGATGCCGATCTCTCTCAATCAGTACAGTAGGGGCCCCCCAGCAAGGATTTTTGATGTGCGAGAGCAATGTGACCGTCTTATTGGGGGAAGCCGCCTTATGCGTTCCAGGTTATGGGTGCAATTCCTCGGTCGTGCCACAAGCGATTTTGGCCGCCTTATATCGGGATATCGCCTCACTCGAACCGCCTTGTTGGGGGACCCCTACTCTGTGCCCCAACCCGACCCCCACCTCACACGAAACGCGCACCGCAGGAGACAGCAAGGTAGGTTACCTATCTCTCTCACTCGGTAGTTCAACCCAACCCCCACTGCCCACGAAACGCGCACCCCGAATAGCTTCACCGCGGGAGGCATCAAGGTATGACACCGATTTATCTCGCTCGATAGCCCGGCCCCAACCTCTCGCGATACGCACACCGCGAAAGGGTGACACCGCAGGAGACACCAAGGTACGATGACCTATCTCTTACTGGTTAACCCCACACAAGACTCGCCTCCCGCGAAAACACGCGCCTCGAAACGTGCACCACAGGAGACAGCGGTCGACTCGTAGGAGAGCGAAATGGCGTGGGCGAGCGCTGGGAGTCGCGGGTGCAGCCCCCGCCACGAGACACGCTCGACGAATCCGCCGCAGCTGCCGCGCAAGCAAGATGGTCGGGGGTGGGCGAGACCGGGAGCAGCTATCAGCAGCAGCAGCAGCAGCAGCAGCAGCAGCGGTGGCGTGAGGGGGACTCGCAGGAAGGAAGGGATGAGGGGGGGCAGCGCATGCAGGATGAGGTGTACCTGTACTCGCTGGAGAAAGGTTTTCTCATGCTGAGGCCCGACCTTCGGCGTAAGCACGGCATCGTCACCGCTAACGTTACCGTGAGCGTTCACGACCCCTGTCTCGGCGGCACGGTCATTCAGGTGAGCCAGTAGGGGAACTGGTGACGGCGTTGGCGGCATGTACATCGGGCTGCAGTGAAGTTAGTAGTAACTCTAACCCTAACCCTAACCCCAAGTAAGTAGTGAAGTTGCTGTGATCAACGTGTAAGCCCCTCCCCCCCCCGTCCCCCTCCCCCCCCCCCTCGTTCTCTCCCTCCCCCTCCCCCTCCCCCTCCCCCTCCCCGCCCCCCTCCCTTTCCACCTACCTCTCCCCCTCGCACCCCCACGTTTCCATGTTTTTGTGTCGGTTACATGTTAACATGTTACAGTTCGAGTAGTAATATGCTTGCCTACATATCAATAGTAACCCCCCTTTCCCCCCGGCCCTCGCCTCCACCTCTGTTTCCCGTGTCCCCGGATAACCTTTAGGCTCTCGTGAAAGAGTTTGTCGGGTACGATACTGTTGTGATGAATTGGCTAATCTCGCTTTACGGCGGGCGGGGTTTTCTGTACGGCGTGCACAACAACGAGCTGTTCAACCTCAACTACGCCGCGGAGTTCATAGAATCCACCGAGGTGAGAGTGAAACGCCTTCGTTGTAATGTGGAACTCCTTCCCTGTCATGGCTGTGTCAGAGTGGGACTTCCTAAAATGTACTTCGAAGGAAGAGTGGAACTCCTTTCCTAGCAGTGAGAACGGGATTCCTTCCCTCTGATCAGTGAGAGTGAGATTCCTTCCCCGATCGTAGTTGTGGAAACCCTTCTGCAGGCAGCTGGAGGGTTGAGGGGATGGTACATGTAGTGTCCGAGCTGTAAGGCAAGAGTTTGTGCGGCGCATTCGCGCCACACGATGCCAACCGTACTGCTGTACGCTCAACAGTCATAGACGTGAGGGGATGATGAATATATATACCAGGTATATAACCATTTTTGCGAAATAAGCATGGCATTGATTCGGACCATTTTATGTTAAGGAGCATTTAGTTTTTGGCCTAAAAGCGCTGCCTCTTTCGTAGTATCACGCGGCACGTGTTGTTGTTGTCGTCGTCGCAGTATCAGAGTCTCTTTAAGGGTTCGTTCCGCGGTTAATGCTGGTCTGCGTGTTTTTTTCGGGCAAAGCGAGTTTTGTTCATTTACGCGGCCGCTAGGAAAATGTAAGGGCGCCTTTTTGAGTGAGCTGGGTGAGAACCCGGAGATCTTGCGTGCAGAGTTCCCGTTTTTTCTTGTATACTTTTTTTTGTTTGTGCTTTCCACCAACAGCACACAGCTGACGGCAGTTAGAGAAGTCGTTGTGCTGTTTACGCTGCCGGAACCCAGGGGGGTCGCTGACCTATGTACCCTTAACGAGGAATTAATGAAAAAAATCACGGGGTCGACGTATGATGCGTTTTAGTTTAATTGCGAGAAAGATGACGTAGTACATCGATTCTCTTGTGACATGATCTTATCGTTCTGTATGGGAAGCTAATTTTCATGTAATCTACGAAATTGTCTTTTCGTACTGCAAGGGAAACTAGTTTTCATGTCATCTAGTAATACGTATAATGGTGATGTCTTTTATCACGTTTCGTTGCAGGTTCGATTTTCACTCGTATCTTAGGTGATACTTGGTGTCTTGTTGGTACCCTTACTACTGGTGATTAGCTGTTACTACTGCTGTATATTTATATCGCCATTAACAATGACGAATCATAACAACTCATAACCTTGGCATGGAGTACGTATAATAGCTACCGCTTACCAGGTATAAGTTATTGACTTTTGTTGATGTTCACCCTGGGCAGCGTAAACAGGAGTCACATACATTCAAAGGATAATACTCGGAGTGCATAATACATACAGCACGAGCAGCCGGTGTATCACGCGGCTTGCAAAGATGAGTATCGACCCTAAATTTATCGAACTCACAGCTGACGTGTTCATAGTAATTTTTATAAAATAGGATATCGCGCAGCTTGCGAAAAGCTGGGCACGGCCACTCAACTGGTGGCACTCACAGCTGACGTAGTTGAATTATTAAAAAAAAAAGTAAACTGTAAATGCTCGCCAGCGCGAGTTCCAATGATAGCGAGAACCAAACGATCCTCGTTTGTTGTTGCTGACCGCTTTTTCCGGCAGGATCTGGGCAAGTTCGTGGTGTTCAAGGTAGGCGTGATGTTCACGACGCTGTTCCTGTTCTTCACGACCACCACCCTCGTGTCCTTCACCCTCAGGGAGACCCAGGTAATTAGTGGCTGGAGAAGATGGGAGTTTGCTTTGGTGACCATAGAATATAGATTTTCTGGAGAAGATGGGAGTTTGCTTTGGTGACCATAGAATATAGATTTTGTCGATGCCTGCTACGACAGAGGGTACTGTTAATAGCACCTTTGGTCGTTTTTTTTTTTTTCCTGGTTGACGGGACTTGTGAACCCTTTTACGGCCCCCCAAACCCCTCCCTATACTAAATTCAAGTATTTCTTTCCCCAAAAGGGGTTCCAGTTGTAAAGGCGTTAACCCATTATCGTCGGTATTTCGTTGTTTTATTTAACAATATTTGTGGATACCAGGCCCCATCCCCTAGATCGTACCGCCTCGTTATCACCAGAATCCTTCTCGGCCATCCTTGCGCCTCGATGGCGCTCTGAGGTGCTCCCCCATCGCTGACCCTCGAGCGTGCGCTCATTTTTTTATTTATTTTATTTTCTTCTCACACTTGTACTTTCCAGCTTCTGGACAAGCCGTGGTCACAGGTGTCGTCCCTTCTCCCCCCCGGTTCTTGCCTTCAATTTTTATCGCGCATAGGGTTCAGCAATCCCACTGCTCGTCGATTTTTTCATCGAGTGTTGCTAACTCACGCTCTCGCGCTTTCCGCAAGTCAATTTGTGCACAAGAAAAAGTCCCAACGAATTTGTACGAGTATGCACTCGGCGGGGCTCGAACTCACGAAACTGACCTATACCAGGCTCGAGGATAACCTGATACGCCACCGGGGCGACTGGCTTATGCACATAACCGACTTCGGTGTGTCTCCGCACCCAGTGCACCTCTTCTGTAGCATGTCTACACTGGCTCTTTTTATAGTTTCCGTGCACAGATTGATTCACATCACCCTGTTGACCCTGATACAAGCTAGTTCTAAGGGGACTCGCCAACCTATATCCTTTAATGAGGACACACACACCCAGTAAGTAATACGCGCGATCGGAGTATGTGTCACGTACAGCTTGCGGATATGAGTTTCGACGAAATCGTCGATCTCACAGCTGAAGTGTATTTTGAATTATTTGTAATAATATTATAGCAACATCAACAACAACACCAGGGAAATATTTGGAGTCGAGCGCTTATGTTGTGGAACCGCAACACCCGTACATACACACGCATACGTTCGCACGCGCACACGAATCCTGTTTTTGCTTCATGACACCCCCTCCGCCGCCAACTCTGCAGTACGCGCCGGTTCGTCTCGGCGTGTACGACTATCCATCCATACCTTCAATCGAGTTGCTAGTTTACATGGCCGCCTAACGTGTACCAGGTAGGGACCCCTTCAGAGCTGGGTGAAGCCGGGAATCCGCGCCGTTCGGCCCCGAAATAGCCAAAAACAATATAATCAATGCTGCCTTTTACCAGCACACAAACATCACAGTCGACGATCGTTTCAAATGCCCACCAACGCAAATTTCTAGCGAGAGCTATATACCCTGCCCCCCCCCGCCCCCCGCGAGAATGCCTTTTTTTCCCCTTCAACCCGCGCACACAGTTGGCAACAGTTACGAATATCCGCCAGCCAGTGGGAGATCCTAGCGAGGACTATTTATAGCCTGTTGTCCCCCTCGTGTGGGTATGTTTCAAATGTCCACCAGCGCGAAGTTCCTACGTTCAGCCAGTCTCCGCTACGATATTGTGTCAGGGTAGGAGTCGTGTTTACCCCGGGGACAGGGGACGTTTCTACGATCACGTCGAAGTCCCATGTTACCAACCCTGCGCACGCCTACTTTTATACGATCACGTCAAAGTCCCATGTTACCAACCCTGCGCACGCCTACGTTTATACGATGACGTCGAAGTCCCGTGTTACCGACCCTGCGCACGCATACGTTTATACGATCACGTCGAAGTCCCATGTTACCAACCCTGCGCACGCCTACGTTTATACGATGACGTCGAAGTCCCGTGTTACCTACCCTGCGCACGCCTACGTTTATACGATCACGTCGAAGTCCCGTGTTACCGACCCTGCGCACGCATACGTTTATACGATCACGTCGAAGTCCCGTGTTACCGACCCTGCGCACGCATACGTTTATACGATGACGTCGAAGTCCCGTGTTACCGACCCTGCGCACGCCTACGTTTATACGATCACGTCGAAGTCCCATGTTACCAACCCTGCGCACGCCTAATTTTCCAAGAATGGAGAGACCTAAGAAAGAAAAGTTGCAAAGGCAATAGCAAATAGATGGGCGTTGGAAACATGTAAAAGGTGGGGGTTTCACGAGGAGAACGAGTTTTATTTCTGGAATACGACCAAAAGATGGACGACGCGCCGCACTCGGCCACGGCTTGTGATTGAAAACTAAACTCAAACGTTGTCGTTCCGTGTGACCCCGTAGGATACGGTTGGGTGGTGCCTTCTTTTTTTCAACGGAGTTTAGGGTGCTTGCTTCGCGTGGCTGAGCGCGCCTACCTCTAATAACGATGAAAAAAAAAATGGCACAGCGTGTCGAAACAATCCCACGGCCGTGCATATCACGAAAGTGGAAGACTGAGCGTAGGACAACGGGAGTTTGTGGAACGGTATTGAAGGTTAATATTTGGAAGGCTTGTTGGTTCGGGGATATGTGCGTAAATGGTAAAGCGAGTACGTGTAAGGTTGAACTAACTTGGACACGACGAGTGCTAGAGAAAGTGAAGCATACGGCAGAGTACAGGAAGCTGGTTGGTAACCTACTGCAGAAATAGTGCTGCTGTAAGGGCTACGTCTAAAGGGATTAGAAGCAGATTTTTTTTCCAAGACATAGGTAACCGACTGGCAGAAACTGCTGCTGCTGCGAGGGTTGCGGCTAAAGGGATTGGCAGAAAAATATTAAAACATAGGTCGCCGCTCGGACGAGTGGCTCTGAGCTGCTGAAACAAAAAAAAACTACAACATGTGACATCCTCCCTGCCATTGTCCCCCCCCCCCCCGCCCCGCCCCCCCGCCCCCTGATGTGGTTTTCGTCTCAGGAACGCATGCTGAAGTTTACGTTTCTCCTACAGCACCACGTGCGACACGGACTGCCTTACGCGCCGCTCATATTCACGCACGTCGTCGAGTCCTTGGTCTTCGTGCCCATCATGGTAAAGGAATCAAATCGGCGCGATTGACGGTTGAAGATTTGGAGAGGTTGGGGGTTGGGGTTCGGCGTGTTTGTGTGGCCGCAGTCCTTAGGACCATAGACCCTCACATCCCGACATTGCCGGGACGGAGCACGTCGGGACCAGGGGGAGGGCGTACTTATTTGTTGCTTCGCGCAGTCGTTTGGCCTTTGACCACGCATTCATTTCCAGATGGAGTGGGTTAGCGGAGGGGGGGGGGTCAAAGGGTTGGGGGGGGCGGGGTGATGGGAAGGGGGGGCGGGGGGGGGGTTGAGGGGGCGAGGGGGGGTATCATGAGGGGGGTGTCGTCGTCCCGAGTCTCTTGCTTTGTGCCTGTTCGCGCTTGATTCTGGTTTGTCCGCGTGTTGAGTGGTGCCTGTGTGCTGCTGGAGTTGTCTTGCCTTGTGCGTGCCCTGCCGCTGAGATACCGACTTGTCACGGAAGTCGTCAAGTCGCTCTAGTTGTTCACGAGTGATACGCGATTGTGCTGCGGAGACTTGAGCGTCACCAGCGTAGGCGACATGTTTTTTTCGTTGTCGCGGGACAATAGCCGATGGGTTCGGCCAATGAGAACGCTACAACCATGGGCTTGGCCAATAAGAGCGAGACAAGACCCCCGCGAGGCCATGCAGCCCTTCATAACGCTGGGCGTTAGCCGCGGGGAAACCTAGACGTTTCACTTTTTTCGCGTTCTTTTTTTTTTTCTCGCTTTTTTTCGTTTCTTCTCTTTCTCGCTTTTTTTCGTGTTTTTATTTTGCGTTCATTGTTTATGGTTGTTGTTGTTGTTGTTGTTGTTGTTGTTGTTGTTGTTGTTGTTGTTTTTCACCTTGCCTTTCTTGTTCTGTCTTTGTTTTGTTTTTCTGTTTTTTGTGTTTGTTTCGTCGTTTTTGTTTTTAGTCGTTTCTGACGTAAGCGTCCCCCCTCCCGCGTTCTCGCCACAGGTTGGAATTTTGTTCTTCCTGTTCGAGTTTTTCTCGGACCAGCTCCTGGCCTTCATGGTCCTCTCCTTGGTCTGGCTGTGCGAGGTCTACTCCGTCGTCAGCGTCCGCACTTCCATGTGCATACGATTCTTTCCCCAGGTCTGAGCCCTTTGTACCCGCACACATGTTAACTCCTTTGGACTATAACTACACTAACATGTTAAGAAAGCAAAGTACTTCCGTTTTTGTTACTTAGTATTACGGAGATCCATTGTTAGCAGGATGGATTATCAAACAACAAAGGGGGCAACAAAGCACCCGGCCTTGTGTAAAAGCGCTTGGCTACAGTTCATTTCGTTGGCTGGTCTTGCCAAGTATACAGAGCCTCGATCGAACACAGTTGTAGCACAGGATTGGTCGGCAATAAAGTGGCGATGCTTCCCATTTTTTTTGTGAAATTTCATCCTGTTAAACAATGGATCTCTGTAATACCAGTATATACGACGTCAAAAAATACCAGGCATATATGTACTATTGGAAATTTTGTGAATTACGTACGTACAACTGTTATGGTATTGCCTTGGGGGCCTAGCAAAGGCTTGCGATCCATGATGTGGGATTAGGATATGGGATGGAAGGGTTTCAGGTGCCTTGTAAGGCGTGCGCGATGATGTATGTGAACTCCTTTGAAGAACTAGCTCGCTTTTTTTGTGGACGTACTACTTGAAATTAGTGTGGGATATATATATATATATGTATATATACGTATTTGAGTGGTAAAATGGGTGCTTCCTTTTTTGTGGACCAATATACAGCGACAAATACATAGCGACAAAAGAAGAACGAAGACGAGCGCGATCGTATCGAGCGTCTACGTTCGTAGAAAAAAAACCTTGCGACACTATCAGCATGACCATGCTGTGCGCGTGTCTTTCAGCCCCTTACAATACGGTCCAGACATACTCCCGACCCCAGCAGCCCGCCCAGCAGCCCGGGGTAGTCGACGAAAACAAGGAGTATAATCGACGAAACAGGTGCGGGTTGGCTTGCGCACGGGGACTGGAGTCTCGACCGCAGGAGCGCCACCAGGCCGGGGGGAAAAGTAGCCGAAAATGCGTAATTATCATAGTTGCATTTTTGGCGTAATTTAGAGGATTGACAAGAGGAGCGTGGCCCATTGTCATACACGTGACCCCTGAGTCGCGATCGTATCCCCAGTTATTGTACCCGTTCGGGAAACTATTAGTTCTGCCGCATCTCTGCGGATGTTCCGGTTATACAAATTGTGTATTACCAACCATATCGTAGGTTTAATTCACAAACACCATGTCATAAATGAAATATACATGTACCACGCAGCTTGCAGAGTTTAGTTTCAATCATTCAGTCGGTCGTACTCATATATAATGTTAGCCATCAGACTTGTGCATAAGCACAATCCAACACGGAGCATGTCTTTCGGGCCCTTGCAGTGCAGTTCAGAGATATATTGTACCCCAACAGCCCGGGCTACCGTAATACCTAGAGCTGCGAGTCGGCAGGATTTCACGACTAATAACTAGTCGGTAGGACGCGTGGTACGATAGAGGTGCACCACTTTTTTTTCTTAATACTACCCCTCGTTTTGGGAGCTTAAGGTACCTCTCCCAAAATATGATTTGGAGAAGAATATAACTGCTACCGGATGAAAGATCCCACGGCGGCCTAGGTAAACGCCGAGAATCGTGCAAAAGAAGGACTTTTTCCCGACGAGTTTGGGTTAAGGAGCCCTGTCCCTCAGAAAACAAAATAGCCAAAAAAAGGTATACCTCTATCGTTAGCACGCGTCGTAGGTGCCGTTAGCCGACTAACTAACTTCAGTCGGCAAGTTGGCTTGGTGAACCCAGCTGATGGCCAGCCGACTTGCCGACTTCAGTCAAGCAAGCGAAGCGAGCAAAGTAGCTTCCCCCGGCCGGGGAGGGGGGGAGCCCGTCTAAAGAGGAAAAACAAAGCATCCCACATTTAACAGCCCTTGCTACAAGTATAGAAACTAAATAAGTCGGATAGTTGGTACCATCGGGATATAACTATTAGTAATTGGTGACCTGAGTCGTGCCAACTCTCTAGAAATACCAGGTGATATTTTTACTTGTCATGTCTTTCTTTCCCGATGATGTCGAAGAAGATGCATTTTCCCCCCAACTTTTGGGTCGCTGCTCTACTGCTCTGATGCTCTGCTTGCTTTGCTCCTCCGTTCCTCTGCTCTTGTACGCTTCTGCTCGGCCTCTATTGCTCTGATGCCCTGCAGCATGGGATGCCCTCCTGCCTCCACTAATCTACCTACTGTTTTATTTTCTCTGCTTCTTTCCGTTTCTGCTGCGTCTACTTCTCTGTTGCTCTGCTGCCTGCACTCTCTGCTGCCTGCACTGCTCTATTGCTGCCTCCTCTAACCATAACACTGCTTTTGTTTGATTTGCTCCTCCGTCCCTCTCGCTCTCTGCGCTTCTGCTGCCTGTTGCCGCTCTGCTGGTCTGGTCGTCCAGGTGTTCTTTTTGTACTTCACGCTGTTTCACGTGTACTTTTTCTCCTTCCCGTTCGGCTTCAGCTATCTAGCGCTGGTCACGACGGTTCTGTTCTTGCAGCACTCGATGCTCTTCTTCTGGAACAGATACGAGGTACGACTAAGCCCAGACCAGCGGCGAGCCAAGCGGTGGGCCCCGCTTTCCGGTGGTCTCGCTTTCTAGTGATCTCGCGTTTGTTTTTTTTTCGTAATTTTTTTTTGTCAACGTCTATACACATGCTACTAATAGTATGCATACTAATATTACGGTAGAGGTGCACTGGCTCTCTTCTTGCCTTCTGAGGGGTGGTGGCTTGAGGAGCTCTATACTCCACCCAAAACAATGATTTTTACTGAACTGAAAAACGCGTGCTATAATACAATAGAGGTAGATATAGTATAACACTTTTTGGCTGGAACACTTTCTGAGACACGGGGGCTCGTTAACCCCTTTAGAACCCCCACTTTCGGAGAGACGGGGGCTCCTGAACATCTTTAGAACCCCCAAACCCCTCCCTATACTAGATTCAAGAAATTTGTCGAAAAAAAGGGGTTTCCAGTTGTAAATGCGTTGAAATAACCCGAAACCGTCGGAATGCCATTCGTTCTTTTTGCAAGAATGAACTTTTGTATGCCCAGGCCGTGCGTGGCCGATGCTGTAATTTTGTTCTAGCAACAGTGATATGTGCCCGTATTCGACATGTTTTATTTTCGTCTTGTCCCCCTCTGAAGCCTCCAAGTACATGCAAATACTGCAAGAAGCAAGTGCCTGGTATCTCACGCACCATTGCTCTCTCTACTACTATATCTCCTCTTCCGACTTGGTCTGTCCCGAGTCCACCGATGATGCCGGAAAGGTCGAAGTTAATAATCCATTACGGACAAGCGCCGGTCGGTCATGTACTACTCATAAACTCACGGTATACCTTTTGATCTTGTAGGATTACGAACCCCACCCAGCCAGCCCCGGCATCATCGTAGATGGGGAGGTTGACTCGGTCTGGCGGGCGAAAACTGTGTACCCACACTCTGTTTATCAAAAAGGCCGAGTTTCTTTGTGACGTTATAAGAAAAAATAGAGTGATGACACATTAAGGCCAACCTTTTGCAAAAAATGTGAAGTTTTTTTCATGCCCAGGCCATGCGATTGCTCGTCGAGTTGCGCTATGATTATTTTCGAAAAGCAGTTCTTGGGTGAGGTATGATACCCTCCTCGTGCAAGGAGCTCAAGAAAATGTAAGGTGCAGCACTGCCGTGGCACGTGTCGAAACGGCAACCACGGCCTGTTTGACATCATGTAAATCTATTCGAAAGAAAGGAGTGCCGTCGGGAATACATAAACAGGTGGTGCATGGCTGTCGTCGTCAGCTCGTGTCGTGAGACGTTGGGTGAAATCCCGCAACGAGCGCAACCCTTGTTTCTAGTTGCTTCAGAAAAAAGGTACCACGAAAGACTGCCGGTTATAAACCGGAGGGAGGTGAGGATGACGTCAAGTGATCATGCCCCTCATACCCAGGTACACAAAGAAAAAGTTTAAGGTTTTGTACCGACCATATAGGTCAATATCCCACCGTGCAAAAAAGCCCTGTAGATAACACCGATCGTACAGGTCAGGGATCTATAGGGATCTGTCTGTAATCCGGCCCACGTATCGTGAACGGTCGAACGCGTCGTCACTGCTGTGATCACTGGAAAGGTCGCATGTGTCGAAAGGGCAGCCCGATCAACAAACAGGTCCATGGCCTATGTACACAAAAAAGTCTGGTTTTGCAAGGCAAGCATAGCGTTCCGACGAGTGTGAGTTAACCCCTTTAGAGCCCCCGAACCCCTCCCTATACTAGCTTCAGGTCAACTTGTCCCAACACAAGGATTTCCAGTTGTAGAGGCGTTAATGAGACCAGTCATTCAGAACTAAAAAAAACGCGAAAAATGTGTTACATCTATCGTAGTACACGTCGCTGCATGGTTGAGGTCCATCACCTTGGAGCACCGCCCTCGGTGCCTCGATTGACGGCCGCTGGATCGATATTTTGGCGCCGTTTATTTTCTCGTGCTTTCAGTCCTTGGGGCTCACGGCGCATCTGTTGTCGTGCTTTTCAAACTTCGGGACACACAGCGAATCTTTTCTCGTGCTTTTTCATTGTTCGGGGCTCTTTCCGTATGCTTTGTTAGAGCAGCTCCGTTGAATTGCGACCCATCTGCCCACGCTTGTAACAAGTGTGTTGTCAGCGCGAACGAGTGGCCAGTTTTCCCGCATAATGCACACTTGGCACACATGAGGTTGTCCACCATTGCCTGCCTGTCCTCGACTTGATTTCTGTCGGGCGGGGGTTGCCTCTCGTTCGCTGCTTGCCGACGAAACAGGTCCCCGCGCTGACCGCGGGGGTTGTTTCTTCCAGGCGGCCGCGACAAGCTGGCATGGTCATTGGAGTGGTGCCGAGATACGATCCCCACGGGATGGGCATGCCGGCGGCACGCCCCGACATCGCTCCGGACGGTCGCCGGCGCGCTCTCTCCATTTCGACTGTTCAAGCGCGCGAGGTGGGTTTCATTCACCGCGAGCGAGAGCTGCAGCACTTGCGAGTTTTTTGTTGCGTTACCGTAGGTTTTTGTTGGGCTTGTCATAGCTTCGTATGGTGTGCGGGTGTGTGCGGACTTGCGTATAGCTCTGTCGTGTTTTTTTTTTCACCTCCTTCGCGTCTCCTTCCAAGAGCAGACGGGCCGTTTTATTTTTCGTACGCTCACGGTGTTGCCTTGCGTGTCTTTCTGCCCACGCCAAAGCCACCCACTCACCCACCCACCCCATGCGTTGCTGTTTCGGCGCACCGCCGTCGTACATTAGGCGACACCAGCCTTGCGAGACGCGCGACGCGTCATCCCGAGGAGCAATTCTTCGCCGGACCCGAGCTCGCCGACCATCGGCAGGGGTGGCAACGCCATTGCCCCCGCCCCCGCGGCGGGGTTGGCTAGGCCACCACCTCCTGCTGCCGCCCCGACGGTCCCGTCAGCTGTTTTTACCGCTCCGCCTTCTAGGTTTAGTCCGGCGCGCAGTCGACGCCCGGCGTCGGAGTGGTCTCCGGCGCGGGGCTGGGATAGCGGTGGTGGCGGCAGAGGTGGCGGTGGCGGTAGCGGTAGCGGTAGCGGTGGTGGTAGTGGTGGTGTTGGTGATGGCGGTGGTGGCGGTGGTGATGGTGGTGTTGCTGGCGGTGGTGGTGGCGGTGGCCGTGGCGGTGATGGTGATGGTGGTGGCGGTGGTGTTGGCAGCGGTGGCGGCGCCTCGGGTGACCCCCGAACCTCCCCCGGGAATGTTTCCGCACCGTTATTAGGATCGTTCCCCTTCTCGCTGACGGATCTGGTCCAGATCCCGCTGTTTCGGCGCGTGGATGGGCCTGCGCGATTAAGCTCCGCCGACGCGAACGCCTGGCGGAATGCGGGTGGTGGCGTTGCAACCGCTGGGGCTAACGCCGCCGCCGGCGCTAGGGGAAGCCTCGGGGCCGAAAGAGGCTTTCGTAGGCCTGAGGTTGGGGCGGGGACTAGGAGTGGCACTAGGGCTGAGGCTAGGGCTGTGTCTAGCGTTAGAGCTGGAGCTAAGGCTGGGGCTGGTGTTGGGGCTAGGGTTGGGCCTGGGTTTGGCGTTAGGGCTGGGACGGGGGCGGGCGTTGGGGCTCAGGGTAGGGGTGGGGCGGGGGCGAGGGCAGCGTCTGTATCGGTGTCGGCTAACGGTCCACGCAAAGATGGGAGATGTACGATCGCGGCAGATGCTGTTGCACCCGGACTGCGACCTGACTCTGAAGCAGCTGCTGAACCTGTGGACGGCGTTTCTCCTTGTAGGATAACGCGCTCGGTGGCGACATCGAACACGCTGGGTTCGACGGAGGTTGCGCCCGCACCGGGCGTAGGTTACGAGGGGCACTCGCCCAACCGTTCCGACGAGGAGTTTGCTAGTGCCGCTGCTGCTAAGGCGTTTGTTGTCGGGGGGAGGGGCAAAAAACGGGAGAATAGTGGTGGTAATGGCGGTGGTGGTTGTGATGGTGATGATCGGGGTGGTGGTGGCGATCATGGTGGTGCTGAAAGGCAAGGGGTTGGCGACGGCGGTGGTGATGGTGATGATGGTGGCGGTAGTGGCGGCGTCGGTGGTCGTGGTGGCGGGGGTGGGGTATGGGGGGAGCGAGAAGCGCCAGGTTCGACCCCCTTGCCGCTTGGGCCCGCAGATGGCATGGGAGGAGCGTTCGGCAGCGAAAACGGACAGCAGCGGTTTCAGGAGTGCCTGCAGGAGCGAGAATTACTCCGAAGGGACCACCGGTTGGGGCTTGGAGGGACGCAGCACCGCGGCATGTACGAAGACGAGGACGGTGACTCGAACGGAAGGCTTTCGCCTCGATCCCCATTGGGAGAGCGATAGCGCGACACGGGGGGGGGCGGGGGGAGGGAGAGGGGCGGGAAGGGGGGGGGGGGTTACGGAGGGGGTGAGTGGCTGGGGTGGTGTTCGATCCCGCAGTGTAGAGCTACGGTATATAGCACCATCGACGATTGTGGGGTGATGGACGTCCGTTTTTTTTGTTTTATTGCTGGGCTACACCTCTGACACTCGGAGCGTGTGGTAGTATCGTGTTGTGTGTCGTTGGCCGGCAATCCAGTTTTTTGTTTGTTGTTTTTGTTGTTGTTTTATCGTTGTGGTTAGGCCGTCGTCTTGGGTTTTTATTCGTGCTTTGAAAGCGAAGCGACAGCCGGAGTGGAGTGCCTGCCCAGCTCGAGCGGGGCAGGGACAGAGGAGCCGGAGATAAGTGAAGGCGTGGTGCTTGGCTCGCGAAAAGCATGCCCGAAAAAGGCATGCCCGATCGAGTTGGTCAACTGTTTTGATGGGGGGGCTAGGAGGTGTCAGTGGAAGTGTACTAAAAATTCGTGATTTTTGGTTGGATTTGTTGCTGGGTATGATACAGTACTCCCCACTATAATTAACAGATGTTTCTCGCGTGTGCGTGTTGTGCGTGCGCCTTGCGGCCAGTTCATGGGTACTGACAACAATTTCTTGTTTTGCTCGGGACTGAATCAGATTATGAGTTTCTGTCGTCAACGCCACAGCCTTAGAATTTGTGTCATATCCGCTTTTGATAGGGAGCGTGCAGCACTGTAGCCCTGTCCCCTACCCAATCACACCCTCACCATTGAGATTCAACTACTGTTCCACAAACCCCAGATGTCCTTCGCTCAACCTTAAAGATTACAACATTGCTTATGATTCAGGCCTTATGAACCTTTAAAGTAGGTCGTAGGCACGCGTCGGTTCCCAAACACTGGTGGTCACGCCGGAAATATGGACACATCTGGAGTTTCCGTGATAAAGACCCTCCTTTTTGGGGTTTGGGGTTTGAGAGGGTGGAACGTTGTCGAAATGGTGGTGGCATGACGATTGCGGCTTCGGCCATCAGCCTAGGATCCTGCAGTATTGCAGGGGATGTGCGCCTCCCATGTGCAAGAGGCATATGTACGGCACGCGCGCTGCGTGTGGCGACCCTTGTACTTCCGCACGTTGTTCTCACCCGGGGCCATGCTGCGGTATATGTAGGCCTGAGGGCACCCATTTTGTTCAGGGCTTTCACGGGTCGGATCACGCCTCGCGGGTCGAATCAAAACCGGGTGACCCGACCCGACCCGTGAGACTTGAAAACCTCCTGACCCGACCCGGTCTGACCCATGACATTGCGATCACCTCGCTGACCCGACCCGACGAGTCGATCCGCGAGATTTTGAAAATCTCGTGGGAGCCGACCCACGGGCCGGATCATAATGACCCCGTGAAAAGATTCATCCCGCCGTAGGGATTCCACTTGAGTTGGGCCAAACGTTTCTGATGGGATGGGTCCCGCAAGTGCATGAGTATTAGTGTGGAGCAACGATCGGTTAGCGTGATACTGCGTTTAACGGGTTTAATACGATATAGTCTATACCTGGTACTTGTTTTTATGACCATAGTCTATATGGCGCGTAGAAAAGCAGGTCGGGAGTATTTGCGGGAACGAGATGCGCCTTCTCGATGACGTCATATTCCGGGTTTGTTTGAGATATTGAGCTCCTGAATGTTAGGTGCTAGTACTAACAGTGTGGAACAACGACCGGTTAGCGTGATACTGCTTTTTCACGAGTATATATATAATACATATATAGCACCACCCGTATAACAAGCTGCTACATATCTTTGATCTCACAGCCGAAGTGTATTTGAATATTAGTTGTGACTTAAACCTCCTAAAAATCCCCCCCCCCCCCCCTCTTGCTCTCCCTTACTCAAACGCCCCACCAAATATCGAAATCCGCCACATTAATAAACACTTCACGCACAGGATATCACCTCATTATCTTTCGAGAGCCATCCATGCCGCTGTGTTCCCCCCCCCCCCCCCCCCCCCCCCCGCCTCGAACGCCCCCTTCTTCCCCATCACCCGCACCATCGCCTAGACCTAGCACCACACACGTATAACAAACCCCTCACCTAAAGCCCTCCCCCCCCCCCACCCCCCACCTTCCCCCCCAACCCATCCCAACCCCACCCCCTCGAACACTCCACCCTCTCTTTACTCACTGATTGTACGACTTACACCCCAGGATATACATGATAAACTGATGTATTATTTCCAAAACTGTCACATTTATCCCCTCAAAATAATGTATAGTTTCCAGGCACATATTGAGCTGCCCCCCCCCGCCCAAACCCCCCCCCCCGCCCAAACCCCCCCCCGCCCCAACCCCCCCCCCCCCCGCCCCCAATAATATACTGGTGCCAAAACCGTCAGATTTATCCCCTCGAAAGGATTTATAGCTTACATGCACAAATTGCCCCTCCCCCCCCCCCCCCCCCCCCCCCTCCAAACCCGCTCGCTTTTGATCAAAACCAGGCCCCCTTTCCCTTCACAGCTGTCAGATTTTGTCCCCCTCAGAAACGGGTTTTATAGTTTCCGCGCACAGACTGACTAAAATCATCCTGTTGACCCTGATAGCTACACTGTAGTTGTAAGGGGAGTCGCCGACCTATATCCTTAATGAGGACACACAACTCGTAATGCGCGCGATCGGAGTATCACACACAGCTTGCAAAGATGAGTTTCGACGAAATCTTCGATCTCACAGCTGGAGTGTATTTTAATTTTTATAATATATATATACTTGTTTTATTACTATCTTGGCATTATCAAGTCGCTAGTTGCACTTAATCATGGGCCTCTTCTCCCCCTTCACATTTAGTTAAAATCTTCTTTGTGTGAGCGTAGCGGGCGGCGTCAGCCGCCCGCGGAGCGGAGCGCTTGTATAATATATATACCAGGTACTTGTTTTTGTTACTATCTAGCGCGTAGAAAAGCAGGGGTCGGGAGTAGTTGCGGGAACGAAATGCGCCTTCTCGACGACGTCACATGTTTCGGGTTTGAGATAGGAGCTCAGAAACAACTTCAGAATTCTTCTGCTGCACCCCTATTATTTACCGTGGGATGAAAGAAAAAAAGCGCCATGACTCTCTTGTTCTGGGGCTCCTTCCTCATTTGAGGAGGATGTACGAGGTATTATACTCTGTGTCAAAAAACTCACGATTTTTTTTAGATTGTTGTGAAAATCAAATCGCAAAAAAACCCGATGATTGATGGGCAATCTCTTGGACGGCCTTGTTATTAAGTTATTATGACGAAAAATATTATGTAAACACAACAAAAAACACAAAATTTTATTATTGGGGCATTTGACCAGATGATTTTTTTGGGTTTTACTATATCGCGCTATGAAGTGGGTACCCCTGATTTAAGAGCACCTGCGCGTGTGACAAGCCGAAACAGGCGCTATACGCCTTCATTGCTCTTATCGTTATGTATGAGTGCAATATAGTCTACGGGTTTTAGTAGGTCGGGACATACATGCCGGTCTGTGTAGTCACACGGACGGAAATACGCTGGAATTCCTTAAAAATGGGGTCGTAGGCAGGACGCGAACCTGCGCGCGAAATCACAACGGCCTACCCAAACTTCGCTGTCGGGCTGGGATATCAGCCCGCCCAAGGCAATGCCGGGAACCGGCGTGAAGGGGTTGTGTAAGTCGCAAGCCTTGACGAGGTGTATGGTTTCATCATCGTGTACAACATGGGTGAGGCGACTATAACCACTGCGATGGTGCTCAGCCGCCGGCTGTGGCAGCCGCGAGAGGAAATCGGCATTCATTATAGTTGATTGCGCTGTTGTTGGTTATATAGCACTACCCACTGGCCCACGTAGTCACGCGACTACGAGGTCCAGTGGGTAGTTCTATACAACGAACAAAATTCGTATATGTTTGCGAGTCCGCCAGTTTGACTCTCACCGACTTCGTAACAGTGATCTCCGGGGCTCTCCCCTTGCCACGCACTACCGTAGTACTATGTATGTTGGTTATATAGAACTACCCACTGGCCCACGTAGTCACGTGACTACGTGGGCCATTGGGTAGTTCTATATCACCAAAACAGGCGCTGCCCTGTCGGTACTCGATCGAGTGTGTAGTCGAACGCGGTGAGATACCCGAGCCACCGCTTGAGCGCTGGACTCGCGTGTTATACGTATGGTCCCCTCATTTTTTGCGATGTCTTCGTCGCTCAGATAATATTTCAGCAAAAAGCAAAAGTAGTGCTACTTTCATTATTATTATCATCGTAGCACGCGTCTCGCCGCCCACACTTTAAAACACTTGCCGTTTGTTAGGTCGCCCTACTTGATTTTTTTCACACTTGGCTTCTACTTTCCAGCTTCTGTGGACACATTGTCAAGAAGTGGTCACAGGCGTTGCGCATAGGGTTCAGCAATCCCACCGCTCGTCGATTTTTCATCGAGTGAGTATTATTGTTGCTATTAATAACTCACGCTGTCGCGTTTTCCGCAAGTCAATTTATTTATATTGCACAAGGAAATATCCCCACGAGTTTATACGAGAGTATGCACTCGGGGCGATTCGCACTCACGAAACTGACCTATGTCAGGCTCGAAGATAACCTGATACGCCACCTGGGCGACCGGCCCTATATTAATACCACCACCACCAATCCCTCACTTAATTAACAAGATCAACACCCAGTAGTATAGGAAACGAACGGCCTTGCCGTGCCGTTCTCCTCTGTGCCGGCAAGAATGCGTACTCGCGCGCACCCCAGTTTTCTCACTCCCCCGTCGGCTACAACAACAGCAGCAGCAGAAGAAGAAGTAGCAGTGATGAATGAGTTCGCATCATTGCGTTTCTCTGCCGCCTCAGATGGTTGCCGCCCCCCACTGCTCCGGCGCCCGGGAATCTGCCAACATTGGCAGGAAGGAGAAGCCTGCCAACACCAAAAACGCCTGTCTACCTACTCTACAGAACCAGATTTCAATTTGAAAAGACCACGAAGTACACCTGCCCGCACACTCTGCCCGCAGAGCTAACACACGTAGCAGCACGTAGCAGCACGTAGCGGCGGACCCGCAGTGGTTAACCCCAAGGCATCTACGGTGCTGAGAACCGCCAGCAGCATGGAGGCTGCTGCAAGTGCTGCTGCCAGTCTTGCGAGCTCGGCTTTTCCTTGCCGCCTTGCGAGTCGGACGAAAGTGATGCATCGGTTTCCTCCTCGCTAGGCACGGCGTGGAGTGCAGTCTCGGATGAAAGACATGCACCCACGACCTCGCTAGGCTTGACGTGGATTAACGAGGAGCCTATGGTGGTAGATGACCAGGCAGCTCCTTACAACGACAACTCAGCAGCAAGACGCAGATTCCCCGGCGCCGCTTATCAGAGGGCCGGCGGCACGATACTCTTAAAGTAGTACAGGACGTAAAAATGGCAAGCTGATACTTCTAGAAAGACAAGAAACCCGGGAGCTCAAGGCAGTACAGATGACACCCTCCCAAATAAGAAACCCGCAGCCCCAGCCAGGATTCCTGTTTCTCGCTATCAAGTAAGTACCTGATACTTGTACAAGTAGGTGCAGTGCAGATAGATTATTCTAGGCACAATGCTGCTCCTACCGCAGTAGTAGCAGAAATTAAATATTAATAAGAAAAAAAGGAAGAAACCGGAATAATTCTGGCCGAGGCTGAATTTCCTATTTGAGACAGGGTGAGTTCTACACACTATCTTCAGCACAGCGCCTCTCAATTATCTTCCTTTCCTGGTAAGGTACAAGTACTCGTATGAGCCTTGCTTTCCTATTCATATCCCTGGGTGTTTTTTTACATTTATGTCGTGCACTGTTGTGCACTACTACTACTACTACAAGTAGTGTAGTGCTGTATCCCATAATGTGTACAACGGCGAGCATCACCAACCAGCCGCCAGCCGCAACATATTGTTTTTTTCATGCGTTTGCGATACAAATGTTCACCTAAAGTATAAATACCAACACTTACCATTATAGTGGACAAAAAATAGGACACTTCCCAATATAAAATCACCCATGGAGTATATTACGAGTACCAACAACGCAGCTTGCAAAGATGAGTATTGACCTGAAATTCGTCGAACTCACGGCTGACGTCCTTGAAAATTAGTTATAAAATGTTGTCGTTGCTATACAACGCGTTTCTTTGTGCGTTGAACTCCTTGGTGTGTATCGAATGGATGAAGTAGGGCTTTCGGTGACAATATTCGACTGGGAAGCGATGCGGGTGGTTCCGCTAAAATAGACGACACGAACACCATAAATAACAGGACCGACGTAACTCTAGTTCAACCAAATGATTGGCGATGCTTCTGAAAAATTCTTCTTCCAATACAGACACTTTTGTGTGGTGTATGTCTTGGCACTGAATCGTTCTTGCCGCCCGGCGACATCCAGCACCCCCCATCATGCCAGGCGAAGGAAAAGAAATATCAGGGGGGTGGGGAATAGGTACGAGTAGGGACCAGGTAACCCCCCCCCCCCTTCTTCTTTCCCTCTCCCCAGGGATGGATAAAAAGGAAAACATGGGAAAGGGAAAACTAAACAAAAAGGGACCACAATTTTGTCGACAACGGTGGTAGTATCGCTGTTGCCCCTCCCCCAGAGATGAAACAGACAATCAAACCCAGGGCCACACAAAACGAAACGGCCGGCTCGCAAGCGAAGCAAAAACTCAAACTCGTACGATATTGATTCTTCGTGAATTAACAAAAGGCAAATTTGACCCGACACTGCAGACGCTAACCTACCACACCAAGATGGGCCCGAGTGCACTTTTCACATTCACACCATGACCACCACCGCTTCCCGTCTGATCTAGTTTTTTCCCAGTTCTGCAGGCCTTGGGCCGGTGCTTTTCTGGCGGCACAGTGCGTTGGGGCCGCCCCTCCCTCCCACGCGGGGCAGGGTGAGCCTCCTGGTACGCGCCTTCTTGCCGACTGTGGCCGCGGTGAAAGAAAATCTGAGGGCCCCGGAATGGGCCCTTGGGCTTCTTGGGCGTCTGTTGGCGGCGCCAAACCACCCTGCCTCGTACCCGCCGCCGCCAAAATCGAACATCTTTGCAGCTGACGCCGACACGCCTGCACCTGCCGCTGCGCCCCCCCCTTCGCTGCCGCCACGAACGCCAACAATACCTGCCCCATACCAACTCCGCGAAACAGCAGGGGAAACAGCGCTACCGACAACACCCGCAATCATCGCGCCCCCGTCAGCTTCCTGCAACCTAGCACGCAATGCAGTATGTCGTTGACAAATAGAGATAATCGTATTCCTAACGTTGGCGTGCCCTTTGATTTGATCATAGCGATTCTGAAGTTGTTGGGAGGTCGACAAGATCAACCGGCCCCTCACCCCGAGCATCAGGTCCCCACAATCTCTGAGAAAGGTCGCTTCTTTCACCAGTGTCTGCCACGTCGAGAGCAGAGACCCACCCAGGAAACATCGGGCTATCCGGTGACCAGCTGGCCGTGTCGCTTTAGATAATCTCAAACTCAAACTGTTCGTAGCACGCTCCAATCTACTTCGGCAGTCCGCGGTTCTTCGCAGCCATCTAAATGTCCCAGCGAAAATTGAACTCCAGCAGATCGAGTGGGTCCAGCGCAGGAGAAGCGCAATAGTAGCCTGCGGAGGTAACGATGAAAACCCTTGAAAAAAGGACAAACAGTTACAGCAGGCGGAAAACATATTGGACAGGTGTACGTCAGGTCCATCATAACACGAATTACCTGGTTGACCACCAAGCCGAAGAAAAAACTCAACATGTTACAAACACTGCAACAAACGAGACCGTGCGGTATACTTGACGGCAAATACTATGAGCATCGGGTTACGCCGTGAGGCCAATGTTATGGGTGGAAATGGTTGCTGTACCTGCTAGTGATAGGAAAGTCACGAGAAACACACACACCAAGCCCCTGTACTGCTGGAATCTCTGACACAGCGACGAGTGGTGATCCCCGCTTTACTTTTCCCTGTTGCGTAGTACAGCGGCACGCCGTCAGGCTTGCTTAGACAACCAGCTTCGATGTGCTTGCGGAGCAGCTTCACGACTTCCAGTGCTTTCGGGCGCAGGAGAATTTATCCCGATTTCGCATCGATCACGTCGCAGAACCGATCAATCACTGAATCAAAGCGAGTCAACAATCGTGTACGCTCGGGCGCCAACCGCCGACAATTCCGCAAGAAACACAGTTTATCTCTATCTCTGTCTACTCTGCCACCTATTCCGACGGCATTTTTGCGCTTGAAGAGCACTTCTACCTGCAGTTGGAAGCAAGATCGGCAGGAGCGTAATGGTCACGACACATGACCCAGTACAGGCATTGTTTTCGACGACAGCTAAAGTCTCCCCATATCACTGATCCGAACAACGACACAAGTGACGTCAAAACCAATTGCCTCCTTGATGTCTTCCAGATTAACGATATAGCAAGAATCTCTCAACCAAGCCATGGAGGGCTTGAAGGCGCCGTGACTCTTCTTCACCAGGCGCGAGATACGTGGAAGCGCGTGGAAGGTATCCAGGCGACCCTTGAGCATGTTTGGGCCACCCCCCTGATGCAGTTGGGTAACAACCAACATGAATTGAGAACATTCGAACAGAAAAAAATCGTATACAAAGCGCACGTTGACGCCGAGCAGATTTCAAAAACAAACAACACATATCTGCCACCTCTGCAGCACTCACGTCGTCCTGGTAAACATTGCCACCGATCTCGTCTCCGCCTCTTAGGTCGCAAGCGCGGTCGTGACCAGCATCAAAGTCATACCCGTCGCCACCGTCCTTTTCGCCCTCGTCCGAGTCCGTATCATCTAGAAAAAAAAACAAAACGAAAAAGTTTGGTTTGTTGGGCGAATACAAACGTCAGCAAGAGAATGAGGAACGCCAATGCGGGCAGGGCGTCAGACAAATCAGCTCAATTTTTTCCAAGGACGGTGTAAGGCCTTACCTAGCGAGCCCACCACGTGGCAAGGTGCTTCGGTGGCGAACAAGTCGGGGTCATCGTTGTAAGCAGCACTTGCATTCGGGTTTGGCGACGGTGCTGGTGTCGCAGGGGGGGGTGTCCAATCGGCCGCAAGGCGAACATGGGTAACGTCCCACAGAACAAGCCTGTCACCGCCGCCGCCGCAGATTTCCTTCATCGTCACACGACCCACACCCGCGGAGGAAGGTGCCTCCTTGTGTGCTGCGTACGTAGCAGGCTTGACCGCGTCGCTCACTTTGACTACGACGTTCTTCTGGCCGCCAGGTTGACGTGATCGATGACGCCACCGAAGCAAAGATCCAGCGGTAGTCTCATGGCCCTGTACGTTCCCAACGCCAACACAACTGGCATGGTTGTTGCTGTGGAGTCGCACCTAGAGTTCCATCGCAAAATAGACCAGGTTTGGGGGGTGATAACAGGTTTAGTCGCTTGTGATGCGGATGTGCCGTGCATGTTGTTGGTTTAGATGATGCGAGAAATAAGGTCTCGATGAATGTGGTACAGAACATCCCAATCGCATCTGTGTTCCCGGCTGCAAAATGGTCGGAACCGGGCCGCGCATGGGATCCTTCAATGCCTCGATCTCCTCGTAAACGAGAACGGACGCGTAATCATCCAAGCAGGCATACTCTACCCGTGACGGCACCGTAGGGATTTTAAAAGGCAGGCATCATTAACATTCCACATACCAGCAGATTCAAGAGCATGGTGCCAACAATCTAGCTGGCAACAAGAAACGTTCGATAACCTACAACGAGCGTGAATACGACGCGCGCACAGCTAACTAGAGTAGTATCACCAGTTGGGCGTTGAGGGGAGAACTCCAGCGAGACAAGGGGAAGATCGGGTCTGTGGGCACCTCTTTCCCAACCAAACTAGACACTATACCCGCCAGCGAAAGAGATGGCGTCTGCACCCAACAAGCTTTCGCGTGAGTCAGCGCGCCCACAGTGTTCGCGGCTTTGACCTCATCCAAATACGTCGCGTCTGACTTGGTGTTGACGCCAAGTCTACCATCATGTCCTGGTACCAAATCAACTCTGGTTTTTCACCTTTGGAAACGCAAGCGAGAATTTTCGATTTGAATACGCCTTGTGCCAGCTGCGAACTGCCGAACCAAGAAAACACGACTGCCGCAATTGTACCAGGTGCCAGTTATCATGTACCAGTCATCATATGCTCAGAGCTATACATCACGTGTACGAGTGTAGAAGCTACGACAGCAAACAAGCTTCAGCAGAAGTAATAGTTTCAAAATAGATGGCGTAATTAGGCAGGCTGTTATTTACACGAAAATAATAAACTCGGGATACTTTGTATTGAAGTTAACGTACAATAAGGTAGAGTGCACCCTCTCCCAAATAAGAAAGCCAGCCTAGGTCGCTATTTTATGTGCCTGGTATCTTTTAGGTGTCCTGTACTACTGCATCTGGTATCTGGCATGCAATTAATCAGAGGCCAGGTATGGTATTTACTTCGTACCAGGTACCAGGTATCGCATGCTCAGAGCTATGATACCTGGTACCAGGTAGATTCGCGTACAACCAGCAGCGCACAAGCAGCAAGAGCAGTAGCCTACAATGACCTGGTACGACTCGTACCTCGTATCAAAATAACATTGCCGAAGACAAACTGCTGGTGTACAGCAGTACAGAAAACGAAAAAATAAACCTGGTAGTAAGAAAGCCAGGGTGATATTTAGCTACCGGAGTAAGAACCTCGGAAGTCAATATACCTTTATGTGACCACGGACTCTAGATTTTTGACAAGAGTTAATGTGAGAAAAAAAAAAAAACATACTGAAGTTACCTGTAAGAACAAACCCTCTGCCAAATACGAAAGCCAACCTACTGCTGTAGGTCAGTATTTCCGTGCCTTACGACATACAGCGGTACTACAGCAGTACAAGACACCTACCTGTAATATTAAAGGTGCAGTAATAAAAAAGCCAAGTTGATATTTTCAGGAAAAAAAGAAGCTCGGGAGCTGTTATACCCGAAGTCAGTGTAGAACGTACCCCCTCATAAATAAGAAAGCCAGCTTGCCGCAGGTACCAGGTAAGTATGTTTCTTATCTGGTGTCCTGTAGTCTACTGCTTCAGCTTTACCATGGTACCAGATACTGCTGTGTAAGATTCGTCCGTACAGCAGCAGGTAACAAACAGAAGTCTACGAAAGAACCACTCACATCCGGCCTTGTGTAGCGTAGGTAGAGGGCTGTAAGGAAACACCCCCACCCGATTGCTTTTTTCTTGACGTGCTGGCTTTGACAGAATAGTGCTCGTGATGTCGATGAGTGCCCTGCTGTCAAAGTAGATGAAGTTGCACCTTGTTGTGGTTCGCTCTCCCGAGCGGATCCATCACCGCTGCCTCCACCGCTACTTCCATCGCTACCTCCACCGTCACGATCTCCGCCGGTGCTGCTTCCAATGCCCCCACCGCTGCCTCCGCCATCAATACCCACCTCGTCGCATCGACAGATGGCAGGCTCCAAGAAACGAAACTAGTCACGTACTTCGTGGTCTTTTTCAAATTGAAATCTGGGTCTATAGAGTAGGTACACAGGCGTTTTTGGTGTTGGCAGGCTTTTCCTTCCTGCCAATGTTGGCAGATTCCCGGGCGCCGCCACTGCTCTGTTGTTGTCGCATAGTCAAGGTACGACCAGGGGTTGGTTTCGTGCAGAGTCATCACTCTATTTTTTTTTATATGAAAAAATAAAAAGAACGCACTTCATTCATTTTTTAGCTGTGAGATCGACCAATCTTTTTTTTTTTTTTTTTTTTTTTTTTTTTCATCCTCCGGCGGATGGGGAAAAATAAAGCTTTAGCTCACCACACTTCCGCGTATTTTCATACGCGTCGTGTGTCGATTTAACTCAGTTGCTTTCGCAGCCCAACGCTAGCTGGCGCACCCTTCGAGTCCCATTGTAGGTATAGCGTATCGACCAATCAATAATGACTTTTTGGTCAAAACTCAGCTTTAACTTTCCAAGCTGCGTGTGATACTGCGATTTGTTACGGGGGGGTGTACCCTCGTGAAGGATGCAGGTCGGTGACTCCCACCCCTGCTAATAATGCCCGAGGGTCAACAGGACTAAGACACTCAGCCTTGTTCTGCGCACGGAAACTGTATAACCCTCATTGATTGAAGGGGTCAAAACCAGACATATATATATATTATGTAGAATTAATTCAGTATGCATGAAACAATAAAAGTAGTGTTAGACTAGACTATTGTTTTTGTTTATTTCGTATTTCTCTCTTCCAATGTATTTCTGTTGCTGGCGTATGTATGTTGTGCCTGTCGTACCCAGTACTAGGGCATGACATTGCGTTGTCGAATGCATTACGATGCATTATGTTAAATTAATAGGTGGGGGACACAGAGTGCCCCCTGCAGGTCTGCCAATTGGGTAGGTCCTCGGAGTACTCACTTTCGTTCCTTCGTAGAGATGTAGCTTTATTCGTTTCCACCAGAGCCCGGGATAGCTTCTGAGATCGGAGGCGCGTGCCTCCGATCTAATTCCTAACTTCCCCGAATATAAACCGCCAACCTTATCATACGAAACCCATCCAAATGATCTCAAATTCGGATACCTACAGGCCTTTCGAGGCCGTATCTTAACACTAGCCCACCCTGATGAGTCGCATATGCAGAAATATGGGAGATTCGGGGAAACTCCGGTTCTACGAACTAGACCATGAGTCGAAGATGCGGCTCCTCAAACCCCACTCCCACACCTCTAACCGTCTGGCTATGGAGCCAGGAACACGCGATTGTTACGCGTTTGTTAAGGACTTTAGTAGGGTATTAGTCCGTTTGACCACTTGCACAGGTTAACCAATAGCTTACCCAAACTAAGCCTTATAACACTCTCCCCCCCTGAAACGGCGGGATAGCAAGTCGGCCGGATATACGGCGGACCTCTGTCAATATCCAAGCCGTTTCATTTCCTGGGGATACCGGGGAGAGTATTTTTCAAGTTCGCCATGGGGAAATCTGAAAAAGTTTATTATGGTGGATGTGGGGATCGAACCCACGACCCAAAAACCCATGGTCCTGCCGACGACGCCACTTGTTAAATTAATAGGTGGGGGACACAGAGTGCCCCCTGCAGGTCTGCCAATTGGGTAGGTCCTCGGAGTACTCACTTTCGTTCCTTCGTAGAGATGTAGCTTTATTCGTTTCCACCAGAGCCCGGGATAGCTTCTGAGATCGGAGGCGCGTGCCTCCGATCTAATTCCTAACTTCCCCGAATATAAACCGCCAACCTTATCATACGAAACCCATCCAAATGATCTCAAATTCGGATACCTACAGGCCTTTCGAGGCCGTATCTTAACAATTATCTCTGTGTCGTGGCTTGTGACCGCAGAGCTGATCTTTCTAGGGTGAAGAATCAGTACGGACACTGGGTGTGCTGGATGTCGACGAGTAGAAGAACGGTTTAATGTGAAGAACACACACACATAGTGTGAGTTAGCTGTTGGAATGGGCTACTTAGGTCTACCGGGTTTGTACGCAACTTCCTGTGTACTCTCTGTAGACTGTGTATTTTATAAAAAATGAAAATATACACTCCAGCTGTGAGATCGAAGATTTCGTCGAAACTCATCTTTGATTTGCAAGCTGTGTGTGATACTCCGATCGCGCGTATTACGAGTTGTGTGTCCTCATTGAGGATTGTTGTTGTTGTTGTTGTTGTTGTTCTCATATTAACTCGCATAATCAAGTCCGTGGTCACAGGACAGACAGAGGATATAGGTCGGCGACTCCCCTTACAACTACAGTGAGTGTAGCCATCTGTGGCAGGCCAGCGGAGGTCCAGCCCAGGCCTGATGCTCGGGTTTTGTTTGTCGTCGAGTCATGATGGAACGTGTGGTGGGCGTCGATCGCTATAGTAGTGGAGCGTTAGTCCGTTTGGCCACTTGCAAAAGCTTCACTGATTGCTTACCCAAACTAATAAGCCTTATAACACTCTTCGCCCCTGAAACGGCGGGATAGCAGGTCGGCCGGATATACGGGCAGACCTGTCAATATCCAAGCGATTTCATTTCCTGGGTATACCGGGGAGATACTTTTTCTATTTTTCAAGTTCGACACGATGGGGAAAGTCTGTAAAAGTTTATCATGGTGGATGTGGGATTTGACTCCACGACCCAAAAAACCATGGTCTGTCGAAGACGCCATTAAAAATTTGTCAAGGAATTATTAATAATAGTGGGGCATTAGTCCGTTTGACCACTTGCAAAAAAAGGTTAACCGATTGCTTACCCAAACTAAGTCTCACAACACCACCCTATAACCCATACAACAGTAGTAGGCCTAAAGAAACTACGGTTATAGTAACTTACTGCTGCTGTACGAAGTAATCTTGTAGTTACTACGTTCTACTACTCCGATGTCTTCGTGTTGTGTTGTACCTGGCATATAAAATAATAATGGATCGAGGTGTCAGACGCACGCAGCCTGCAAAGCTGAGTTTTGATTTAAAATCATTTTCGGTCGATCTCACACAGCTGCTGATGATATAATAAGGTGTATTTTTCATTTTTCTACGAAAATGCATGCGGGTTCCGTTGACCACATGTCATACAATAATATTATGTTTAATACAGAAGTAGCGGCTACGGTTTAAGAGAGGTCCGTGCCAGCCCAGTTTCCCTCTCTTAAATCCGGCTTTCTGTTATACTGTTTTGGCTACGGTATAAGAGAATATTCTCTTAAATCATAACTCATTCTCGCGGAAGGTCGCACAGGTGTGGCAAATGCGGTGCATCTCGCTGGTCCCGAGCGGGTCCACCACAACACAAGTGCCATGGAGGTACAGCCCGCAGACGCCTCTGCATTGATTGGTGATTTGTGAACTTCAGTGGGCCTGGCGTGTGGTCGGGGACAGCCGTGCAGCGACTGCCCGCTGCGCAGGGCATGGTGTCTGCAGCTGTGTGTGTGATGCGTGCGATGGCTATGTGGTGTGATTTCCAGTAGCTCGATTTGAGAGAAAATCCTAGACATAAGACCAGTTCTCTCTTAAATCGATTTTAGTCGTGCCAGCCAGTTCACCTCTCTTAAACCCGTACTTTCTCTCAAACATTTTCTCTTAAACCGTAGCCGCTACTGTATTATAATACATTATATTTTATGAAAATTAAAATACACTCCAGCTAGCTGTGAGATCGAAGATTTTGTCGAAACTCATCTTTGCAAGCTGCGTGTGATACTCCGATCGCGCGTATTACGGGTTGTGTGTCCTCATTATTAAGGATATAGGTCGGCGACTCCTCTTGCAACTACATACAGTGTAGCTATCAGGGTCAACAGGGTGATGTTAGGCAGTCTGTGCGCGGAAACTATAAAACCCGTTTCTGAGGGGGACAAAACTTGACAGCTGTGGAAGGAAATGCATCAGTTTATCAAGTGAGTCCTGTAAGTCGAATAAGCGGTGAGGGGAGGGCGGAGTTTTGAAGGACGTGGGGGCCTGATTTTGATCAAAAGGGGGGCGGGAGGGGGGGGAGGGGGGGGGAGGGGACGGGTGGGGCAGGTCAATTTGTGCGTGGAAACTATGAATCCTTCTTGTGGGGGAGGGGTGGGAAATGTGGCGGGGGGGGGCGGGGGGGCGGGGGGGGGAGGGCTTTAGGTCGCATAGATGTACGGGTTTGCTATATGCGTGGTGCTAGGTCTTCTAGGCGTTGGTGCGGGTGGTTGGGAAGGAGGGGGCGTTGGGGGCGGGGGTGGGTGGGAATCGCAGCAGCGGCATGGACGGCTCTGAAACGATAACGAGGCGATATCCAGGGCGTGGAAGTGTTTATTACTCTGGCGGATTTCGATATTAGGTGGGGCGTTTAAGCAAGAGAAAGCGAGGGAAAAAAAAGAAAAAAGAAAAAAGGCGGTGGGGGGGGGGGGGGGGGGCAGGGTTTTCAAGAGGTTTAGGTCACATTTAATATCAAAACAAGGATTTGGTCGACACTGATGTTCGCAACATTGTGTGTAATCCCCCGATCGCGCGTATTAATCATATACGTAGGGGCTTGCTATACGCGCGGTGCTGGGTCTAGGCGATCGTGCGGGGTGTGGGGAAGGAGGGGGCGTTGGAGGGGGGGGAGGGGGGATGAATGAAAGCTACGTCATGGATGGCTAGAAAGATAATGACGTGATATCAATTGCTTAGAAGTGTTTATTACTCTAGCCGATTTCGATTGTAAGTGGGGCGTTTGAACGAACTGGGCGGGGAACAAAGGGGGGGGGAGATGAGTTGGAGCTACGGCATGGATGGCTAGATGGATAATGAGATGATATCAGCTGGCTGGTAGTGTTTACTACTCTGGCAGATTTTGATTTCAGGTGGGGCGTTTGAACAAGAGGGATCGGGGGGGGGGGGGGGGGGGGGGGGGGGGGGGGGGGGGGGGGGGGGGGGGGGGGGGGGGGGGGGGGGGGGGCGAGCATTTCAATATGTGCGCGGAAACTATAAACCCTTAAAGGGGACGAATGTGACGGTTGCAGCAAGAAGGCACCCCTTTATATCACCCGCCTGGTAATGTTTATTATTCTAGAAGGTTTGATGTTACATGTAGTATGCAACCCAGTTCTTAGGTGTAGTAAACAACGTGTTAAAAGCTTCATAATTTGTTTTTGTACATGGATTGAAAGATAGAGTATTTCAATCGATAGGTACCATCATGTAGATACCATTATTTTTTTACATCGCTTATTATAAGAAAGAGATACATATTGCCAAATACAACAGGCGAGGTGATGTGGTCATGCAATGTCACCGCCATTGAGAACGAGCGGGAGAAATGCGAATCGTTAGTGTTTTGAAAGGCACGCTTAGTGTACGCGCGCTCAATTACGTTTCTTCGTTAGTCATACTTCGCTTGGCATAGGTTGGGAGGCGATCATGCAGACGGTATGTACGGAATACCCTAGGTAATAAGTTGATAGTAGTGCGGTTTACCGCAATTTCAGCATATCTGTCTGTACCTCCTTTTCACATTATTTTTGTCTCATATATACGATTTTACGCCTATGATTTTTGCCGTGCCGATGTGGGGCTCTGAAGTCGCCAACTCTAAGACAGAGATACATCTTACAAATACACCAAGCGAGCTGACGTGGGTCACCACCATTGAACGCGAGGGTGACTTTACTTTGTTAGGCATGTGCTATGGCGTTTGGTAGAGGTTGTCAGGCGATCATGCAAACGGCCGGAGGCACGAAATACCCTGCGTAATAGGTTGGTAGCGTGGTCTACCGCAGTATTAACATAACTGTCTGTACTTCTTCTTCACATTGTTATTATCTAGTGTACGATTATACGCCCTGTTTTCTCCCCACTGTCGTCGAAGATGTTGTGGTCCTGTAGATGTCGCGTCCATGTCTGGTGCTCTTGTTAGTGGTGCTCATGAAAACATGCCCTAGCGTGTAGATGATCGCTGAGTGGTGTTCCTTTCCTTTACATCAAGCCAGGTAGTATATGTCAACGCAACCGCTTGCTTGAAAACGACAAATAAATTATACATAAAAAACTTCGTTTTTAGCCCCCCGAATCAGTTTTCTTGGTGTACATCAATACGTTTTGCGGATATGCACAACAGGCCAACCCCCCCAACCACTGCGAACTAATATTTGAAAACACACCACTCTGGAACAACACGATAACGAATTCTAGAACATCAACCAAGAATACCCACACACTAAAACCACATACACGTCTATACGAAACCCAGTCAAAAGATGGAACCGATGTACCCTGGACTCCAAATTGAGGTCCCTACGACTCGGAAACATCGCATAGTCTACATATAGTCTTTGCACACACCTAAAATACGTCAAACCTGCTCGTTGCCAAATAACAGGGTTCATCAGTAACGCAAGAACAAACAGAACAAGGGACGAGGTAGAGTCGTAGCAGCGCCCATCATTATAGCATTCGCCCACCACAGCATCACCTCCTTTGCAATTGGTTTAGGGCAATCAGCGAACTGAATCCAACGCATGCCCGTAGTGTTTTAGGTGGAGTGAGAAGCGGTAGTAAAAATGAAGTGTGCTGCTCGTACGATAACCTGTTCCTGACCGTCGGTATACTGAACAATCTTCGGGCAGCGTCTCCTCTCTATCAGGTGTGTGCGGAATTTTATTTGTCGTTTTCAAGCAAGCGGTTGCGTTGACATATACTACCTGGCTTGATGTAAAGGAAAGGAACACCACTCAGCGATCATCTACACGCTAGGGCATGTTTTCATGAGCACCACTAACAAGAGCACCAGACATGGACGCGACATCTACAGGACCACAACATCTTCGACGACAGTGGGGAGAAAACAGGGCGTATAATCGTACACTAGATAATAACAATGTGAAGAAGAAGTACAGACAGTTATGTTAATACTGCGGTAGACCACGCTACCAACCTATTACGCAGGGTATTTCGTGCCTCCGGCCGTTTGCATGATCGCCTGACAACCTCTACCAAACGCCATAGCACATGCCTAACAAAGTAAAGTCACCCTCGCGTTCAATGGTGGTGACCCACGTCAGCTCGCTTGGTGTATTTGTAAGATGTATCTCTGTCTTAGAGTTGGCGACTTCAGAGCCCCACATCGGCACGGCAAAAATCATAGGCGTAAAATCGTATATATGAGACAAAAATAATGTGAAAAGGAGGTACAGACAGATATGCTGAAATTGCGGTAAACCGCACTACTATCAACTTATTACCTAGGGTATTCCGTACATACCGTCTGCATGATCGCCTCCCAACCTATGCCAAGCGAAGTATGACTAACGAAGAAACGTAATTGAGCGCGCGTACACTAAGCGTGCCTTTCAAAACACTAACGATTCGCATTTCTCCCGCTCGTTCTCAATGGCGGTGACATTGCATGACCACATCACCTCGCCTGTTGTATTTGGCAATATGTATCTCTTTCTTATAATAAGCGATGTAAAAAAATAATGGTATCTACATGATGGTACCTATCGATTGAAATACTCTATCTTTCAATCCATGTACAAAAACAAATTATGAAGCTTTTAACACGTTGTTTACTACACCTAAGAACTGGGTTGCATACTACATGTAACATCAAACCTTCTAGAATCATAAGCAATACCAGGCGGGTGATATAAAGGGGTGCCTTCTTGCTGCAACCGTCACATTCGTCCCCTTTAAGGGTTTATAGTTTCCGCGCACATATTAAAATGCTCGCCCCCCCCCCCCCCCCCCCCCCCCGATCCCTCTTCTTCAAACGCCCCACCTGAAATCAAAATCTGCCAGAGTAGTAAACACTACCAGCCAGCTGAATGATATCATCTCATTATCCATCTAGCCATCCATGCCGTAGCTCCAACTCATCTCCCCCCCCCTTTGTTCCCCGCCCAGTTCGTTCAAACGCCCCACTTACAATCGAAATCGGCTAGAGTAATAAACACTTCTAAGCAATTGATATCACGTCGTTATCTTTCCAGCCATCCATGACGTAGCTTTCATTCATCCCCCCTCCCCCCCTCCAACGCCCCCTCCTTCCCCACACCCCGCACGATCGCCTAGACCCAGCACCGCGCGTATAGCAAGCCCCTACGTATATGATTAATACGCGCGATCGGGGGATCACACACAATGTTGCGAACATCAGTGTCGACCAAATCCTTGTTTTGATATTAAATGTGACCTAAACCTCTTGAAAACCCTGCCCCCCCCCCCCCCCCACCGCCTTTTTTCTTTTTTGTTTTTTTTCCCTCGCTTTCTCTTGCTTAAACGCCCCACCTAATATCGAAATCCGCCAGAGTAATAAACACTTCCACGCCCTGGATATCGCCTCGTTATCGTTTCAGAGCCGTCCATGCCGCTGCTGCAATTCCCACCCACCCCCGCCCCCAACGCCCCCTCCTTCCCAACCACCCGCACCATCGCCTAGACCTAGCACCACGCGTAAAGCAAACCCGTACATCTATGCGACCTAAAGCCCTCCCCCCCCCCCCCCCCGCCCCCCCCGCCACATCCCCCCCCCCTCCTCCACAAGAAATATTTATAGTTTCCACGCACAAATTGACCTGCCCCACCCGTCCCCTTCCCCCCCTCCCCCCCTCCCGCCCCCCTTTTGATCAAAATCAGGCCCCCACGTCCTTCAAAACTCCGCCCTCCCCTCACCGCTTATTCGACTTACAGGACTCACTTGATAAACTGATGCATTTCCTTCCACAGCTGTCAAGTTTTGTCCCCCTCAGAAACGGGTTTTATAGTTTCCGCGCACAGACTGCCTAACATCACCCTGTTGACCCTGATAGCTACACTGTATGTAGTTGCAAGAGGAGTCGCCGACCTATATCCTTAATAATGAGGACACACAACCCGTAATACGCGCGATCGGAGTATCACACACAGCTTGCAAAGATGAGTTTCGACAAAGTCTTCGATCTCACAGCTAGCTGGAGTGTATTTTAATTTTCATAATATAGTCTAGTCTAATACCTACCCTTCACGCCGTACGGGGGTTTCATAGTATCAGTGCACAGAATATGGGTATCATGGAAAATCGCCCTGTTGACCCTGACAACATCCAGAGAGTCACCGACCTTTAGACTATCCTTCATGAGGACAAAATATATAACACGCGCGAACGACCTTCCGTAAAATTTGCGAAGCTGTGTATTAACAACCAGGTTTAATTCACGAACACCATATATATATCATGGATGAAACACAGATCTAATGTACCACGCACAGCTTGCAAAGTTGAGTTTCAACCATTCAATCGTTCGCACTCACAGCTGACGTTTTTCAATTTCTTATTATAAAATACAGCTTGCAAAGTTGAGCTTCAACCACTCAATCGGTCGTACTCATAGCAGACGTTTTGCAATTTTTATTAAAGACAGTTGCTACTGTTTAGTAGTACGAGTAGTGGGGCTACGATATAAGAGAAACGATATAAGAGAAAGTACGGATATACGAGAACTTTTTGGGTTGTCACGAAAAAATCCAATATAAGAGACAATTTGTCCTATATTTCCGAGATTTTCTCTTATATCGGGCTCTCAGACAAGTGTTAGAGATGCTCTTGTACTTCATGTCAGTAACCATCATGTCGTAACTTGATGACACTGAAAGTCATCTGGTATACATTGCGAGTTGCTAGTACGACAGACAGTTTTCAGTCTGCTAGTAGTAGTTGTCGTTCATCGACGATGCAGTACGTAACAAGCACAAGTCTCGGCAGCAACATCTTGGAAACACGAAACACAGCAGCAGTTTACAAGCTAATCATCTCCAGATACCTGGTACATGTATAGTACTGGTACACGTTGAGAGGGACGACAGTCTTCGGTATCCCTCTTGGAACCGGTAGCAAGATATTTAAGATACGAGTTGTTGCTGAAGAAAGACGATAGGCTACGTAGGGTAATATGATCACATACCCCGAGATACGAGTTGGTAAACAACAAGGCTGTAGGATCTCGTATTGGGGTCTTTTACTTCTTGGGTTCATAGCTTGTTTTTTGTTTTTTATTTTTGCCTTGGAATTATATCGGTTAGTGACCCAGGCTACGGTAAGGGGGTCCCCTTTTGGGCCTTTTATTTCAGTGGCTAGGGGTCACTCGCGCGAGTAACCCCTTTGTTCCTATGCAATCTTACGTTTTCTTCATGTTTTACATTGACGAAATCAATCCGCAATGCAAAGGTGATCTAAGCTGCGGCAAACCAAGTTCCTAAACCATCTTCATCCGTAGGGTACAGAGCTACTCGTGCGAGTGGCTCAAGCACACCAGTGAAAATGGGGGTACCCCCCCTACCGTAGCCTTGGTCTAGTACGTTTGTTCGAGGGTCCATTTCAAGGGTCCTTTTCTCTTGTTTGCAACGGATTTTGAGGGTCCTTGTCTTTGAGCTACGAGCGACGCACAGGCGCATCGCCCACATGTGCTCACTCGTTTTTGCTCACCACCATCAGCTCTCATCTGCTGAGCACATTAATCACCAATCGACATATCGGCTTGGGGTCGCCGAACAACATCTTCTCTGCTGGAGCTCTCTGCTCTTACAGGCTCACCTAACCGTGGCCTTCGTTTGTCTCAAATCATATATTGCACATATTGAAATGTCCCGCCCCCCGCCCCCCCCCCCCTCACCTCCCCCTCCCCTGATCCCTCTTGTTCATAAAAAATCCCCCCCCTTCCCCCCCCCCCCCCCGTCCCCCGATCCCTCCCCCCCCCCCCCCCCCCCCCTCCTTCCGCCTAGTTTGTCCAAACGCCCCACTCACAATCGAAATCGGCCAGAGTAATAAACACCTATACGCAGTAGTTGATATCACGTCATTATCTTTTTGACCATCCATGACGTAGTTTTCATTCTTTCCCCCCACCCCCCCCCAAAAAATCCCCTCCAACGCCCCCTCTTTTCCAACCACCCGCACGATCGCCTAGACCTAGCACCACGCGTATAACAAGCCCCTACATATCTTTGATCTCACAGCCGAAGTGTATTTGAATATTATTTGTGACCTAAACCTCCTAAAAAATCTACCCCCCCCCCCCCCCCCCCCTTCTCGCTCTCCCTTGCTCAATCGCCCCACCTAATATCGAAATCCGCCAGATTAATAAAAACTTCACGCATTGGATATCACCTCATTATCTTTCGAGAGCCATCCATGCCGCTGCTCTACCCCCCCCCGCCCCGAACGCCCCCTTCTTCCCCACCACCCGCACCATCGCCTAGACCTAGCACCACACGTATAACAAACCCCTCACCTAAAACCCTTCCTCCCCCCCCCCCCCCCGCCCCCTCCCCCGCCCCCACCCCCCACTTCCCCAACCCCCCCCAACCCATCCCAACCCCACCCCCTCGAACACTCCACCCTCTCTCTACTCACTGATTGTACGACTTACCCCAGGATATATATGATAAACTGATGCATTCTTTCCAAAACCGTCACATTTATCCCCTTAAAATAATGTATAGTTTCCACGCACAGATTGAGCTGCCCCACACGCCCCAGCCCCGCCCCAACCCCCCCCCCCCCATGATGAACTGGTGATTTTTTTTTCTTCTTCTTTTTCCCAAAACCGTCAGATTTATCCCCTTGAAAGGATTTATAGCTTACACGCACAAATTGCCCGCCCGTCCGCCCCCCCCCCCCCTCCCCCCCCCCCCCCCTCCAACCCCGCTCGCTTTTGATCAAAACCAGGCCCCAACGTCCTTCAAAACTCCGCCCCCCCCCCTCACCGGTTATTCGACTTACAGGATTCACTTGATATAATGACACATTTCCTTCCACAGCTGTCAGGTTTTGTCCCCCTCAGAAACGGTTTTTATAGTTTCCGCGCACAGACTGACTAACATTACCCTGTTGACCCTGATAGCTACACTGTAGTTGTAAGGAGAGTCGCCGACCTATATCCTTAATGAGGACACACAACTCGTAATACGCGCGATCGGAGTATCACACACAGCTTGCAAAGATGAGTTTCGACGAAATCTTCGATCTCACAGCTAGCTGGAGTGTATTTTCATTTTCTATAATAAATATATAGGCTGTGTCTTCATCGGGTCATCCGAAAGCGAGCCTACGAGCGTACACCAGCTAAGAGTTTATACGCGCCACATGAAATCTCACATATAATATGAAAGGGTTTAATCCCAACGTCCTTCAAAACTCCGCCCCCCCCCTCACCGGTTATTCGACTTACAGGATTCACTTGATATAATGACACATTTCCTTCCACAGCTGTCAGGTTTTGTCCCCCTCAGAAACGGTTTTTATAGTTTCCGCGCACAGACTGACTAACATTACCCTGTTGACCCTGATAGCTACACTGTAGTTGTAAGGAGAGTCGCCGACCTATATCCTTAATGAGGACACACAACTCGTAATACGCGCGATCGGAGTATCACACACAGCTTGCAAAGATGAGTTTCGACGAAATCTTCGATCTCACAGCTAGCTGGAGTGTATTTTCATTATCTATAATAATTATATAGGCTGTGTCTTCATCGGGTCATCCGAAAGCGAGCCTACGAGCGTACACCAGCTAAGAGTTTATACGCGCCACATGAAATCTCACATATAATATGAAAGGGTTTAATATCAAGTAGTGCTGCACACACAACACACGCACACGCCTGCAGACGGTACCCCCGACGTTTCCTACCATCTTCGAAAGGCTACGCTCGCTTGGACGAGCAATCACGGGTCGAGAAGGAAAGCAAATGTGTATTAGAGACTTTTTCGGAGATGGAAAGGTGGCAGGAGAAGGTGATCCTGGGTGAACATCGATCGATGGGGAGCGGGAGGAGGAGCTATAACACTTTTCTGCACTCATGTTTGCTGCTTTGTTGCGCGTTTTTTTCTTTTTTTAGTTATAACGAGGACGGGTACATAGTACATGCACCAGCTACTATAATTTCGTCCGACGTGCAACACGTTTGAAATATTGGTTTTCGCGGGGGGGGGGGGGGGCACAGGTACATACCGAGCGAAAAGCAAACACCGGGAGCGCACAGTTTATACAGCAGATCGAACGGTGCATCGAGTGCACAGGACGCACAGGCGGGCATTTCCGCAGCATGAAGTCAACATAGTTCCTCATGTGCTCGATGAACTTTGACATTGATTTTGGAACGAGCACTGTTCGTTTTAAATTGTCCTGTAGAATTTGGCTACGATACTAAATAGAATTCTCTTAAAACGAAATAAGAAAAAACCGGATACCTGGTATAAGAGAAACAGTTCGGCTCGTCGAACCGTCTCTTATATCGTGGCGACTACTATATGTAAAGATACGCCCTCGAAATATCTGCACTTGTCCGAATCAATGGGAAAAACAAGTTTATTCCCATTGATCATTGATCCGAATTGAGATAATTTGGATGGGTTTCGTATGATAAGGTTGGCATTCTAGATTCGGGATATTCTAGAAATAAATCGGAGGCACGTGCCTCGAATCTCAGAAGCCATCCGGGGCTCTGTGGAATAGACTAAAGCTACGTCTCTGCCAAGGCTAAGAAAGTGGGTACTCTCCGAGGACCTGCTCAATTGGCAGACCTGCAGGTGACACTCTGTGACCCCGCTCAATACTCTTACAATATGGCGTCGTCGGCAGGACCATTTTTTTTTTGAGTCGTGGGTTCGAATCCCACATCCATCATATAACCTCTTGTTCAATTTTTGTCCCACCTAAAATCGAAACCTGCCAGCGTAATAAACACTACCGCGCAGTTGATATCACCTCATTATCTTTCTAGCCATCCATGCTGTAGCCCAAATCACCCCCCCCCCCCCAAACGCCCCCTCCTTCCCCACTCCCCACCAGAATAATACGGAGTAAATACTACCAGGCAACTGATACCACCTCATTATCTTTCTAGCTATCCATGCCGTAGCTCCAATTTATTTCCGCCCCCCCCCCCCCCCCCCCCCCCCCTTTTTCCCCCGCTCCCTCTTGTTCAAACGCCCCACTTTACAATGAAATCTGCCAGAGTAATAAACACTACCACGCAGTTGATATCGCCTCATTATCTTTCTAGCCATCCATGCTGTTGTAGCTCAAATTCGCCCCCCCCCCCCCCCCCCCCCCCCCCCCAACGCCCCCTCCTTCCTCACCACCCGTACCATCGCCTAGACCTAGCACCACGCGTATAGCAAACCCCTACATCTATGCGACATAAAGCTGTTGAAAATCCCCTTCCGTTCCCCACCCCCACTCCCACCCCTTCGAACACTCCGCCTTCTTCTCCTCAATGGTTGTACGACTTACAGGATATATACATGATAAACTGATGCATTCCTTCCACAACCGTCAGATTTATTCCCTTAAAGGGTTTATAGTTTCCGCGCACAGATTGAGTTGCCCCGCCCGTCCCCCCCCCCCCCCCCGCCCCCGCCCCCGCTCCCTCTTGTTCAAACCCAGGCCCCCACGCCCTTAAAAACTCCGCCCTCTCCTCACCGGTTATACGACTTACAGGATGCACTTGATAAACTGATGATCAGATGCATTTCCTTCCACACGCAGCTGTCAGATTTTGTCCCCCTCAAGAACGTTTTTTTAATGTAGTTTCCGCGCACCCTGTCGACCCTGACCAGTCAGTACAAGCTACACTGTAGTAGTTCCAAGGGGAGTCGCCGACCTATATCCTTAATGAGGACACACCCAGTAACACGCGCGATCGGAGTATCACACACAGCTTGCAAATACGATGAGCTTCGACAAAATCTTGGACCTCACAGCTGGAGAGGAGTGTATTTTTATTTTCATAACTACTAGGGAAACATAGATGTACCACGCAGCTTGCAAAGTTGAGTTTCAACCATTCAATCGGTTTTACTCACAGCTGACGTTTTTCAATATTTATTTATAATAAACTCCGGAGTAATTTTTTTCAGAATTTCCCCACGGGCGTGTCGAACTAACTTGAAAAATTCTCTCTCCCTCTGGTATCCCCAGGAAGTGAAACCGCTAGGATATTGACAGGTCCGCCCGTATATCCGGCCGGCCTGCTATCCCGCCGTTTCAGGGGGGAAGAAGAATGTTATAAAAAGGCTTTTAGTTTGGGTAACCTATCGATTATAACCTTCTTCAAAAAAAGTGGGCAAACGGACTAATACCCACACTAATTTAACATGTATGCACATAATAACACGACGGTAGACCGCACACACACGTATGATTCCTCGCGAGTGTATAATACTTGTATATGATTCCGATTTCGAGCAGGTACGTATGTATGTAGCATGTACCAACCAGCAGGGCTGCCCAGAAGAAACGTGATATAAAGTTGTCTAGGGTCTCGCAGTCAGTCATCGTTAACCCCTTTACAACTGGAAACCCGTTTTGGGGGACAAAATTATTTGGATTTAGTATATGGAGGGGTCCGGGGGCTCTAAAGGGGGGTTAACTAACTGCGCGATCAGGGTTCGGTATTATTATCATCGTGTAACACTCAGTTGTCTTAGTAGCACGCTACTATTATTAATAATACCTACTACTACTGCTTCGTGTATGAGCTCTTTTTAGTAGTGCCCCCCTGCTGTCTGAAATGTGCCGCGTGTGCAGTATAGTATTCACAGATTGGTACGGTACTCGTATATTGGCAGCAGCAACAGGTTAGTACATACAGCCAGTAAGCAGCAGTGTAATTAGTATAGACTATAATAGTACCTGGTATTCAGAATACGCAGCAAGTATTAATACTAGTCTAATGGCAATAATGATGTATTATAATACATATTATAATATAAAAATTAAAATACACTCCAGCTGTGAGATCGAAGATTTCGTCGAAACTCATCTTTGCAAGCTGTGTGTGATACTCCGATCGCGCGCATTACGAGTTGTGTGTCCTCATTAAGGATATAGGTCGGCGACTCCCCTTACAACTACAGTGTAGCTATCAGGGTCAACAGGATGATTTTAGTCAGTCTGTGCGCGGAAACTATAAAACCCGTTTCTGAGGGGGGCAAAATCTGACAGCTGTGAAGGGAAAGCGGGGGCCTGGTTTTGATCAAAAGCGAGCGGGTTTGGAGGGGGGCGGGGGGGGGGGGGGGGGGGAAAGGGGCAATTTGTGCATGTAAGCTATAAATCCTTTCGAGGGGATAAATCTGACGGTTTTGGCACCAGTATATTATTGGGGGCGGGGGGGGGGGGGGGGGGGGTTGGGGCGGGGGGGGGGGGGGGGGGGGGAGCTCAATATGTGCCTGGAAACTATACATTATTTCGAGGGGATAAATGTGACATTTTTGGAAATAATACATCAGTTTATCATGTATATCCTGGGGTAAGTCGTACAATCAGTGAGTAAAGAGAGGGTGGAGTGTTCGAGGGGGTGGGGTTGGGATGGGTTGGGGGGGGAGGGTGGGGGGTGGGGGCGGGGGGGGGGGGCGGGGGGGGGGGGGGGGGGGGGGGGGGGGGGGAAGGGCTTTAGGTGAGGGGTTTGTTATAAATATATATAGGTGAATTCAAAAGATTTGGTACAAACTCTCTTCTCGTGTTGTGTGTGACAAGAAGAGGGGAAAACTATCGCCCTCGGCTCCTCCGTACAACGCACCGCCACGCCGTAAACAGCAGCAAGCAGCAGCAGCAGCAGTTAGAGCTATCTACTACAGCACACAGCAGTGACTATGTACGAAGGTCTATACATTATGTATGTGCCCCTTTAGCATGGTTCAGCGCTTCAGCGGTGCAGCCGTACAAATCATACGCACGAACGACGCGCATGGCACCCGAGCCAAAGTTTATATAAAAATTGAAGTATTCAAATCAAGTAGTTTGAATATAAAGTTTTTGGCGATGTAAGAATTACTTGTCGGGTAGCCTAACTACTAAGTAAGGAGGGAAATAATAAAAAACGCAAATAGGTACTGGTAGGATTTGATGTCGATCAGATTGTCGGCACCAACGAAGCTGGTAGCCGAGAAGCAGACTCGAAGAACGAGACAGCGTGCAAAGAAAAGTCTCGAGACCAGCGAGTAGGAGCAGCAGTGTTAATTAATAAGGTAAAGTTTTTTTTTATCGTTTTTTTAGCTGATGATTTGGACAACAAGAAGAAGGGACGTCGATCTGTGAGTAACATAAACCGGTCGCCCCGGTGGCGTATCAGGTTATTATCCTCGAGCCTGGTATAGTTCAGTTTCGTGAGTTCGAATCCCCCCCGTCGTGCATACTCGTATAAATTCGTGGGGACTTATTATCTTGTTTGTGCACAGATTGACTTGCGGAAAACGCGAGAGCGTGAGTTAGCAACACTCGATGAAAAATCGACGAGCAGTGGGATTGCTGAACCCTATGCGCGACAAAATTGAAGGCAAGGACCGGGGGGAAGAAAGAAGGGACGACACCTACGTACCTGTGACCACGGCTTGTTCAGAAGCTGGAAAATAGAAGTGTGCGAAACAAATAAAAAATTAGAAAATAGGACCGATGGAATGGTTGAAACTCAACTTTGCAAGCTGGGTGGTACAACATGAGATCAGATCATCTGATCTGTGTTGCATTTGTGATATTTTAATATGATGTATGGTGTTTGTTCGTGAAGTAAACCTCAGCTTCACAAGGTCGTTCTCGAGGAGTGTTCTATATTTTGTCCTCATGAAGGATACGATATACCACACACAGGTAGTGGTGTGATGGTAGATAGGTCGGTGACCCCCCTGGATGTTCTCAGGGTCAGCAGGACGATTTTCCATGATGATAATAATAAAATGTCCATTCTCTGCACACTGACTGATCCTATTAAAAAAAACGCATATTATAACGCATATTATATTGTAGCGAGGAAGGCGCGTAGTAGGTATTATCAGATATTATTATTAATATTACATGTCATATGAGGATATTATGATGAGGAAAAGGCGCGTTGTTAGTATTATTATACGAAGTATTAAACTTGATGTTATTATAATAATAATATCATTGTATAAAATGTGGTCGACAGAACTCTATCTACCTCCTACACGGAGTATTATTATTGTAAAAAGCGAAAGTACGTACTCGTACTTGTACGATATATGATCAAGTTTGAAAAATAAATGATGAAATGCCACATTCAATTCGTCGTGCTGTGTGCTGTTTCGTGTCGGTCGTCGGGAGAACTTGTCGAAAAAAAAAGAAGAATGACCCAGTAGGAATAGAAAAAAGAGTTTGTCAAACTGGAGTTCAGAAAAAAATTGAAGCTTTACGCAATCGGGGCCCTTTCCTGCGCATCCGTTCAAAAAATTCCCCGATTTTACTGCAACAACAGAATGCGGCCTGCAGCGAGGGGCGTAGCACCGAGCCTCGTTCTAGCAGCAGCCCCCACGGGTGAAACCCGGGCTCAGGCCGGGCGTCGACTGCTCTAACTAGGAAGCGATCGAGTCTGCTTTTGCCTAAGGGATCATAATAAAAGCTCGAAATCAAACATCCCCTCCGAAAGAGGTGCCTCTCTGCTCGTAGTCTGCTGCAACCCTGCGTGTGTGAGAGCACACTCTCGGGATCTCTGCGACATGCCATTGTCGAAAGGCAACGGAGAGCTCGCCTCATTCCCGAAGCCGCCATCCGATGCTTCGAAGACGAAGCAGGCTCGCTCGGAGCGCCCCTCACGGAGAACCCGAAACCGAGGGTTCCCACCTCTCCGCCTGACGACGGCTGCCCCTGCACGCGCAAATTTATCCGTAGGTAAGTCTGCTTCGTTCGAATCCCCGCCGGCAGCCCCCACGGGGCCAAACAGCCTCAGCAGCGGGGAAGCAGGGCTAGGAGGGGCGGTGGACCTGAGCCCTCGAGACGTGGAATCCAAGTGGTACGACCGCTTCTTCCCCAAGAGGAAGACCCAGACCCCCGACGCCGCGGCGATCTCTGCGGGTAGCACGTGGGGTGGAGCGTCCACGCACTCCTGTGGAGCTTCGATCCCATCAGCAGCAACCAAGCCGCTGAAGAAGGACGAAAACGACACTACGGCTAGTGTAATTGGCCGCTCGGAATCTCCTCGCCTGGCAAGCGATAGCACCGAGCGCGTTGCTGCTAAAGGTATCCCTGCTACCACCACCACCACCACTACGGCTTCTACCGCTTCAGTGTCCGCGGGCTCTTCTGGTCGGCCTGCGGCTCGAGCGAGGCCTGCCGCGAGGCCTGCCGCGAGGCCTGCCGCGAGGCCTGCCGCTAGGCCTGCTGTTACGTCCGGTACCGCTGCTGCGACTACGGGTAAGCTCGCCGGTTTTGGGGCTAGGCATGGTACTGGCAATTCCAAAGTTGACGTTGCTGCACGTCGTCCTCCTCATGTGAGGCCAAGGTCCGCGGAGAGCAAGCTCATGACAACAAGAACCGCACCACCACCACCACCACCAGCGTCAACAACAATAATAACAGACCTTGTTCCTGTCGAGGAAAGGAGCAGCAGCCAGCAGCGGACACCAACAACAGCAGCTGGCGTTCTTGCCGAGGGGAGCAGCGGTGGCCTGCCGGGGGGTGAGCTCCTAGCTGTGCCGTCGCTAGCAGACGCACCGGCGCCGGCCATGGCGCCTGCTCTGGCTTTAGATCTAGCTACTCTCGCTGATAAGCCTTCGTCCTCTTCTAAGCGCGGCTGCTACTACTTCGATGGGCCTTTGGTGGAGCAGCCATCTGCGGCAGCGGCAGCGCACGGATTGCCTCGGAGTTGTTGGGAGGGGCATAACCCCCGCTCCTCTGGTTCTGCTGGTGGTGGTAGTAGTGGTAGGGGAGGGCGAGCGGGGGGGGGAGGGGGGGATAGACTGGGGTTCGTAGTTGAGCCTTCAACAAGGACTTCCGAGCACGGTAGGCGGGCGTACGCGGCAGCAATGAAGGGCAGCAGCGGCGGTGGCAGCGCAGGCGGGGGAGAGCTTGGCCGGAGGCAGGATGGGGGTGACCTCGGAGGAGGCATTTGGACAGGAGCGTTGAGCCAGGAGAAGCTTGGCCTGTTGACGGGGATGCGCGTTTTGTGCCTGGACATTTTTGTGTCGAGGATAGGGGGAGGGGAGATCAGAAGGTGGAGACCGGCAGAGGTGAGCTTTCGTCCTTGTCCCACCTCCTAATGTGACCCCAGTCTAATTCCAAGTAGTTTGTCCCCCGGACGTGGGTGCTGTGCTGAATGAGGCTAGATTTCGACACCAATCTGGGCGGAAATGTGAGGACCATTCGGTATTCATTTTAATATCTCTACAATCGCTGTATTTAAGTCCAGATAGGTGCGCACGCGTTGTTACTTGTGTTACTACAGCAGCAGCAGCAGTAGGGCTTTGCGTTGGTTAACCCCTTTGCAACTGGAAACCCGTTTTTGGGGACAAAGATACTTGAATTTTGTATAGGGAGGGGTTGGGGGCTCTATAGGGGTTAAACAGATTTCAGGGCTACCGGGCGCTCTGTAGTTGTTCGTTTGGTGGCTGGGTGAAAGACAACTAAGTTCTTAGTAATCACACGCGTCGCGCCTCCTAACGCACCGGTTAAATGCAATTAGGCTGGACTCCGCATGTTTCTGGCTGGGTGTAAGTCACCTGGTGAACTGACTGTAAGTCCTTACAGCAAAACGCCGCGCGTCGTTGCATAAACGCACCAGCGAGATGCAAAGACCCAGAGCTCCTTACATGCTCCGCACGCAACTACAGTGACACAATGACTGCTTTAGTACACTGCTGTAACACCTAGTGAACTGTTGATCAGTCTGCAAATTGTAGTCGCATATTCGATGAAAATCAACGAGCTTAAAAAGCTGAATAGAGGGATTGCTGAACCCTATGCGCGAGACAAATGAAGGCGTGTTTGTACCGGGGGGGAGAAGGCAAGACACCAACCCGTGACGACGGCTTGTCTAGAAGGTCGCTGAGGGTAAGTCTCTAACGGGTTGAGCCGGAGAGTACAAACGAAAACAAAAGCAAAAACAGCCAACTCGCAGCCCTATTGCATGATAATGTACCAGTACTACACTCAGTACCACTAGTAATATTGCGTCCGGAAATGAAAAGGACTCTGTTGGGATATTTTATATAATTGTTCTAACGACGTCAGCTGTGAGTTCGACGAATTTAGGGTCGATACTCATCTTTGCAAGCTGCGATGTTCGTACTTGTAGTATAATATGTGGGTGACTATTTTTGTATGCCGACCAAGCGGCTCTTCCATTTCAGACGGAGTGGTATACTGCGAATCGTTTCGAACTGTAATTTCGGGTATTTGTAGTTTGGCCCGGAAACCGTGGGCATATCGCATCAAACCGCAGTCATTTTCACGACTACATTTTTGTATTTCGCTGCGGTTATGGAGTTTGGTGGACGGATAGTGCAACAACGCGTTGTACTCGGTATAATACTAATAATAGCAAGATATGTGATTATGACGTTTTTAGTGCGGGAGATCCGAAAATACACCTTCAGACGGTTGGCTTTGCGTCGGGCGGCTGATATTGTGCGTTTTTTATAATTATACCAGGTACAAGGTAGTAGCACCGCAACCCTTCTAAGGCTTAACGTGTTCACAATTGGAAACCCTTGCAGGGGATAAGTTTACTTGAAGTTAGCATAGAGAGGAATTTGGGGGCTCTCAAGGGGTTAAGAGGGGAAACATGAAGACCTAACATGGCGATTGCAGCGTCGGCCAGTGTTTTGTTTAGAGAATGACATTCGTATCATAACACTATCATGTATATACCTGGTATAACGTTAGGTCCCGGATTACAATCAATTTGCGGGACAAGTATTCGCCACACGAGCGCAGCACTGCAGCTCTCGCATATACCCCGGGTACACCGGTACCATTGACGAAGACTAGACGGTTGGTGTGTATCTGACCAAGATGCTCATTTGCTCGGTGGCTTTTTATAGTGCGAGGTAGCTGATGTACCGGCTATCACGCTACCACGTACTGCATACGCATACATACAAGAAGCCTATACCTGCCGGTGCATGCGTTATTCGCTTTAAACTGATATTTCCACCCGTCTACATCCAACAAAACTATCAATAGTGTCCGTGCTGATGCCTCATACGTAGAGACGAGCTGTGCTTTGGTCACAAACTACGAGACAGAGATGCATATGGGAAACACTGCAATGTGGTTTGGCCATGCAATGCCAACCGCAATGAGCACGCGGGGAAAAAACAAAATACGCAAGGCAGCACAGCAGACCATTTGCCAGAGCTGTGAGTCGGCACGACTTAAGTCGCCAATTATTAATAGTTGCTAGTTGGACTAATAGTTACTTGGACTAATAGTTACTATGGAGATCCGTTGTAAAGAGAATGAAAATCGCACATAAGAAAGGAACGCATCGCCACCTTTCAGGCGAGCTCTCCTACGCTACGACTAACTGTGTTCGATCGAGGCTCTGAATACCTGGCAAGACCAGCCGACAAAATAAACTTGACTTAAACGCTATTAAACATAGGCGGATGCTTTTTCGCCCCTTTTTCGTTTGGTAGTTAATCCTGCTCGCCGTGGATCTCCGTAATAGTCGTCTCCCGTAGGGACCGACTATCCGCCTTATTGGGTTTCCATATTTGAAGGAAGGACTATTAAATGCGGGATGCATTTTCCCTCTTTCGGGTGGGATCCCCTCGGCCCCGGGCGTTTGATCGCTTGACCTAAGTCGGCAATCCCGCTGGCTATCAGCTGGTTTCGCCGACTTGCCGACTAAAGTCAACTTAGTTAGCTAACGGCACCCACCGATTAGTTGTTGGTCGTGAAATCCTCCCGACCCTCAGCTTTACTACTTGCAGACAACAAAAAGAACAAAAAAAAAGACGAACAAGAAAACGAAATCGAACAAGGAAAAAGCAATTGGAAAGAAAGAGGGAAACAGGACGGCACGACCAAAATGAAAAACAAAGCGCAACAGCCAGCCAGTAACTAAGAACACAGCAGACGACGCCATCCAACCAACATCGGGAGCAGCAACCAGATTGGGTTTCGAATTACCCTTCCGTAGGAGTAGGAGCATTGCCGCATGGTCTTATCACCTGCGCTCTGTTGCCAATACCGTGTTCGTCGCCCCCGGTACCGAATCCAAAAACGAAGCCTAATAATTAAGCAAGCAAACACGCCGCAACCGAAGCAGTTGACACCACCCAGCCGGGGTCGGGTCACCACCCAAACTGGGTTCCGAATGCAACTACTAGAGGGTTAGGAACACTGCTGCCTAGACTGTCCTCTGCTTGCTGTGTCTTCAACGGCGGTATCCGTACCGACATCATTATAGCCCCGAAGGGTACCCGGAAGGACGTGAGAAAGAGCAAAAAAAGCACAAGGGAAAAAAACGTACATAAAGGGACGAAGAAAGGGGAAAAAGGTAACAAGGGTGGCTTACATGCATGTTTGACCGGTAACAACTCAACAGCGAAACGAAAAAACCCATGGCCAAGCTCGTAAGCGCACAGAGGGAAGAGATGGATGGTATCTCCGCGTTTTTTGGCTTTGGCTCAGAGAATGTGCGAGGCGTCTACTGAGCGCTCTCCTATTCTTACGCACAACACGGAATTCCGTGTGTGCGCACTGCTGTTACTCTGTTACTTTGGACAACTTTGGAGGTTAGGCGCGTACGTAAACTACTTCATGCTCGTAGTACTTGGCAGTGCATTCTACAAGTACCAGGCTACAATAAAGTATGTGCCGCCCCCGCCCCCGCGCTTAAAATCCCAGCTCTCCTCCCACCGGTTACACGACTTACAGGATATACATGATAAAGTGATGCATTCCATAGCCGCCGGATTTTGTCCCCCTCCTAAACGGGGTTTATAGTTTTCGTGCACAGATTGATTAACATCACCCTGTTGACCCTTGTACAAGCTAGTTCTAAGGGGAGTTGCCGACCTATATCCTTAATGAGGACACACCCAGTAATACGCGCGATCGGAGTAGCACACAGCTTGCAAAGATGAGTTTGGACGAAATCTTCGACCTCACAGCTGGCGTGTATTTTTTTCTTTTTAGTATGTGCATCACAGCAGTGGTGTATTTATTTTGTCACATAGTATCGTATATGCTTGGTAATGGTAAATCCAGTCTACTATGATATGATATTTCTTCTGCAGTCCCAGGTGTGGTATACATAGGCCCTCCCCTCACCGGTTGTACGACTTACAGGACATACATGATAAGGACATACATGATAAGCAGATGCATTCCTTCCACAGCCGTCAGATTTTATCCACCTCAAAAACGGGTTTTATAGTTTTCGCGTACAGATTCACCACCCCCCCCGCCCCGCCGAACACCCTCCGCCTCCCCCGCCGCCCCACCTAAAATCAAAATCTGCCTGAATATTAAACACTGCCCGACAGGTCGTATAACCTGTTCACCTTTCGAGCCATCCATGCGGTAGCTCCAATTCATTTATTATATGGTCAAGTTCAAATAACCTCCCCCCCGCCCTCTCCTTCCCCGCCACCCCCCCCCATCGCCTTGACCTAGCACCACGCGTACACTAAGCTCCTGTATATTTATGCGACCAAAAACTGTTGGAACCCCCCCCCTCCCCCCTCCTTCCCCCCCCCCCCCCTTAAAACTCCGCCCTCCCCTCACCGGTTATACGACTTACAGGATATACATGATAAACTGATGCATTCCTCCCACAGCCGTCAGGTTTTCTCCCCCTCAAAAACGGGTTTTATAGTTCTGCGCACATATTGATTTCCCCCCCCCCGCCCCCCCCCTTCCTTTTCAAACCCCCCGCCCGCGTCCCCGCGTCCTTAAAACTCCGCCCTTCCCTCACCGGTTATACGAATGACAGGATATACTTGATAAGTTAATGCATTCCTTCCATAGCCGTCAGATTTTGTCCCCCTCAAGAACGGGTTTTATAATTTTCCGCGAACAGATCGATTAACATCACCCTGTTGACCCTGGTACAAGCTAGTTCTAAGGGGAGTCGCCGACCCATATTCTTAATGAGGACACACACCCAGTAATATACGCGATCGGAGTATCACACATAGCTTGCAAAGATGAGTTTGGACGAAATCGTCGATCTCACAGCTGGAGCTGTTGTATATTTTTTTTTTTGTAACGTATCTGGTAGCGTGTTCATTGCGGTTGACATTGCGTGGCCAAATCACCGTGCTGTTATTGCAATGCATATCTCTGTCTCGTAGTTTGTGACCACAGCAGAGCTCGTATCCCTTGGAGGCATCGACGACGCGTTCTACGATGGAGGTATTCAGGTATAATTAATGTATACCTTTTTTTGGCTGAAACGCTTTTCTGGATGACGGGGCCCAAAATCGTCATGTTTTGCCAAAAAAAAAATGAATACCTAGGCCACAGGTTTTTTCAATCGGGTTGCACTTTCATTTTTTGCTCAAAACCAACACATTTTGCTCGAAATCAACACATTTTGCTCAAAATCAACATATTTTTATTGAGGCACAGAGCCTCCTCAAGCCAACAACCTTGCAGGGAAAAAAACAATGGTTGGTGCACCTTTATTGTAGCGTGTGTCTGGCGTCGGCGCGGACACTGCTGGTTGTGCTGGATGTAGATTAATGGGTGGAAATATCAGTTTGATTTGAAGAACACACATTGCAAGCAGTACCAGTAGATGGATTTTGAAAAAGCTGAAAAACGTCAACTGTGAGTACGACCGATTGAATGGTTGAAAACTCTGCTTTGCAAGCTGCGTGGTACATCTATGTTTCGCTAATGCCAGGTATACAGCAGTAGTAGTAGTTGCGCAAAATTGCACGGAAGGTCGTTCATGGTTTGTAGACCGAAGTCGCTCCTTGGGTAAAAATGTCCTGTTGACCCGGGCAGGATCCAGGGGAACCAAGTGACGTGTAGTATGTACATCTTCAAAGAGATAGAACGAAGTACATCTGTAAAAACGCGCGGCCGGAGGAGCACCACGCAGCTTGCAACAGTGGGTATCGACCGTTGTATTGATCGAACTCACAGCTGACGTAGTGTTTGAAAATATTTTTATATAATACCAGGTAGTTGGGAGACATATCTTCGTGTTTTCCTGTTATTTTCTGTCGGGTGTTGGGCCAGGCTGTATGCAGTCGGAAAGGCTCCACGAGGAAACCTAGGAACCCCGTTGTTTGTCGCTGGCGATGCGGCATGAAATACGAAAACACATGGTGACGGGCAGTATACCAACCAACACAGGAGCATTGCTATTGATAGTATATTGCACTGCTGCTGTTGTGCAGAATTTTCGTGTTGTTTCGTTCTTTTAAGTAGTTTATTTGCACTATTTTTCCGGTTCGCGACCATTGTTGTAAACGCTATCAACGCAAGCATTATATTTATTACGTTATACGATATGTACTGGACGGTACCGGTACAACGTACGTATTCATGTTGTGCTATTGATACACTTTGCGGTTTGTTGTAAAGTTCCCGAGGCGGCCCACCACACACCGACCGCATCACGAAAGTAGCTTCGAAACTACGTGAATTGTGCACGCGGCCAATGTTTGCTGCGTACGTAGCCTTCTTTCCCGCGAAATCCCACCCTTGCGCTGCGGTATTTCCCCGCTACACGTAAATACGTTCGTTCGAGTATATTCTCGCAAAAATCTGTTTCTTATATGAACTCGTAGAATCTGTTCTTGGTATAGTCTATGCATTTTACTTGTTGTTTACAATAAAAAAATTAAAATACACAACGCACTCGTGCAGCTATTTATTTATTTATTTATTTGTTATAAGAATGAAAATACACTCCAGCTGTGAGATCGAAGATTTCGTCGAAACTATCTTTTGCAAGCTGTGTGTGATACTTCGATCGCGAGTATCACTGGGTGTGTCCTCATTAAGGATATAGGTCGGCGACTGCCCTTGGAACTTTGCGAGCATAGTCGCATAATGCGTGGTACGTCCCGTTCACGGTATACCGTGGTATATGCCTGTCGGGCAGGGCTGTGAGCTGGCTGACTGACTATACTAAAATACTAGCAAGTCAAGTCGCCAGCTAGTTATAAGTTGGCTAGGTATTACTGTTAGTGGCGGCGTCAAGTCGCCAGCTAGTTATCAACTGGCTAGGTATTACTGTTAGTTGCGGCATTGCCAACTACCCAGCTATTGTCGTGTTTGGATTTGTTTGTTTGTAGGAAGGTATGTTTGGTACCGGGTACGTATTTCCCGGCGACACTTGAAACTTCCACGTTTCGGCTCAACACAGAGAGAGGCCTGCTGCAAACTCATGGTGCATCAACCCATCGCTATTCTGACCTCTTGGAGTGGGTTGGCCCATCGGTGGGGTGGCCCACCAGTGAACGCGCCCACCGGTGTTGCTTATTTTCTGTTTACATTTTGTACGACTGCGCATTGCCTGATCGTTTCTGTGTGGGCTCAGAAACGAACACACGTAGAGGGGATTTTGGTTTTGTGTTGTTGGTTTAGTAACCCATCCAATACCCATCCAATACCAGCGAGGGTATGGTATCGTACTTTTGCAATTCCTGGCTCAACTATGAAGCGTTCTTGAATCACCGGCGACTAATAATCTAGCTATTATCTTGTATGTTCCTGTCGTAGTCAGGAGAGACCGCAGCTTTTTTTTTTTTTGCTCTGGTTTAACCGGTGGTGTGCTGCCGCTTGCCGCACAAGTATGTACCGTTACGACCTGACGTAACAACCGTGAGAGACCCCCAACCCGGGGCGGCAATGTATGCCCATATTATTTTCTGGTACCGTCCTTTTAAAGTTCGGTAAAAGCTTTCAAACGAGCGTTGAGAATGGACTTGCTTCGTGATCAAACCATATATAGATATATATGTACATATACTTTGCCGTTTTTTCATACGTTTTGTGTGTAAAAGGAAGCCGATCAGCGTTTTTTTTTTTTTGCCTCCGGGGGCGTCTCCAGCGGGCCCTCCACAACTTCGTTACAGGTCGGCCTGGGTTTGGGTTTGGGTTTATTTGCCAGTAGGATATCATATATGCCCAACAGTCTCGGGTTGGTTCTGCGTAATGGTTTCAGGTTGGTTGTGCGGACCGGTCTCGGGTGGTTGGACAACGTGTACGCTCGCAGTATTCAATGCCTGGAAGAGGCGGCTCGGAACATCCGAACGGGAGCGCGCAATTTCCCTGCCGCAGGCTTTTTATTTTTTTTGCCGTTGGCGTTGATTCGTTTTTTTTTTTTTTCTTTTTTTTTTTTTTCTTCGCGCTGGGAGACTTTGTCTGACGACTGCACGGGCATCAAGGAAACGCCCCGCCTTCGCGTTCTATTCCAGTGCCAACATTTGCTCGCGTGCATTTGGCCAAAAATGCGACGTGCCGACAGTCGTTGAGACCTACGACGGTGCCGCGACAGCACCGCGAAAGCACCGCGGAAGTATCGCAAAAGAACCGCGAAACATACCGAAATAAGTACGAAAGCACCACGAGCCCGCGAAAATGCGCTGAATGCACAACGAAGGCGCCGCGAAGGCACCGCAAAAACACCGCAGAAGTACCGCGAAAGCACCACGAAACACACCGAAAAAAGGACGAAAGCACCACGAAGGCACCGCGAAAGCACCGCGGAAGTGCCGCGAAAGCACCACGAAACACAGCCAAAGAAGCAAGGAATCACCACGAACCCGCGAAACACCCCGACTGCACCACGAAAGCACCACGAAAGCACCGCGATTGCACCGCCAAAGCATCGCGGATGGGTCGCAAAAGCACCACGAAACACAGCAAAGTACGCACGAAAGCACCAAGAACCCCCGAAAACACCCCGAGTGCACCACGAATATCACCACGAAAGCACCGAAATCACAGTAAAGGGACCGCGAAAGTACCGCGAAAGCGCCACGAGACACAGCGAAATAATCACGAATCGCCACGAAAAGCACCGCGAAGGCACCGCGAAAGAGCGCCACGAAAAAAAAAAAAACACTCCGAAAGCACCATGGAAGCGCCGAAAGCACACTGCTGCGCAAGACACATGCTACATACATCATAGGGGTAGCACTTATGTCGGATCCTTGTTTTTTTTATTTTTCTGAATGGCGGGGCGCCTTGACGCATTACAGCTGGAAACCCTTTTTGGGGGACAATTTTTCTTGAAATTAGTATACCGTAGGAGGGTGTTGGGGCTCTAAAGGGGTTGATAAACCGAAAATCGACGGATATTTCGTTTTTTTCGGGCAAAAAAAATCGTTGTATACATGTGTGTAGGCCGTGGGATTTTTTGATCGGGTAGGACTTTCGTTGCTCCCCAAATCGGTCTTTGTGTGAGGTATGGCGTTAATAGTATTAGTGGTGCAGAGGTATTAAAGTGAGGTGTAATACCAGAAAAAAAATGGTGCGCCTCTGCCATTGCTTGCGTCGAAAGTGCCGCAAAAAGCACCGAGAATGAGTCGCGAAGGCACCGCGAAAGCGGCGCCACGAAAGCGCCGCGAAAGCGCCGCAAAGGCGCGGCGCAAGTGCGCGGCGATAGGCGGTTCGCGCAAGCGGTTCGCGACAGCGGTTCTCGAATGGGTTTCCCGGGAGAGGTTCTCGCGCGCCTCGTCGTCTCTCTGGGCTATTCGCCGTATGTTCGCTAAACGTGCCTGGTCCAGGTTTCCCCAACACTTTCGCTGGCGTTTGTAAGGCCCGGGGAGGGGTCGATTGACCCGATGGATGCCCTTTATCGCTTTGGTGACGGATCGGATGTAGGCGGTAGCCGAGAGCTGGGCTGGGCTGCTGTTGTGGCAACTGGCGGGCGCTGTCGGGGCGGGTTGTGTTGTGCGTTGTGTGTTGTGTACTGGGGATGTGGTATATCGGTCGCCCCGGTGGCGTATCAGGTTATCCTCGAGCCTGGTATAGGTCAGTTTCGTGAGTTCGAATCCCCCCAAGTGCATTCTCGTATAAATTCGTGGGGACTTTTTCTTGTGCACAAATTGACTTGCGGAAAACGCGAGAGCGTGAGTTAGCAACATTCGATGAAAAATCGACGAGCAGTGGGATTGCTGAACCCTATGCGTGATAAAAATTGAAGGCAAGAACCGGGGGGGAGAAGGGACGACACCTGTGACCAAGGCTTGTCCAGAAACTGGAAAGTAGAAGTGTAAAGGAAAAAAAAAAAAAAATGTGTTGTGTTGTGTTGTGCGCCATGTATTGTATGCTGTGTTACTGTATGTGTTATTGTTTGTTGTGTGCTGTGTGTTGTGTTTTGTGCGTTGAAATGGCCCAATGCTGTGTGTCGTCGATGTTGTGTCGAATAGGTTCAACTGGTCATGATGTCAATACCGCGGGCTAAAGAGCGTCCCTTCCGTTCCCTCCCCTCACGTCCCGTTCCCTCCGCCTGTCCGGTAGATTAAGAAGGTCCTCGTGGGAGAGTCGGACGATGAGGTGACGGTGCGCATCGTGTTCTCTTCGTACGTGGAGGAAGAGCAAAGCCTTCTCCTCAAACTCACGCGCGACTGGAAACGACTCGCGCCGGCCTTGTCCCTCACCGAAGAGGTACGAGTCCCACTTGCTTGGCAGGCATGTGCGTGTAAGGGAGGGGGGGGGCGGCTGCAATATTGTAACAATAAAAGCACGGGCAGAGCTTCAAACGGAGAGGAATGGGGGTGGCTTCCGCCTCTTCCCCTTTCCAAGGAGATAAGCAGATAAAGAGATACGTTGGGGGTCCCCTAATAAGGCGGTCTGAGTAAGGCAGTATCCCGATATAAGGCGGTCAAAATCGCGTGGAGCAACTGGGGAATTGCACTACAGTACTCATGACCCGGAGTGAATAAGGCGGCCTCCTCCGACAAGGCGGTCACTATTGCTCTGGAACAACACCGCCTTATTGCCCCCCCCCCCCTGTTGTATGCAGATAAAGAGACAACTAGATGAAGAGATAAAGAGAGACGTCTTAACTCCTTCCGAGAATCATCCCGCCCCACCCACCCAGCCAGCCTTTCTTTGCCTTGCGATGTCTTGTTTTATATTGCCTCACCATACCCTACCCTACCCTACCCTACCCTACCCTACCCTACCCTACCCTGCCCTACCCTACCCTACCCTACCCTGCCCTACCCTGCCCTACCAGGAAATGAGCAGCGGAGCTCCCCTTGAAGGTGACACGCTAGCCTCCAGCAGGAGGCAGTTCCACCCTCGTTGCTTTCGCAGGGATCGCAACGATGCCGCCGCCGCTGTGGCAGTGGCCTCCTCGAGGTTAGAACGAGGTGGGACAGCGGCCTCAGCGGCGACAACTGGGAGGAGAGACAACGACAGTGTCGGTGCTGGTACCGGCTACGGCGTGAGCCCAACCGAACGTGGGTTCGACGGCCGAGAAGAGTCTCCCTCCCGAGCCCGCAGCGGGGGTGATGGCCGGAGTCGGGATGGATACAGAGGGAGCGCTGACCTTAGAGCCCACGGTGGTGGCGGTAACGGTGGTGGCGGTGGTGGTGGTGTTGGCGATGGTGGTATTGGTGGTATTGGTGGTGGCGGTGGTGGTGGTGGTGGTGAGAAGGACCTCGGCCAGTCGGCGGCGGCAGGGGCGGCAGCGCTATCGGGTGCGCGTTTGACCGCGCTCACGGAGAAGGGGGGTAAAGGTGGTGGGGCTGTCAGAACGACTGGCGCGGCATCTCCCTTGACGGGATCGGGCGTGATCTTGTCTTCGCCGCTAACCGCGGCGGCGGTGAAGGCGGCGCCGGGGACGGCGGTGGCGGCGCCGTGGGACGCTCGCTCGAGAGCCCCGCAGAAGCTATCCCAAGCGCTGGATCAAGCGGACGCGGGTTTGGCAATACCGGCGGCTGGCGCAACGGGTAAGACAGTCGGCAAAGCTTCGCCGACCAGCACCGCGGCCACCGGCGCAGTTGTTGCTACTGGCGGGCTCGGCAACAACAGTAGTACTGGCGCTCAAGAGGGGGTTGAAATTATTGCATCTGGCGTTATTGCACCTGGGGTTGGTGCACCGGGCGGTGCGCAAGACAGTAGCGTAGTATTGTCGCAGCAGAAACAATTGAAAGCGGACGAAAACAGCTCAGCGTCTTCAAGATTTTCTCCAGCAGGGTCGGGGTCGGGGAGGGCGGGGGGCGCGGGGGCGGGAGCGGGAGCGGGGGTGGAAGTGGTAGGGCAGGCGAGCAGTAGGTCGGACTTAGCGGGAAAGAACGCCGCGGGTCGAGGAGGAGGAGGAGGAGGAGGAGGAGGAGGAGGAGGAGGGGAGGCGGGCGGGGCGCGGGAGGAGCCGCCGTGGAAAGCGTGGGATACAACCATGGTACCGGTGGCCGGCGATCGGTTCGACTGCCTGGATTACTTCGTTAGCAGTCAGGTGGGGTGGGGTGGGGTGGGGTGGGGTGGGGTGGGGTGGAGTGGGGTGGAGTGGGGTGCGGTGGGGTGAGCTTGCCAGTGTTTCCGCGTATGGGTACGCCTGCCATGGCGGCTTGTCAAGAGTGTGGAGTGGTGCTGGATGTTGGGTAGTGCTGGATCCTGCGTTTAACTGAGCACTGAGACATGCTAAGGCGTAGAGGTGCACCAGCATTTTTTTCTGAGACTACCTCGCTTGAGGAGCTCTATACCTCATACCAAAACTGAATTTTGAGAAAATTAGAATATGTCCCCCATAACAAGCCCCTGGCCTAGGCATACAACGAAATATATTGCTCAAAACGTTGAAAAGTATGACGATTCTGTGCTAAGGACGCTATACAACGAAATATGTTGCAAAATAAAAAATGTCCGATTTCCGACGACTTTGGGTGAAGGAGCCCCGTCTTCCAGAAACCGTTTCAGCCAAAAAGCGCTATCTACCTCTATCGTAACAAGCGTCGGGCCTCGGTTGCTCTTGACTCTGCTCAAATCGAGGTTTCCTCTTGCGGTGGGTTGGGTTTGGTTGGGTTGTGCTGTGCTGTGTTGTGTTGTGCCGTGTTGTACAGTGTTGTTGCTGCTGCTGTTGTTGTTGTTGTCGTTGTTGTTGTCGTTGTTCTTGTTCTTGTTCTTGTTCTTCACCGCGCGATCAGCGATTGCTCCCCTTTCTACCGGAACGGTCGATGGATTGGATGATAGTTCGCTTTTCGAACGCCAGATGAACCCCCCCGCCATGTTTTAGCGGCAACAAGCTGATATCAAGAAGCACTATCGGGCATGAAACACTTTTTTTCCCCCTCCGCCCGGTCGTCTTCGCAACCCTGCCCGCCACCCCGACGTCATGGGATCGAACAACGGAACGACGACCTTCGTGCCTGGCTGGCTCCACCTACCATGGGATTTTTTTTTTGCCGGATGGATTGACGAATGGGGGGATGGGTGGATGGATGGATGTGTGGCCTTTCGCTTGCCTTTCGCTATGCAGAGCCAGCGAGACGTTATGAAGTGGCGTCATGCGGAGGTGGTGGACGTACGTCATGGCGAGCGAGGAACGGAAGTTTTGGTGAGAGAACATCGAGCAACGAGCTTACGGGATACACTCGCCGCCGCCACCGCCGCCGCCGCTGCCGCCGGTGGCGGCGGCGGCGGCAACGTTGCTGTACAGTATGCATAGGTTTGGTGCTGTACGGCAGTACGACTAGATTCGAGGTTGTGTGAAGCAGTAGGAGTAGATTTTAGGGCTTGTAGGGTACGAGTAGAGTTGAGACTGACTGGTACAGTAAGAGTACGCCCCTCGGACAGCTCGCGATCTAGAGCGTATAGATCATACAGATCCTATAGCTGCCGTAATGATATGTTGTGCTGGATCTGCACATGTGGAGTACAGATCCAGTCCTGGGAACTTTTTATAGATGATGCAGATCGTACGGCTCACACCTGGCAACATGATATTTACCGTACAGATCTTCCCTGAAATATCTATATCATCAAGTGGGGGATCGGTCATCTGTCCGACTTGTGTAAATAGCAGATTCAAGACTGCAGCAGTACGACCTCTTTTTAGGGTGTACAGTACGCGTAACCCCATCCTATAACCTCCACCCCCACCGCTGCCACCACCGCTGCCGCTACCGCTATCCCTACCCCCACACCGCCTCCGACGCCGATCCATGGCTTAAGACGTTTTTTTTTGCGTTGTGGCGGACGCCGACGATCGTGGTCTCTCCGTGGGTGCATGCAATGCCATGTCATATCCTTGCCCCAACTCTTAACCCGTTTCATGTCATGTCGTGTCATTTCTTGTCGTGTCTCGTTATGTCTTGTCGTGCCTTGTCATGTCAGGTGCACTACATGAGGTGGAGTCCTAAGTGGGATAGGTGGGTTTCGTTAAGCTTGGAGGCGGAACGATTTGCCCCGTATCAGTCGCGCGTGCCGAGACCCTCGGAGGACAGCACTCGAGCAGGTGGGTCATGGTCAGGGTCGAGTTTACGGTTAGGGTTGGGGTTGGGGTTCCGGCTAGGGTTCTGTCCCTGGGTGAGAGTAGGGTTGTTTTAGTGGAGTCCTAGGTGGGATAGATGGGTTTCGTTAAAAGCTTGGAGGCGGAACGATTTGCCCCGTACCAGTTGCGCGTGCCGAGACCCATGAAGGACAGCGCTCGAGGAGATGGGTTCGGGTTATGGATTATGGGTTATGGTCAGGTGTAGAGTCCGGTTTTGGGGTTATAGGGTTGGGGGTAAGGGTTAGGGTGAAGGTGAACGTGAGGGGGACTCGTGCGCTCGTGGTGCGCTTGTGCGCTCATGGGTTGGGCGTGAGATTAGGATCATAACGTCAGTCGGAAAGGTTTATGGGCACCGAGAATGGCACCGAAAAGCGCTACAGGCTGGTTCATGGTAAAACCCCGAAATTTGTTCCCCGGCGAATGTCCACGCCGTTTTTTCGATTCAGACCGTGAAATTTTGCACACTTCTTCCATGTGATCTTGCGAAGACCTCACCTGGTGTTGTTGTTGTTGTTGTTGTTGTTGTTTTGCCTGATTTTTCGTCAGTTAATATTTTTCGGAAAAATTGGACCACCTTAGCCCAAATATTTTCGACGAAAAAAAAAAAGAACCCCCCCACGGAGGTCAGACCTCGGGATGGACGTGTAGAACACGTGTGCAAAACTTGAGGGTTCTCTCTCAAAAACGGCGTGGACATTTTGGACTTTTGTGCGTAGAAATGAGTAAGATACGTTATTTCCTTCAAGTGGCTTAGTTTTTAGTGTAGGATCCAGTTTTTTCGCTAAACTCTGCTTTATGTTGAACAGTCAGGTCACATCTGCGATTTTTTGCGCGAAAAGTTCTACAGACATGCCTTGGAGTACGTCCAACCGTATCGTGCAATAATGCGGCGTTTTTTTCTTTTCGCCCTCGCTTGGAAAATATTATTGAAAATATGAATGCCTTTCATTGGTCGACACGAGTTTTGCTCCTAGAAACAGCTCGAGGCCGTTAAAAACGAAATGGCCTTGTCACCCTCTTCCACTGGTGACTGATTCTACGATAGCCCCTCTCAAAAACAACCAGTTTCTTTAACGAACGTTTCATGGCTGCTAGACACGAGGAAGGATGCTATTGGCAAAAGGTCTCCATGTATGTTATTGTCTCCAAAGGTCTATCGGACGATGACGTCTGGGTTTCAAGGGACACGGTTTCCAGGAGATACGACCGAGAGCTCGTTCTGAAACCGTCGATTTCGTTTAAAGGAAGTTGGGGGGGCTACCGCAGAACGACTCTGGTCAAAGGGAGTCAGTGTGATACCAAATATTCGCTCTTTGACTAGATATTGCAAGCGGCATTCGTGGGGGAGACAAGTTGTTTTTTTCACTTGAACCAGCCTGTATCCGTGTGATAGACGGGGGGGGGGGGGGGGGAGGAGGGGAGCGAGGGAAGGATACCTCTCGATAGACCAACCGCTCCCTGATGCGTGGGAATTGTTGAGTACCATTACAATTTTTTATCGTTGTTTTTTCTTCTTTTTTGTGTGTGGCTGTGTGTGTGCTTTTTTTCTCCTGACAATGTGGACCACAGCAACAGGTGTCTCGCACCACCGCGGCCGAAACAGCGTGGACGCGAGCGGCACGGCGGTAATGTCGATCGGCGCCAACAGTCCCACGGGATTCGACGCCACTCGTAGTTCGCTCGGCAGCAGCGGTGGCGGCAGTGGCAGGGCGGGGTCGACAGGTTACGGGGGTGGCGACGGGTTCAGGGACTCTTCGTTGAGCGCGCGAGTGGTGAGCAGATAGTAACGTCGATGTACTGTTCCCGTCGTACCTTGTGCTGATACCCATGTGCATGCATGTAATTCGTCGGGAGGTTCGTAGGTCTGTCCGATGTGATTTTTACGCATTGGTCAGGTTGCAGGATCCAAAATGTCTATGTTGACTCATGCTCTCCCCACGTCCCATGAAATGTGCGGTTAAATAATTGCCCTGTTCCAGACGGACCAGATGGCCCGATTCAATTGTTTTTTTTCATCTTGGCTCAAGAGAAAATAGCGTTTTCGCTCTGATTTTTGAGATTATTTTGGGTATTTTGTGTTATGCACAGGAATAGGGGGGCCATCTCTTCTTGTTTTACTATTAGTATTGATTCTATTAATATTGATTCAAAGAGATGTCGGCCAGAAGAATACGTGGACGTATCTCGTACTTTTTTCCGTCTTTTTTCGCGGAGAAATCAGCGACAAACCGTGATTTCGAGGGGTAATATGTTACCGGTATTTTTCCCGGCGAAACGGATCGGGGATATCCTTGAAAAGTCAATGGATTCGAGGAAATAGGGCCCCGTTGACGGTGGCTGTGTTTTTCGTGTGTTGAAAAAATTAGGTTCAACGATAAATCGACCGTCTAAGTTCGGGGGGGGGGGGGAAGGGGAATTTCTATCTCGTCCCCTGGGCACCTTGTTAACAAAAAAATAACAATCATGTTGTCTCATAGCAGGGAATGCAATGCATGCTTTGCTTTCCTCCAACTCGCTTTCGTACGCTCGCAAAATCTAGTTGAAAATCGGCCTATTAATAGCTGGCTGAAAAAATCGCAACGATGCAGCTCGCAGTATGAACGTTTGTTTAGAGTTTAGTATGTATGGTGATGCGACTTTGGTAATCAGTCTTCCGATTTTCGGTTTCTGGGCGGAAATCGATGCGCCTTGCCGACGCGGCCACGACGAACTTTGTGCTATCGGCGTTACTCTCAAAATTGAGCGAGAAAATGAGAAAAAAATATCGGACGAACGTGTTTTTCATGCTATATGTATACCTGTGAGCAGAAAACGTAGTATATGTTTTCCATCGTACCTTACCTTATGGTTCTACAGCACTAGAGGTCCCCCCACTAAGGCGGTATCCCTATATAAGGCGGTATCCCGATACAAGGCGGTCCAAATCGCTTGGCGCTACTGGGGAACTGCTCTACAGTACTCATAACCCGGAACGAATAAGGTGGCTTCCCCCTACAAGGCGATCGTTATTGCTCTCGCACGCCAGCGCCTTATTGGGGTACCCTTACTGTAACATATGCTGATAGCATGCACTTATACGTATAGAGAAGTGGTGTAGCCTCTTATCTCCGTCCTATGGAGACGCGTGGGTCAGGCAGGGTCTGTTGACCAGAGATTATCCCCCTTTGGCCGTCACATTTTGTTGTATTCTTCCGTGCGCGAGCGAAGCGGGCGGCGTCGGCCGCCCGCGGAGCGGAGCCCTTGTACACATATACAGCAGCGTGGCGTATCGTATGATATGTACTTGGTTTATGACTACAGTAGGTGGCCCTGTATAGTGGCATATAGTGGCAGGACAGAATTGTGCCACTATTCAGGGCAGTGCCACTATTCGATATAGTGGCACTATTGCCACTATTAGACAGTCTATAGTGGCAATAGTGCCACTATATCGAATAAAGAGCTTCGATGTTCACGCTGTACACTGATTATACGCTGTTGTGTACAGGTAAAGCCGTGCATACTGTTCCACTACTCGTGGTTGATTTGTGTGCAGCAGTATCCGCATGAAACACATGAAATGACCGTTGATTATCCAACGGTTACCGAGCCTTCTGTGGTCAAGACCTGTTTCTTCTGCGCAGGCAGACCACAGGAACCACGTCCAAACGCATTGTATCATAGGTGGCACATCAATATTTTTTGTCCGGCGGGCAGTGTAACATGGGGTTCAACATTCAACACTACGTGTAGAACGCATGAAAACAGCAACGTAGAGACGCGAAACTAACTGAAACAGCCAGTATAGAAAATTCAAACACCCCCACCCCGGCGCATCAACCCAACCACCACGAAACTCTGCAACTGCTGTAGGCTTTAGCCGACTGATTGCACTACGAGTTGGTAAAACACTCTAATGTCCAACTGCTGTGCCGGTCTAGCGAATGTAGCTAAGAATGCCATTTTCGCCTTGCGGAGAAAGTGCCCGGCGTCACCAACGCCACACGACTCTGCGTATTGTTCTAGAGGACCAAAAAATTCTCTCCCAGTGGTTTGTTTGGGAGTTTACACAGTTCTAGGTCCGCGCAGGCTGGCATGATACGTGTGGCGCCCACCGCTGAGAGTGTGTGTGGGCAGGTGTGGTACAGCAGTAGTGGGGGCCCACTACTTGGAACTGCCACTATTGGGTGTGTGTCATGCCCAAAATGCCACTATTGAGGGCCCCGTCCTCAATAGTGGTAAAGTGCCACTATATCGGGTTGAGATTTTGCCAGGAGATTTTCATGCCACTATATAGGGCACTTTACTATTCAGGTTGCCACTATACAGGGCCACCTACTGTATTCCGAAGGTAGGACTGCTGTAGTAAGTGTCGGCTTGTCGCGAAAAAACGCACGCTACTTGAAATTTGTATGGGATATTGAGTAAAATATAAGACCAGATAAGGCCTAAAGTAGAGGTGAGACTAACTACACTGGCTTCTGGCTTGTCATGGGATGGTCTTAACGCCTTGTACAACTGGAAACCCTTTTTTGGTGGCACATCACACATTACTTGGAATTTGTATAGGGAGGGACTGTGGGGCTCTATAAGGGGTACCACTGTTACCTGGTACCAGGTATTTCCACAGTTGGTCAGATTCTGTCCTCTCGAGCCGGTTGTATAGTTTCCATGCACGGATTGATTAACATCACGATGTTGACCCTGGTACAAGCTACACTGTAGTTCCAAGGGGAGTCGCCGACCTATATCCTTAATGAGGACACACACCCAGCAATACGCGCGATCGGGGTATGAGTATGTATCACGTATCATACAGCTTGCAAAGATGAGTTTCGACGTTTTTCTTCGATCTCACAGCTGTACTCCTAGTAGGGGTACTTTTTGTTTTTGTAATGTTAGTCGAGGGGCTACAGGGGTGGCGAAGGGTCGAGGAGCACAAAAAAAATGCATACATTGGACAGATGATCTAGATAATCTAAGCATAGATTGAACAGATGACGATCTAATAATCAAAAACTGCACGCACTGGACAGATCACTGCACACAGCAGTGGACAGATGACGATCCAGATCGTAACAAAATGCACACATTGGACAGATTACGATCTAGATTATGAAAAAATGCACACATTGGACAGATTACGATCTAGATAATAAGAAAATACATACATTAGATAGATGACGATCTAGTAAATCTAAGCATAAATCGAACAGATCACGATCTAGATTATCTGTAGATCATCTATAGATCATCTAGATCGTCTAGATCCTGTATCTACCACTATGATGTGTTGTGCGGGATCTGTGCTACTGTAGTACCGATCCAACCCGGGAAACTTGAACTTCGTAGATCATTCAGATATTGCAGATCATCCGTCATCGACTGCGCGAGCGAATGGTAGGAGGAGCTTAACAACGTACTTCGAAGTACATAATTGTAATTGTTTGCATTGCATACACATTATTCTGAGATCAAAGCACCGCGCACAGCCTAAATGGATCACGGGACGAAACACGGAAAAAAGGGATACGTCGTACGTGGTAAAATACGTGCGAACGTTGTTAGTTGTTTTCATCAACCGTCCCCCCCCCCCCCCCACCACCCCGACCCGCCTCCCATTAAACTAGGTACCCCCTCGTTCACAGGGCGATGGCGGGGGCATGTCGCTTTTAAGAAGATCAAGGCCCGGCAATGGCAGCGGGAGCAGGGGGGGCAGGGGGAGCCCAGCTGGGAGCCACGATAGTGAAGCTTCCGCCGACTCTGTATTCCGGGATGCTATGCGGCGAAAAGGACTGTCGGTAGTGGATGTTGAGCCCGACGGAAATTGCTTGTTTCGGTCGGTCAGCCATCAGATCTTTGGGGACGCGGAGCGGCATCATCAGGTGGGAGGGAGGGAGGGCAGGAAGGAAGGGGGGGATGGTGGGGGGGTGGGGGGGGCGGGGTGTACTCGATATTCACGCATGGCCGTAGTCATGTGGCCATAGACCCTCGCATCCCTACACAGTTGCCGGGACGGAGCATGTCGGGTTTTCACCAGGCAGGCATTGCTTGCACCAAAAGGGGGTGGGGGTGGGGGGGGCAGAAGGGGGGGAGTGATTACATGCGTGCGGAAGGGGGGGGCGGGGGAGGATGGGAGAAGTAGATTTCACGGCTGGGGGGGAAACAGGGGGGGAGGGGGAGGGGGAATGTGGACAGCGCCGACCCATACGAAGTAGCCTGTGGTGCTGAGTAGGGAATATGCCTTCAAATGCTACGTTGCCATATGGGTGTGCGCGACGCGCACGTGGCGCGCATGTAGTTGTTATTCTGCATACTCTTTCCATGAAAGTCGATGTGATACCGATACCGGTCGTCGCCTTCTCTCTGTTTGGAGCGGCTATAAGTTCCTAGACGCTTAATTAATGTATGGGTGTGTAGTATATTGGGTGGCTGTATCTTTCCCGGCCTTAGAGGGGTTTGTTGCGACTAGCAAATACTGCGCATGCTTGCTTGCTTGCCTGTGGTTTTCTCTGCTGCTGCTGCTGCTGCTGCTGCTGTTGTTGCTGCCGGTGCTGGCGAGACTTGGCGTGGCTTGGCTGGGCAGGTGCGCAAGGCGTGCGGGGATTATTTGACACAGTAGTAGGATGAACCATAGAAGAGAACGGAACGCTTTTTTTGTATATTTCTTTTGTCGTTGACTTGCTCAATTGTTTTATACGTACTTGCTCAATTGTTTTATACGTTCATGTGGTCCTGGTGCTGCTCGGCAGGTACGCAAGGCGTGCGTAGATCACATGTCGAAGCACACGGCGCGCTTCGGCGTTTTCGTTACGGAGGACTTCAACGACTACCTCTACCGGATCAGCCAACCGGGGGTATGGGGGGATGACCTGGAGATCAGGTGGGCTTTTTCCCTCAGCTCACCAGGGGTTGCTGTTGTTGGTTGATGTTGTTGTTGTTGTTGTTTTTGTCGTTGTTCTTGCTGTTGCTCTTGTTCTCACGTTAACTCCCTTAATCAAGTCCGTGATCACAGGACAGGCTCCAGTCACTCTGGAGCTGAGGAATCCCCCAGGGATACAAATAGCACAAACAAAAGTGATCCACGTATATCTCATAGCTGAAGCAAGTCATGCATCCTCCTGAAAAACGTAAAAATGAAAGCACAAGTGAGCGTACGCACGTGCCAGGCCCGTACTGCTACGAACATACGTTTCAAGGCTCGCAGCTGAAACCGACTACACACCGGGGGTATGGAGGGGTGACCTGCAGTAGATAGAAGCAAAAAAGAGCTCTTCTAGCGGTTGGCCGGGACAGGATAGGAATCAGTACGTAGCCTCATCTTGTCAGTTTCCCACCTCTACATGACCATGCATCTCATGAACTGGTGGGATCCAGAGTGGAAAAGATAGCACACTGATAAAAAATCAAAGGAATCAACTGCTGAGAGCACCTGTGTAGCAAGCAGCGTGTGGGTAGGCGCTTCGTGCTCGATGCGAGTCGGCGGGGAAAGAGAAAGGGCTGATGTATTTCTCGCGTTAAAAATGAAGGCGCATACCGAAGTGGGGAGGGGGGAGAATAGCCTGCTCGGTGACCCCCGGGATCTGAGCTACGTCTAGGCAGGGAGAAGGAGAAGGAAAAAGTGCGAATATAATAGATGGGGCGAGCAAAATATTGAAAATATATAATAAAATGAAATAAACTAAAATTTACTGCCGTTAGTACACGAGCGTGGTGTGTGTGCGTGTTTGTTTTTTTTTACGTCGTGTAATTGTGAGGCTGTTTTTGGTTTGATTTTGCTTCTTTTTTTCCTCCAGTGTAAGGAACCGATTTTCGTCGCGCAATCGCATTGAGAAGAGCGTGCTACGATAGAGAGATTCACCATTTTTTGGCTTTTTTTTTTTTTTTTTCCCGAATGACGGGCCTCCTTCAATCGCCCCCTCCCTGTACTAATTCCAAGTAATTTGTCCCAAAAACTGGGTTTCCGGTTTGTAAAGGCGTTACCCTTTTAAGAGCCCCCAAAACCCCTCCCTATACTAATTCCAAGTAATTCGTCCCAACAACCGGGTTTCCAGCTGTAAAGGCGTTAACCTTTTTAGAGCCCCCAAACGCCTCCCAATACTAATTCCAAGTAATTTTCCCCATAAACTGGGTTTCCAGTTGTAAAGGTGTTCGGGTTTTTACCAAACCTCTCCCAATACTAACTCCAAGTAATTTGTCCCAAAAGTTGGGTTTCCAGTTGTAAAGGCGTTAAGCTTTTTAGAACCCCCCTAACCCCTTTCTATCCTAATTTTTCCCAAAAACTGGGTTTCCAGTTGTAAAAGCGTTAACCTTTTTAGAGCCCCCAAACCCCTCCCAATACTAATTTCAAGCAATTTGTCCTCCAGTTGTAAAGGCGCCCCAAACCCCTCTCAATACTAATTTCAAGTAAATTTTCTTAATCACTGGGTTTCCAGTTGTATAGGCGTTAACCTTTTTAGAACCCCCAAACCCCTTCCAATTCTAATTCCAAGTATTTTTTCAAAATATCTGGTTTTCCAGTTGTGAAGGGGTTAAAGTGTGGCATGCCATGTTGTTTGTTTAATATTGTTTCCTGTTGGCCTGGCTGTCTGGCTGGTCGTGTGTGTTTGTCCGTGCCGATGACCAGGGCACTGGAAGAGCTCTTCGATCGTCCCATCGAGATTTACTCCTCTGAGGGGGAAGACCTTCGCCCGATGAAGATAGATTTCGACGCCTCCGGGGTGAGCGTAACAGTAAGCACCAACCGTGAAGAACGCAGGCGGGAGGGGGCGAGTAGGGGGTGGGGTGGGGTGGGGTGGGGTGGGGTGGGGTGGTGTGGTGGATCTGTCCTGTTGTTTTGACGTTTTGTCCCGATGATTGACGATTTGCCCCCGATGTTTTTTTTGGCGCTCCCCCCCCCCCGTTATTTGATGCTATGTCCCGACGTTTTGACTTGACGTTTTCGTTGGCGTTTATCCCGACCTGTTTTTTCCTCCGTTTTTTTGGGGGGGGGGGTAATTTTGGGGTGATTTTGCTGTCTCGATCTCTTTTTCTTTTCTTGTTTTCGTTTTTCCCGACCGTAGTAGCTGTCTGCGGCAGGAGAGTAATTTTGTGGGGCCTGTTTTCGGGGTGGCTCGGAGTCACTGGCGGGCAGTAGCAGCCTTTGCGATGTTTTCACCCCACGAATCATACCAGGTAAAGCACTGTACCAAAATATATTTTCGATGTTTGAGGTGGTTCGCACATTTTTATAAATCAGTATTTTCCAAAACGCGCGGCGAAGCCGCGCTCGGGTCGGAGCTCTAGCTAGCCTGAGGTAGGGTCGGGGTTAGGGTTAGGGTTAGGGTGAGTGTGAGGGTTAGGGTGGGTCGACGCCCGGGCCTCTCGCGATTTGACACAAAAAAAAAGCACGAAACACAAAAAACAGCTTTAAATTCTATAAAGTGAAACATATTTGGTACTTTATCTGGTACGATTTGTTGGACAAAGCCGGTAAAGGCGCCTCGAGTGACGGCTCCCCCTTTTCCCTGTTGCGGTCTTAACCCCTTTAGAGCCCCCACACTCCGTCCCATAATAATTCCAAGTGATTTTACCCCCAAAAGAGGGGTTTCCAGTTGGAAAGGCGTTACACTTTCGTGTTGTCTTCAATTTGCCATGTGTATGAAACCGCCGTGGAATGGTTCGTAGCCGCGCCGCGCCAAACAAAATCGCCCGAGTAAAGTATTTTTGTTTTTCGTTTGAGGTGCAATGTCATGTTGGGCGAGTGGCTCAATCAAACACAGTACTCGTAGCGAGCGGGGGGGTACCAGACCCCCCGTACCGTAGCAATGGTCTCGCGACCTGTACCTTTTTTTGGCGTGTTGTCCCGAGATGTGTGACGTTTTTTGTCCTTAGTGTCCCTAGGTTGACTTTTTTTTTTACCTCGATTTTTGACGCTTTCGCCCAAACGAACATTTGCAGACGGGGTACCAGTACCCCCCGTACCGTAGCAATGGCCTCACGCCCTGTACCTTTTTTTGGCGTGTTGTCCCGAGGTGTGTGACGTTTTTTGTCCCTAGGTTGAGTTTTTTTCACCTCGATTTTTGACGTTTTCGCCCAAACGAACATTTAGGGCGTTCTGTCGCTGTATTCGTTTGGCATTTTATCCCGACTTTCGGCCTTTTGCCCCGCAATATCCGATGTTTCGTGTCGAAATCTGACGTTTTGTATCTAGTTCTGACGTTTTTTTCCCGCCGTTTTACGTTTTTTTTCTAGGGTGGTTGTCGATTTCCCCCGACTTTGGTCAATTTTCCTCCTGCATTGTCGTATTTTGTATCGAAATCTGGCGTTTTATCCCGACGTTTGTCGACTTCCCTTATCATACGTTTGGCGTTTTCCCCCAACGTTTGGCGTTTTTTTTTTCCCCGGATGGTTGTCGATTTACCCCGCGACTTTTGTCGTTTCCCCCATAAATTTTGACGTGTTGTGTCTCAATGCTTGACGTTTAACTGTCCTGACGTTTTGTATCGACGTGTGACGTTTTGTCCCCCGACGTTTGACGATTTCCCGCCCGACCAAGTTAACGTTGTTTTGTCAGCGTTTGACGTTTTTCCTGGGTTACGTGGCGACGTTTGTCGTTTCGTCCCGACTTTTGCCGTTTTCCCCCGATGTTTTCCGCCCCCCCCCCCCCCCCCCCCCCCCCATAAACGCCGCCCACGGTGCTCCCTGCTCTACATGTGCCCGGCGACACCAGCTGGATATGGAGACTGCCCCGATCAAACTCAGCTACCACGGGCAAAGTCACTACAACTCCGTGAGGGACCACTCCTTCCGGTACCCCCTCCAACCACGAAGGTATGGAAGTAACGGAACCGCGATTGCGATCAATCGGCGTCCTCCCTGCCCCCCCCCCCCCCCGTCCTCGTTTCGATCGAGCGGCGAGTGGCGTTCAACTCAACGAGCACCCCCCCCTAGACCATGTTTGTGCGGAGTGGAGAAGCTCAACTCCGTGCAAGGGAATTGACATGGCGTAATGTGCATACTGGTATGGCAAGGCACCCACGAGGTAGTTTCACATAGTATCCCCATTGCTGCCTCGATGAAAGTGGCCACACCAGAAAACGGCAAAAATAGTTCGAAGCTGGCATCCGGTATGCAAGAAAGTACGCACAAGATGCGGAAGTCCGCCTCGCAAGCGGTTCTTATTAGGATGCAGCTCACCCTTCGCGCGACTCGCCGAGCACCTCACGGCGCTTTCGCGCTTGGTGCAAGCAATGTCTATCTGGTTGGTGAAAAGTCGACGTGCTCCGTCCCGGCATAGTGGGGATGCGAGGGTCTATGGTCATACGACCACGGCCATGCATGAAATGAGCACACGCCCTTCACGTTGCGTTTGTAGGAGGTTGATGGTGTCCACAGACGGCCAACCAGGAAGGAGACAAGAAAAACAAAAAGGTTTTATGCAATATTTGGAACAAACTCAGTGAGCGCCCAATACGTCGGAGGTGTCTCTATTGGGAATAGGAAATAAAGAACAAGAGCTTTGTATTTGGCATGGCTCAGGAAAGGGGTGCGTGGTCAATGGTCAAATGACGAAGGCCAGCAACAAATGAGTATATAAGCCCCCCCCCCCCCCCCCCCCACGGCGCTTCGTGCCCGGTGCAAGTAATGCCCTCCTGGTTGTTGAAAACTCGACGTGCTTTGTCCAGGGTTTGAAGGGATTCGAGGGCCTATCGTCTGACAGACTACGGCCATGCATGATACTGAGCCCCCCCGCCTCTTTGTCTCTCGCACGGCCTCCTATTTGTCACCCGTGTACCCGCCCATGTCCATGTATCAAACTTGTTTGGTTTGCGTATTATAGATCGAAGGATATCCTTCGGTTACGGGAGGCGCAACACGCGCACACACCCCGCTCTTCCGCGGCAGCTCTAAGCAGACCAGGTGGCGGCGTTGCGGGAGGTAGACCACAATCAGCAGCAGCAGGGGCAGCGGCAGCGGGGGCAGCAGCAGCAGCAGCAGGAGGGGCGGCAGCAGCGGGGGGGGGGAAGGGGCAGGGCGCACGAAGTAGTGGAACGAAAGAGTCCCGCTTCGGAGGAAAAAAGGACCGGGGTGGCAGTGGTGGTGTCAGCACCAGGGAGGGGGGGGCGTCCGGAGGGAACTCGAAGGGGGAGGGGAGATGGGGCGCAGGTAGCAGTGAGAGGGTTGGGGGTGGGGTGAAGGGGGGGATGGGGTCGGAGAGAGGGGGGGGTGGGGGCGGAGGGAGTGGGAGCGGTACTGGAAAAGGTTTTGCGGGCGCGGCGCTGAAGACCTTTTTTGGAGGCGTCTTCAATAGGGTCGCAACGTGATTATTGGTGATGGTGAGCGTAGGGTAGGATATGGTATAATATGGTATGATATCATATGGTGTGGTGTGGTGTGGTACATGGTACGGTGCGGCATGGTATGGTATGATATGGTACATTGTACTGTCGGTATGGTACGGTACGATGCTGTACATGGTATGGCACGGTATGGTACGGTCCATGATACGGTATGGTACTGTGCGGTACGGTACGGTACGGTACTATGCTGTACATGGTATGGTACGGCATGGTACGGCCCATGGTACTGTACGGTACTGTGCGGTACGATTCGATTCTGTACATGGTATGGTACGGTATGGTGCGGTGCTGCACGGCATGGTACGGTGTGGAACGATGTGGTACGATAGGGTACGATATGGTACGGAACAGAGTTAAAGTTGAGTAAAAGGCCAGGGTCGGGACGACCCCCTCAATCGAACCGCGATGGGCGAGGAATCGGGATGGCGGTTTGCAGTGGCGGCAGCGGCGGTATGGTACCATACGGTAGTATACGGTATGGTACGGTATGATGCCGTATGGTATGGTACGGTACGGTACGGTACGGTACCGTACGGTATGGAGCGGCGGCGCAGAGGAGGCGTGTGTATTTGTTTGGTGGGAATAGCTTGCGGTCTTTGACTTTGCGAGCAGCAGCGTTCGAATGTATGGATGGGGGACGGGTATAGTACTGAGTTGTAGCAGAGTGTGTCGCTTTTTGTTTTTGTTTTGTCCTCATTTTTGTTTCATTTGTTGCGGTTGCTGCTGCTATTTTCTGTGTTTGTGTGCTGTATGTGTGAGCATTTCGTCGCGCGGGGTAGCGTTTTTTTCGATGACTCGATCGGTTGATTTATTGATTCCTTGATTCATTGATTCCTTGATTTGACTCATTGATTCATTGATCCATTGATCGACTCATTGACGATCGATCGATTCATTGTTTTTTTTTCCGTTGGTTGATTTGTTAGCTCTTTAGTTGATTGACTGACTGATTTGATGGATCGCGTGATCGATTGATCGATTTTTGATCGATTGATTGACTGATTGGTTCATCGATTGATTTTGTTAGCTCATCAGGCGATGGACTAATTGATCGGTTGATTGGTTGAGTGATACCTCGATCGATCCGTTGATTGATGGATTGATTGGTTGACTTCACCCCGGTCGTGGCTCGCTCTGGCCGCATTTTGTTAACTGCTAGTAGACCCTCGGAGGGGGAATGGCTGAAGAGGTGTTCCGCGTGTACTCTATAAGCAGCTGTAGTTTCTGCAAAATCAACTCGATACTTTTGTACTGATGAGTCCGTATTCCAATATCGCGACTGCTCACTGCCGCTGGGTAGGGGGCGCGGAGGCTGCTGCTCTGTGTAACACACTGCTGTATCTCGCTGCGTACAATACTGCTGTATCATACCTAAACTATTGGTATTTTGGTGTAAGTATTTCGGTAGGTGGCATTGGTGAGAAAAGAAAAGACACGTCGGCAGTTTTTTCCCCGACAAACCAGGGCACGTACATATATCATAGTTTATGTGGACATACCATACGTTATAGGTGGGATTAGTGCGGGCCGCGAATTGAACGGGGTGGCGGCGGTTTTTTGTTTTTGTGTTTTTGCGAGAATTATGTTCCGAATCTCGCGCTCTCGCGCGTCCCCCCCCGCCCCCCCCGATGTACAAGTTTGGCGCACGACTGCTCGCCACGGGCTGTGTTCCCGCGATGAGATGAGTTTAGATATCTATTTTCTGTGCCTTTTTTTTGTTTTGCACGATGAGATTAAAGATATATCGGTGCAATTCACGGTCATCACAGTTGGGAACCCCCCTTGCCCCTCCCAGGTGTTGGCTCTTTGTATGCGTTCGTAGGGACCCGAAAGAGTAAGATGGAATAGGGGGGTGGATGTAATAGTTGGGCGCAGCGCTGCATGCCACTTATTCGCTTTTTGTGCACGATGAGGGTACATGTCTATCGGTGCCCTTTTTCTTTTCGCGCGATCATACTAGATCCCTGCCGTTTTTGCGCAACTATTTTTTATTTGTCTCTCGGTGCAGTCTGTACGGCAATCGCATGCGGTAACATCCACCGCAACAGTTGCTCTCGTGCGCGCTGTATCGCGCACGGGGACGTAAAAGGGGAACTGGGGATGGGAGGGGTCCGCTGCGCCACTACGTGCCTCTTTGCGCGATGGTATTAGATGCACGGGATGACATTTTAGCTATGACATCTGTGCCTTTTTTGCGCGGTTTTATTAGACATGTCTTACGTGTACACTCCGTACGGTAGTCGGCGATAAGATCCTGCCCCTCCCCCTCCCCCACGCCGAGTTTTATGCGTTCATAGGGACCCGAGAAGGGTAAGCGGATGGCGGGGTGATGTAGAATGTAGATGTAGTTAGTTTCGCGCACTGCTGCTGCTGCTGCTGCTGCCACTGCTTTTTGTTCCATGATGCGATTAGATATCGATCGGTGCGCTCTATGCGGTACTCGCCGACAGGACCCCCCCCCCCCCCCCCCCGAGTTGCTCTTGTATGAGTTGTATGCGCTCACAGGGACCCGGAATCAGAAAACGGGATGGACTCTCTTGTATGCGTTGTATGCGCGTAGAGGGGCCCGGAATAAGAAAAGGGGATGGAGAGTACCTGGGTTGTGGTGGTGGTGGGGGAGGGTGTACTCATTTCATTCATGGTCGTCCCTTAAGGCCGAGCACCCCGAGATCCCTACGACGGAGCATCTCGGGCTTTCACCGACCAGGTAGACATTGCCTGCAGTAAGCGCGAAGCGCCGGGAGGTGCTACGGCGAGTCTCTGGGTATTGGGGAGGGGTTCTTAAATGGGGGGAGGGGGGGGGGGGGGGGAGTTCTAGATGGGAAGGGGGATTCCTAGATGCCCACACAGCAGTGATACTATCGCGTTGAGCGAGGCATGTGCGTGACCGTATAGTCTCCTAGGGGGGGGGGGGAAGGAGGGACTATGAACACAATAGCCAACCGCGTTGAATTCAGATTTTTAGTCGCAAGGAATTTCGTGGTTGTAGGTTGAAATGATTTTTTGTGCTTGATAGAAGTTTCTCAAGAATTTTCGGGACTGTGATTTGCAAGAAAAGTTGTTATCATAGTTGGAAGAATTTTCGTGTCTTGTTCGCCATCTCTCTTAGGCTGACGTGGGAGGTGGGTGTGACCCATGATGTGATGATGTGGGAGGTTTTTGCGCGCTTGGTGTGTTCGTGCCGGCTGTGGCGGTGCGGTGGTGATGGTGGCTGTTGCCGGGGGGGGGGGGGGGGTACGGCCTTGCAGGCGATCCGTTAGCAGGCAGAGAGAGAAGGGGGTGCAACAGACAGGGAAATATAAGGAGTTTGGTTCGGAGGGGGGGCTTGGTGCTTGGTGGTGGGAAGGAAATCCCTTCCGTGTTTACGGATTGCAATAGTGGTCCCTCTTCAGTGCCGGTATGTGCCAACCGGAAAAATGGCATTATAGCGGCAACCGGCACTATAGCAGAAACCCGCACTATAGCGGCAATCTTGGCACTATAGCGGAAACCGGCACTATAGCTGAAACTGGCACTATAGCGGAAACCGGTACTATAGCGGAAACCGGCACTATAGCAGAAACCCGCACTATGGCGGAAATCTCGACACTATAGCGGAAACCGGCACTATAGCAGAAACCCGCACTATAGCGGAAATCTCGGCGCTATAGCGGAAACCGGCACTATGGCGGCAACCTAGGCACTATAGCGGAAAACAGCACTGTAGTGGAGACCGGCACTACAGCGGCAATCTAGGCACTATAGCGGCAATCTAGGCACTATAGCGGCAACCGGCACTACTCCGCGTGCTGCCGCTACGAGGGTACTAGTTGTTCCCATCTGTGCCAAGCGATTGCACAGGCACTATAACGGGTAACCGGCACTGCTCAACCGGCACTATAGAGAGACCTCTAGGGGGGGTTGGGCGGGCGGGCGGGGGGGGGGGGGGGGGCGATGAGACATTAGTCAGTGTCAGCTAGTATGCTTGTTTGGTTTTAAAATCAAAATACTTACAGAGCACGTCCCATATATCGTAGCCACGAAGAATGTCCGGATAGATTAAACTAAGATGAACTGCTACCCCTCTGTCTTGCGCCGCTTTTGCTTTTTGGTTTGCGGTCGGGTGTATTGGGAATCTTGACGTATACCTGGTACCTGGTATAAGAAGGTACGCGTTGAAAAATAGCGTTTTTTCCAATGCTCCCCCTTGGTCGGGCTGGAATTATTATATAGTTTATATATTCGTGGCGCTTCAACAGTGCGATCGACACCTTGCCAGATGACCAAAACCGCATTAATGTGGGACCCCGCACTGTCACGGTATATTGGAATACTCTCTACTTTAAACGAGGTCGTGGCCAGCGTTTCTCACCGCACTAAACCGGGGACCCGCACTAAAGGGCACCGCACTAAACTGGGAACCCGCACTAAGCTGAGGACCCGCGCTAAAGGGTACCGCACTAAACTGGGGGTCCACACTAAAGGGTACCGCACTAAACTGGGCGCCCTCACCAAAGGGTAGCGCACTAATGCGGGACCATGGCTGTAGTATTCTTGCTTTTCACCCACGCGTTCCTATCGTGTTGAGATTGGGCAAGGGTTCGGTTCCTGTCGGTCGCGCTTGCTTGTTGTGTGTGTAGCGCGCCCGCCTCTTTTTTTTTTTCCTTTTTTTTTGTGTTGCTCGTTTTTTTGTGGTGGGGGGTGTTGTGTGTGTGTGTGTGTTTTTTTTTGTGTCAAGATGACATCCTTCCCTCCGGCTATTTTTGTTTTGTGGTGCGTGTTTTGTTCTTTTGCATGTTGCTGAGTTGCTTTTTCACACACGCCTCCACCTACTACCTATACTGGCTTGCTTGGTTTGGTTTGGCTCGGTTTTGGCCAGGGTTGGGTTGAGTTTTGGTGTGGATTGGATTGGAGTGGATTGGATTGGTTTGGTCTTTTTTTTATGCGCGGGCCCAAGAGGTTCGTGTCGCGTTTCTTCTGAATAATAGCGATTTGGCCGCCCTTTTGGCACTAGGTTATAGGCGGCGGCGAGGGTGTGCACCGTTCCCATTAGGTGGCGGCTTATTACTCGTCGGACCCGAGATGGTTGGGGGGCAGGGGGGTAGTGCACAGCAGAATTAATGTAATAGTAATTCCTCTGTTTTTTGCTTGTTTTTTTTTTTGCTTGTTAAACTTTTGGATTTTTTTTTTTGTTTCTGCCGTATGTTCCTTCGTCGTAGCAAGGCTTTTGTTTTTGCTTCTTGTTTTTTTTCTCGCCGCGAGGAACAAAAAAGAAAACGACGTAGAAGCGTGGTGATGGTGATGGTGGCTGACAACGTGAAAGGGATGTTTCGGCTCTCGCGAAAAGAATAAAACTAAACAATTAAGTTTTGTGTTGTTATTTTTTTTTGTTTTGTTAACCGGTATCAAAGAGTACATTTTTTTTTGTTTGAGTTTTTTCGCCTGGCATCGCGGCTGTCTGCCGTCTTTTAAGGAGCGCGAGAGAGGGAGGAGAGAGAGAAAAGTTGAAGTTAAGCCTAAGTTTATGAGTGTGTTTTTTTGTATGCAAAATACGCACGCACGTACAGTACAATTGAAATATTAACGGCGTAAATACTACGTTTCTGGCGGTACACGCCACTTTGTGCTAGGTAATATTAGTGGTAGATATATAGCAGGGTTTACCAATACTAAGGAGGCGTTTCTTTGCCTTTCATCGACCCACCCATAATGAGTGGAGCCTTAGTGTATTTCTGCCCACCTGGTACCTGTCGTCACGAAGGAATGCTCAATTTCGGGCGTTGTATCGCAGCGGTAGCAGTAGCAGCAGCAGCAACGGCGCAGTACTGGCCCGTCCCTCTACATTACGCCGGTATGCGCCAGCCGGAAACATCGGCACTTCAGCGGTAACCGGCACTACTCCGCATAGTGCCACTACTGGTTGTTCCCATATGTGCCGAGAGATTTCACGAGCGCAGTAGGGGGCGACCGGCATTATAGAGGGACCGCTATTGTAGCAGTAGCCGGCGACCGGCATTGCAGAGGGACCGCTACTGTAGCAGCCGCGGCAGCGGCGGTAGCGGCAACGCCACAGAAGAAGAAAGATGAAGCGAAACTGAAGCGTTAGCACTGCAGCAGAGCAAGCAGCAGCTACTAAAGCAGCGCCATTGACTGCTGGAGGGAGCCTATTTTCCAACAGCAGGATGACCCCCCCCGTGCATGTGACTGTTTTTTTTCCGTGTCTTGCTATGCTGTGCACCATATATCATAGTGTCCAAGCCATATGCTTGCTTGTATGCTTTTGCTCGGACATGGTGGTGCCTAGCCCTCGGTGCAGCACGCTTGAGTGCTCCTCCGAAGTGTGTTTGTTTTTTGTGGATAATACAAAGCGACTGCCGTATAAGGGCATAGCTCGGATAGTCTAGTGCACGTAGCAGCAATAATACTAAATGGCGGTGGTGAGCTTTACAAGCTTGTTCAGATGCCAAGCGAAAAAGTGCTCCTATCATACGACAAAATACCAGGTATAGACTACCTGGTAAGAGCCGTTCCTAACTCCTCGAGCGCAACAAAAAAATGACGACTTATAATCCTGACAAGATGTATGTCACGATTTCAACAAACATGTTGAAATTCTGAAAGGTCACGTCTTCAAAAAAAAATCACGCTGTTTTGTCAGGAATCGTGACATCAATTTTATGGAAAAATGTTCAAAACGATTCAAAGAAGACCGTCCGGGTTCTTCCTTGGCAAAAAATATCACGATTCGCGAACAAATACTCCCATTATGAAAAAACTCACCCACATAGTATATTACAAGTACCAACAACGCAGCTTGCAAAGATGAGTATTGACCCGAAATTCGTCGAACTCACGGCTGACGTCCTTGAAATATTTTTATGAAATATCCAATCCCTTGGAGTCGGCCCCACGCGGTAGCCCAAGTGACCCAGAAACTTTAATGGAGAGCAATGGTCATGAGTGCATTCCGTTGCCGCTATTCGACTCTTATGAGCATCGATCCATTTGGGTATTTGTTAACAACACCCTACGGAATTTTTGAAGTTACAGAAGCCTACCAGTGCTGGAATTGATCCAGGATTGTTATATTGTTAAAATTTGCTCTCAAATTCATTTCAACTAAGAGATTGTCGTAAAATAACATTATATATTACAATATAATGTAGACCCATTACTACCATTGCCTAAATTTATCCTAAAGCATAAAATTGGTATTAAACCTTTGTTTGAAATTGAAACTGACCTTATCCGAATAACTTTATGAAATGTACATACGGGTATAACCCTCCCCCCCCCCCTCCACCCACCCCACGTACTCACCACCATGTTCCCATAAAAGGGCTGACGTGGTAGACCACCAAATTTCGTAGAATGGGTGCAGGGGTTAGGAATAATGAGACAGGCATGCGTAAGAAGTAGGAAAAATATAGATTTATCCAAAAGTTAACGGATTCATGAAGTTATTATAATAAATTATATTAGACGATTGTTAAAATACAGGAGCTTGAATGCATCCATGATCCACTGATGAAATATATCATACATCAAACCGTTAATAACTATCTCATATTCGTAGCACCTAAGTGACACAAAAAATCATAACATAGTACAATCACGGAAGGTATTATTCACCAATATTCCTGAGAATATTAGTGCATCATACCTGAATTGACTGTGAGGGGGAACGTTGAAAACCCAAATGTCCCTCGCCATTTGGTTAGGAGATACAAAATAATGCATTATCAAAATCTAAGATGAAACCCTAACTTATTTATTTCTCAACATAGAACCAACCTCAAGACTGTTAAATATATCTACTTATCAACAGAACCAACCTCACGCTTGCAAAATTCAATAACAAGTAACATTATGACTGGTCTCCCAACTTATCTGCCTCTTACTGTCTAGTACGTATACATGAAATATAGCCGTGAAACGGATGAACTAATCTTTTTGTATTTCCGTTTCGTACACAGGTACTTCAATCAAGATCATGGAAAAACAACTACACAAAAAATAACCAATGCACTTGTACATTCATTCGGTATTGGTTCCTTTCCTCAAGCTTCGTTGTGTGCGGAATCAAGGCTTTGAGCTCAGCCTTTTGTGCTATAGTACCGTCCGGTAGTGACTGAGGGGACCAGGGAGCCTTAGTGAAATGTTCAAGTGCATTGCTAAGCTGTTCATGTGGTGAAAAACTGAAAGACTTCCTTCATCTGCGGCAAACATACAGGTGGACATTTGGTGATGAAGGAGTTTAGTATACGAGTGAATAGAACTGAAAAGAAGTGCGGTCCAAGAAAAACGAGAATGACGTGTCATCATGGACGGACGGGATACAAGCATCCATATTGGAGCGACCATACCAAGTCAGGAAGGATGGGACGGACTGGATATACACGGCTGCTGTGCACTGCCTATACAAGGGAAGTACCATGAGTATACCACAGCTTGCCGATGATGCTCACTATAATCCATGCTCCAACGCGTTGATTTACCATGATGAGTACGAGGTGTACTTCCAATTCATCGATTCTTCATATATATGTAGACTATGACCTGACTAAGTAACCTAAGTACCAATAAATAGCCACTGTAATTTACAGGAGGAGATAAAATTTATTCCCCATAATGCGGGGAAACAACTTCGCAACTCAGTAATATAAATACTATCATATGAATTTTATTAATATTTAGTGCGATCAGCTACTGTTGTAAACAAAATCTAAATAATGAGAGAATGGAAGGCTCACCGACTCCCGCGTGGAATTTTTTATGTTTTATTAGGGTATCAGCGTGTTAATTTAGAATCGTGGGTTCGAGGCTCACCGACTCCCGTTTTTTTTAGGGGTGGGATTTTTTATGTTAGGGTGACAGCGTTTTAATTTAGAACCGTGGGTTCGAGGCTCACCGACTCCAGTTGTTTTTTTCTTCTCGTTTTTGTTTCTTCTTGCCTTTTGTTTTGTTTTTGTTTCGTTTTGTTTTAGTTTTTTCGGGTGGGACTTTTACATGTAAAATGTTATGGTGACAGTATCTTTCAATTTATTTATTTATTTTAATTTAATTAATTCAAGGTATTTTTATTTAATATTTTTTCAAGGTGGAACTTTAACATCATATCTATTAGATCACTACTACTGTCTTCATACTCCCGATGTATACCAAAACCCACCATTATAGAGTGAAAAATAAAATAAAATAATGATAATATAAAACCACCCCCAAGTAGAGAAAACTTACTTACGCACTTAACCACAAGTACCAACGACCCTGACGAAGCCATCCATCCGTAAACCATCCACCATACATATGGTAGAGCAATATAATAGTGGAAACTACAAAAATACATTTATTTATAAAATAGGTATGATGTTAGATTACTTCAAAATTCCCCACCTAAAGTAAAAATACTAACACCAATCATTGTAGTAGTGGAGAAAAACATTTATTTATATAAGAATAGGGCCCCTCCCTTTAAAATTTTACCCACATAGTATAGTACAAGTACCAGCAAGCCGCTTCAAAATATATATGAGTTTTGACCCGAAATTCGTCGAACTCACACCTACCTGATAAAATGTTAGAGTGACAGCGTATCAATTTGGTGTATCCCACAGATTTTTTTATTTATTATATAGTCTATATATATTTTGCGGGGGGGGGGTAGCCGACTTTCATTCTCGAATGCTGTATTAAGAGTAACATATACCATAACTAATAATATTCGGTATTCGTACTCCTCCCGATATTGAAGCAGGAGGGAAGAAAAAACAAAATAAACCGCCTATCTATCATACATATGATAGAGAATTATACTGGAAACTACAGTAGTAATAAATTTATAAAATAGATGTGATGTATGTTAGATCTAGCTCAAAATTCCCCACCTGAAGAATAAATACCAACACTTACCACTATACCTGGTAGTGAATAAGAAATAGGACCCCTCCGAATAAAAACTCACTCATTTGGTATATTATTACAAGTACCAACAACGCAGCTTGCAAATTTAAATATGAATGTTGACCTGAAATTCGTCGAACTCACGGCTGACGTCCTTAAAATGTTTTTATAAAATATGTATATACTCGTATATATATGTGTGTTTGTTTTTCAACAGAACAAAATGACCTCTCCCATTATGAAAAAACTCACCCACATAGTCTAGTGTATTACAAGTACCAACAACGCAGCTTGCAAAGATGAGTATTGACCAGAAATTCGTCGAACTCACGGCTGACGTCCTTGAAATATTTTTATGAAATACTGCAGTCACATTTTTTATTCCACGATTCCTGACGTTCTTTTTACGTTCGTTCGTTAAGAACGACCGTAAACTATAGCAAACTCCTTTGGGCTCGTCTCGGTGTTGCTTGTGCCCGTTAACTTGCGCGGTCGAATCCTGCCAATATGTCACGATTCCTCACATCATCGTGAAGCTATGAAAAAAAGGTCACCTTTGTGGGGCAGTGGTCCCGTAGCAAGTTGATCTCTTTCTTGGTTGGAGGTGTGGAGACACACCGAGGTGGGTCCTGTGCGTAATAAGTGGTGCACCTGTATCATAGCACGCGTCATCTACCTTGTAGGCCATGAGAATTTTCGTCCGGTGTGTCGTAGTTTCTTTTTTCCTTTTCTCCAAATCAGCTTTTATTTGCCGTCGAGGGGTCTTTAGGGGGGTCTTAAGCTCCTACAACGAAGAACTTCCGAAAAAAAAAGTGGTGCACCTAGAGCTACATCGTAGAACGCGTCCCTATCAGACCCGTGAAAACTGAATACCTCCTGACTCGCTCGACCGGTGAAATTTGGAACACCTCCCGAGAGTCGTTCAACGGTATCCCCCCAACACCCTTTTCTTGAACGAAATCGCCGGTTTCAAAACCAGCTCTCGATTGTATCTCCTCAAATACGGTGTCCCTCGACACCCCGACGTCATCGATCGAAAGACCTTTGTACACAAGAAAACGTGTGGATAGTATGTTTTCGATAGTATCCTTCCTTGAGTCGAGCAGCCATGAAACGTTCGTTAAACAAAATCGCTGGTTTTGGGGGGGGCTATCGTAGAATCAGTCCCGACCGAACCCGACTCGACCCACTCACTGACGCTTTAAAACCGGCCTGACCCGACCCGACGACCCGCGGGCCGGGTCACAAACCGCGCGAAAAGCTCCGTTTTTTTCTTCTTTTGAGTTCCTGGCTTATTATTAGCTCCTTTGGGACTCAAGACGGGGGGGGGGAAAAAAAATGTCGAAAAAAGTGACGATTGCGGCATCGATATGTGTTCGAACTGCAATTTACCCCTTGGTTAAAGGATTTTTGCGGCACGCGGGCAGCACGGGGACGCCCTCGTACTGCTACTGCTGCAGATGCTCTTCCTGGACGCTTGGAGATATACAAAATAAAATCGTCGGGTTTTTTTGGTGGCTATGCACGGGGTACTCAATTTGTGCATGGCCGTAGTCGTATGACCACAGACCCTCGCATCCCTACACTATGCCGGGACGGAGCACGTCGGGTTTTCACCAACCAGCACGTGGGGGGGGGGGGGGGAGGCAAGAGGGTTAAGGAGCTCCAAAAAAACTCACTCAAATAACAGAAAGGTGAGAAAAAGTGAAAGTGAATCCCGATGAACCTCATGGCCTTACATATCATAGGTGAATAACGAAAAAAAATGCGAAAAACAAAGACAAAACATTTTCCAGCGATATTGCTCAACACCGTCCGCGTATGTGTTGGAAAAAACGAAAACATATACTTGAGCTGTGTGTGTGAGATCGACCAAAAAGGGTGTTGATCAAATCAGCTTTGCAGGCTGCGTGTGATGCTTCGATCGCGCTTGCTACGGGATGTGTATACCCTCGTGAAGGTATTGCCGTGTTAAAATTAACTCATTTAAGCTCAAAACCTTCCACGTACATATGTGCCGTGTCAAAAATTAACTCTTTTCAGCTCGACACGTTCCAAGAACATGTCGACACTTTCCACGAACATGTATCGTGTGTCAAAATTAACTCGGTTGGCGACACAACGGTCCAAAAGTTGCAACAACAGCGCAAGCTGCCGCGGCCTATGGCTGCCGTCGCTTACATGGCCACAAGAGCGCGTCGACCCACTTAAAGTGCTGCCGCAAGTCGGCCAGCCAGCTGCGCTCCATCCTCCCTCGCGGGAGAAACGAAGGCAACAAAATGGGAGGGGGGGAACGAAACGAAGTAACTAATTCCGCCCCGCTATTCCTACCGACCACGTCGTACATCCCCCCCCCCCCCCCCCCCCCTCCACCGCCCCCCCAAACACTACAAAACTATAAAAAAAGATACGCTGTACCGTAGTAGAAACGCAGGCCAAAACATACTTTAAAAAAAAAACAGCATGTCATGTCAAACATCCAGGGATCTCCATTCTCCACCAGTCGAAAAAACAATTTGACCAACAATACAAGAAAAAAAAAAAACGGCTGACGTCCATTCTCCATCCATCAAAATTCTTCGTTTTAATTTTAGTCACCAATCATATCGGAACCAAACCGCGGGCATTTAACCGCTTAATCTCTCGCTTTACATCTTTCTCTTTCTCCTGCCCCCCCCCCCTCTCTCCCCTCTTCTCTCCTCTTCTCTCCACAGTTCTCCTGCCCCCCCCCCCCCACCCCCTCCCCTATCTCTCTCCTCTCCTCTCCACACTCCTCTCCTAGCGCACGCGTAACGCCAACTCATACGAAAAAAGCTAAAACAAATCGAAGAGCAGATCGTCTACCCCCCCTTCCGCCTTCTTCCCGCCCCCGCCCCCCCCGTTGCCCCCTCCTGCCAGCGGTGGGGGAGGCTGAGAGAAAGGGTCCGCCGCATACCCTAAGTTTTGCTGCTTCAAAAAAGACAAGGGAGAGAGGCGGAAATGGTTGGGAGGGGAGGGAGTCAGGAGGTCAGGGGGTGGTGCGGGTCAGAAGAACAGGTCTGGAGCGTAGCCGAATTTTTAGCTGCTTCGGAGGAAAAGACAAGGGGGAAGAGGAGAAGGCGGGAATGGGTCGGGGGGGGGGGGGGGGGCGTTTTCATGCGTTGTTTGCCTTAAGTGGTTTGAACATTGACCCACGCCTCCCTTTCGAGACGGGGCACCATGCCTACCCCTAAGAGAAGACACCTCGAACATTAGGGAGGGAGATACGTTTTTTCTCTACATTACATACTTTGCTTTTGCTCATGTTACCATCTCTTTCCTGCTCCGCCGTCTGTGGCCACCATCTGCCCTATGATGGCGATCGTACGCTCTCGCTACTATCTGATGTACTAGACTTCTCCATGGATGGGGGGGGGTACTCAATTTGTGCATGGCCGTAGTCGTGTATGACCTTAAACCCTCGCATCCTTACTATGCCAGGACGGACCACGTCGGGTTTTCACCACCAGGCAGACATTTGCTTGCACCATGCGCGAAGCGCCGTGTGGTGTTCGGCGAGTCGCATCAGGGGCGAACAGCATCCTTCCAAGAACCGCTCGTGAGACGGCCTTCGGCACCTTGTGCCTACTTTCTTGCTTATGGATGACAGCGCCAATTAGTTACTTTGTTTTCTGGTGTGGCCACTCCAGAGACAGCAATGGGTACTACTATGTAACTGCCTCCTGGATGCCTTACCACATTCACACTACGTGATGCGATCAATCCCCTTGTGCTGAGTTACGGTTCTCCACCCCGCACAGTATGATCTTACTCGATAACCGTCGTGGTGACCGCCAAAACAAAAAACGGTACCCTGGTTGTCTAGCTCACGCAGTGACTGGCATGTCTTACAGCGTCGTTGCCAATCAACACCAACCCCAATGTATATAATGTTGGACAGCGTCGGTGCAACCGAGGCCAACTATTATATATATACCGCTAGGGGGGTGAGCGTACTCGAGGGGATGACTCGGTCCAAACGGGATGTTTACGCGTTTGTACCTGCGCACCTTTTTTCACGACCTTTCCCATGTGCTTAAAACAAAAAAAACACGAGTGTGGTCTTATCGAGCGTCTGTTAATAGTCAGTTCTTGGGTGGTGTTTTTTTTTTTGCATCACCACTTTTTTTACCCTCCAGCTAAACTCGGAAGAGCGTTTACCCTCAGCGACCTGCTAGGCAAAATCCGCCCTTACGAAGCGTGCTCTGTTCTCCCCCACGGATTCGTGCCTTCAATTTTATCGCGCATGGGCTTCAGCATTTCCACTTTCCAGCTTTTTCATGCCCGTCGGTACGCATTGAATCATGTCAACTAGCGCTCTCCAACTTTCGGCCTGTCCACATTTGTAGTAAAGAGACGGGGTTCGGACCTAAGACATCCACTTCAACAGGTATGCGGCTTGTTATTGAACCACCGGGGACACCGCGCGTCGTTACCTGATGGTGCATAAGCGTGGTCAGTTTTGGGAGCGGAGGTTCTACATCGAACCAAGTTTCAAGCCTCGGCGCCCAAAGCCATCCGAGGGAGCCCGTTATCTTGCGCGTTATACGAACGGCGTATGTGTGAGTGCGTGTGTGGGTGTGCGCGTGTGCGTATGTGTGTGCACGTGCGCTTGTGCGCATTACTGCAACGGGAAAAATACCACACCTGCGCGCCCACCTGCTGCTGCTGCTGCTGCTGCTGCTGCTGCTGCTGCTGCTGCTGTGGCTGCACAAGCGACCCCGCCCCCGCCCCACCCGTCGGCAAGCCCACTCCAAGACCGGACAAATCAGAGAGGCCCCACCCTGCCGCGGCACCGCCTCCTCCTCCTCCAACTCCTCCTGTTGGCGGAACAGGGGGGGGGGGGGACGCAAACAACCCCCCGCCCCCCCCTGGTGGCTGCTGCTGCTGTGATGTAGATCCTACCCCAAGGCCGAACGGGTCGTCGTCTTCTCGTGCTGCGGGGGCGGGAGGGTGAACCTGAGGGGGACAAGGGACGAAAACACGGGGTGCCGGGGAGCGCAGGAAGGGGGGGGTGGGGAGTCAACTGGGGGGCATCAAAGGCAGCACAGAGCAACGGGCCGCCCGTGAGCCGAGAAGGGTAGGGTGGAAGGGGGGTGAGCGGGCCTGGGATGTGGGGGGAGTCGACCGGGGAGAATTTGAGGCAGGGCAGGGCAAATCAGGGCAAATAAGGGCAAATCAGGACAAATCAAGGCAGAGCAGGGCAGAGCAGGGCAAAGCAGGGCAAAGCAGGGCAAAGCAGGGCAGAGGAGGGCAGAGCAGGGCACAGAAGGGCACCGAAGGGCAGGGCAAGGCAAGGCGGAGCAACGCAGGGGAAAGCAAAAGGCACCAGTGACGGCTATATTTTTCTGTTTTCCCCCCTCTCGCCCAGCCCTAACGTTCCGTGCCAACAACCCACGGCAGGAGCTCCCTCCGTACACAGCGATCGGACCAGGGAGGCATCAAAAATCCTGTTCAACCCGAAATGCACGGAAAGCAAAACAACGAACGGAAAGAGCAAGACAGCAGAAGCAACAGAAGCAGCAACAGCAGCAGCAGCAAACACTTATGTTCCTTCACTACATGGCAGCGCAAGCGCGGACAATCCCCCCCCCCTCCTCTCACACCAACGAGCTAAAAAAAAACCAGATCGGAGAGAGAGAAGAAAAACATAGTACCCACAAGCCCTAAGCGAGACCACGCCTTCAACAATGCATCCATCTCACCGTGGCAGCATCAGCGCCTCCCGACATCCCTAACAGCCCCCCGCCTCCATGCCCTCCCTGGAAACCCTCGCCACCATTTCCTCCTCTATGCATACCCCCCCCGGCCGCTGCAGAACTTGCAGTTGAACTCCCTTCCATCCCCCTTGGGAACGAAGACGAAGACGCAGAAGACGAAGAAGTAGGCGTTGTTGTAGAGGAGAGCGGGGGGCCACTGGCCGCTGGTGACAGTTTCGCTATTCCTCGAGCGCGCCTTGTGTCTCCGGGAGGGGGCGCGAGCAGGCTAATCCCGCCGCCGCCACCGCCTCCGCCTATTTTTCGCGCTGTGTCGCCAGGGGGGGGGGCTAGGGTAAGCCCCCCCCCTGCCCCCCGGCCTGATCTCCTCGGACGAGATGATGCCTACCACCGAAGAAAAGGGGGGAGGAGGGGGGGGGGGGGTGCGTGTGTGTCAAGGTGATATAACGTTCGTGAGTTTGTTTTCGCTTGTGCTTTAGTTTGTTCTCAGCGTTCGGTATGGTAGGGTATGGCATGGCATGGCATGGTATGGTATGGTATGGTTTGGTACTACGGAATATTATAGTATTATGGTATGATATGATATGGTCCGGTATGGTATGGTATGGTATGACATGGTATGGTATGGTATGATACGGTTTGGTATGGTATGGTATCGCATGATATGGAGTGCGGGGCGCCACCCGATACAAGCATCCATAATCCGCCCGCAAAAGCGTCCCAGGAAAAAGTAATAAAATGTCTTCTGTTATTTCTGCCGCTGTTGCTGCTGCTGCTGCTGCCGTTGTTTCTGCTTCTGATGTGCTGCTGCTGTGGCATCGGCTGCAGTTGTTGTGGCATCGAGGGCCGTCGTCTGCAAAATAGGGTGTAAAACGGCAGCATCTCAAACAGTGCAGTGGCATCGAATATCGCCACCTAACTTGTACCGGCGAGAAAAAAAAAAAAAATGTTGGCTATCTTTCTCTGCACGCGAGTTGGGCTTGAAGGAGGCCACCATCTATCGCTAGTTACTGGGTAGCATACCATCAACCAGGGCAGTGGCATTGGTCATCGCCACATATAGGGGTGTGCTACATTACTATTGTGCATAGTGTTTTTCACCGTGGATGGAGCTATCCCTAACCCCAACCCTAACCCATACGACATATACCGATGACTGCCCCCTAACGACGTCACTGGGGTTAAATGGTTGAAAAACACGATGATGTGTATCACTGCCATTTACAAGCTGGGCCGGCCAAGACGCTCAAAACAAGCCAATATCGCTGTGCTGCGCTCATTTTTTCGAGTTCGGACCTGAAATTTTGACACGTGATTTGGAACAAGCTCACAAAAACAGTACTTGGCGAACCAAAAAAAAAAAAAATCCGTTGACTTTTCATCAATTTCATGATTTTGGAAAACTTTTGGCCGGCCAAATGTCGGCCATTTTTTTTTTTTCTTTTTCGAGTTCGCCAAGTACTGTTTTGGTGAGCTTGGTCCAAATCACGTGTCAAAATTTCAGGTCCTAACTTCAAAATTGAAAGGTGCATGGCCAAGTTTCCACCGAAGGGCCTCTGCATACAATTTTACATATATTTCAGGGATATTCATTCATAACTTTCGAACGAAAGTGACCCATGAAATGAAACGCATACGTCCCTACTCCTCGTCCCAAGATGTACATGCCCAAAAAAATTGAGCCAATTCCATCCACGTTGTATTTCGAGCAATTTTAGAAAAAGCAACACAAAAAAAAACATGAAAAAAATGCTTAAACTAGGAGACGTGAGTAGCAAACACTTTTTTCGGCACCAACTTGGCAGATTCTCAAGCTGGAGGGCTTAAAATGACCACCGTATCAAGCTGATTACGAGGATATGCTCAGTTTGCAGTGGGTCACTGACGGATTATGGGTTTCTTGGCCGGCCTAGCTTGTAGGGTGCAACAGGTATGGTACTGTATGCTAGTAGCCCCTCTGCACCGCCGTAGCGTGGATGAATGCCATGCACTAGAAATAGAGGTACCACAAAGAAAAAAGTGCCAAATGCTACAACTCTTGTCTGTGCGAGCACCATCGAACCGTGTAGCACATCACATCACAGCACAACGCAACCCAACCCAACCCAACCCAACCCAACCCAACCCAACCCAACCCAACCCAACCCAACCCAACCCAACCCAACCCAACCCAACCCAACCCAACCCCAACCCCAACCCCAACCAGCAGAGCAGCTCACCTTCGAGCCGCCGCCGATGGTAATCTTAATTTTCTGCCCCTCTTTGAGGCTGAGGTCGTTAGACGACGCCTTGCTATCCTCGCCGCCCCCCTCGACATCACCCCCCGCGGCCGAGCCCCCCTTTTCCAGCATCGTGCTGCGCTCTACGTCCCTGCTCGACAAAGTGGGGGGGGTAGGGGGGAAGGTGGTGTTGGGATGGGGTGGGGGTGGCGTGGCAAAGATGTCGGTTGACGGTCTAGTTTTGACCCGTCAAGGCGTCTTTGTGGACTTATCATACTATTTTTGGTGTGTGGAGTTCTTCCTTGACGGCTGTCAGTCAACGGGCAAGAGTGCCGTCAACCCCGACATCTTTGTGACGTTGGGTGGCGGTGGGGTTGGGTTGGGATTTGGGGTTTCGGGGGGTTTCGGGGGGGGTTGAGGGGGGGGGAAAGGGGTTGAGTTTTAGGAGGGGGGTCGGGGGTCGGGGTGGGGTTGGAGTGGGGTTTTGGTTGGACTGGAGGTGGGGGTAGGGGGTGTAGTCAGATTTGTGCATGGCCGTAGTTGTATAACCATAGACTGTCGCATCCTTACTATTATGCCGGGACGGACCACGTCGGGTTTTCACCACCAGGCAGACATTTGCTTGCACCATGTGCGAAGCGCCGTGAGGTGTTCGGCGAGTCGCATCAGGGGTGAACAGCATCCTTCCAAGAACCGCTCGTGAGACGGCCTTCGGCACCTTGTGCCTACGTTCTTGCTTATGGATGACAAGCGCCAATTAGTTACTTTGTTTTCTGGCGTGGCCACCCCAGAGACAGCAATGGGTACTACTATGTAACTGCCTCCGGGATGCCTTACCATATTCACACTACGTGATGCGATCATTCCCCTTGTGCGGAGTAAGGGTTCTCCACCCCGCACAATATGATCTTACTCGATAACCGTCGTGGTGACCGCCGAAAACAAAAAACGGTACCCTGGTTGTATAGCTCACGCAGTGACTGGCATGTTCTACAGCGTCGTTGCCAATCAACGCCAACCCGAATATACATGAAATGTTGGACAGCGTCGGTGCCAACCGAGGCCAACTATTATATATATTTCCATGCGGGGGAGGGTAGGGGGAGGGTAACATCGTGCTGCGCCCTACGTCCCTGCTCCGCAAGAGATCCGCGGAGGTGAAATGTGCGGGGGTTGGGGTCTGGGTCGGGGTGAGGGTTGGGGGTAGGGTTGGAGGGGGGAGGTTCCAGGGGGGGGGGGAGTTGGGATTGGGGAACGGAGGGGGGGTGGGGGTGGGGTAGTGAGCCGGTCGCCCCGGTGGCGTATCAGGTTATCCTCGAGCCTGGTATAGGTCAGTTTCGTGGGTTCGAATCCCCCCGAGTGCTTACACGTATAAGTTCGTGGGGACTTTTTCTTGCGCACAAATTGACTCGCGGAAAGCGCGAGAGCGTGAGTTAGCAACACTCGATGAAAAATCGACGAGCAGTGGGATTGCTGAACCCTATGTAAGGCAAGAATCGGGGGGGGAAAAGGGACGACACCTGTGACCACGGCTTGTCCAGACGCTGGAAAGTAGAAAAATGCGAAAAAAAAAAAAAAAAAAAAAACGGGGTTGGGGGGGGGGTTGGATTGAATTAGGGGTGGGGGTAGAGGGGGTGGATTGACTTAGGGGTGGGGGTAGGGGGGGGGGTGGACTGAATTAGGGGTGGGGGTAGGGGGGGGGTAGCATCGTGCTGCGCTCGACGTCCCTGCTGCATGCGGACGCGGCGAAATAATTAGTCAGGAGGTAGGGGAGGGAGGGGTGAAGTCGGGGTGGGGGTGGAGATTGGGGTTGGGTCGGGGTTGGGGATAAGGGTGGGGGTGGAGTTGCTCGAGAAGAACGCCGCGAAAATGTAAGTGAGGGAGGTGCAGGTGGGGTTGGGGTCGGGGCGGGGTTTGGGTTGGATTGGGGGTGGGGGTAAGGGGGGTGAAGCATCGTGCCGCGCTCGACGTCCCTGCTCCGAGGGCGCGGCGGAGGCGTATGTACGCGAAGGAGCTGGTGTTGGAGTCGGGGTAGGAGCGGGGGTGGGGGTGAGGGTTGGGGATACTCGACAAGGATAAGGCCAAGGCATATGTGAGAGAGGGTAAGGAATGCAGGAGAGGTTGGGTCGGGGTGAGGGTGGGGGTTGAGGTAGGGTTGGGGCTACGGTCGGGGTTCGGTTGGGATTGGGTTGAAAGTTTAGGCGGGGGCTGGGGCTGGGTTTAGATGAGGTTGGAGGTGGGGGTAGGGAGGGGTTGGAGGGGGGGGTAGGGGGGTGGGTGTCGGCGGGAATTAAGGCTACGGTTAGGAATTACATGTGCTCAGCCCCAAACGCAAGGAAACCAAAACAATGGACGGAACACAACACAGCAACAGCAGCAAAAGCAGCAGCAGACCTTCCACCGCTCTCACTTCTTAAACTCCTGCAAGGCGACGTTGAAATCGAACGCCTGGTTGCGGTCGTCAAACGCCAGGCCCACGAAGGCATGTCGGCCCTGAGCGTTCTGAATCTTGATAACAAAATAGCGGCTGCTGTCCGGGACTCGCTCCACTGCTCCATCCTCCACCTTACACATCGCAAACAGCTTGCCGTCTCGTCTGAGAGAGGGCCGGGGGGTAGTACATGGAGGGGAAGGGGAAAGGATGCGCGGTGGAGTGGTGGCGAGGCGGAGTGGCAAAGAAACGGCAATGGTGTTGGTTGTGGCTGTGCGCCACAGTCTGTCGATAAGGTTGAGGGTTCGTGTCGCATTTTCGTCGGTACCGTTGCAATTCGTCGGAGACGTTGTGACTTTTCACTTGGCAAGAAAATCCGTTGGTACAGTTGAAACGTTTCGAAGAGTCGGAATTGTCGGACCGGTCGGTATCATCGGACTGGTGGGACCGGTCAGCATAGTCGGAATGACAACTATTCCAACGTTTGGTATTGCCGGAAGGGCTAAATTGAAACCGTCGATACTGTTTGTTGGAATGGTTGGAGCGGTCCGTATGATGTGAACGGCCGCAACCTCGAAATGGAATATATCCCCCACCTGTCCACGAGCATGATAGCAGCCTCCATGCCCCTCTGAACCACCCTCATGCGTCCCGTCCACATCTGCTTCGTCATGTCGGCAGCCCTGCAATACATGAAAACAACGCGCGGGCGGGAAGCAGCCAAGCGTTCAGGTTGAGTGGGATAGGCCGCAATAAACCAAACCAAGACATATGCAATCAACCCTTTATTCGAGCTCAAAATCTAGGAAGTAGGCAGCCTTCTCCACGATACTGGTATGGGTAATGCTTGTACTCTGGGTTCAGTTCGAGTGGGGTAGGCGGTACAAATCGAACCAAAAAGCCAACACAACAAACCGTCTCGTCGAACTCTTTCAAGGAAGCGACCATTCCTGTCTATGATACCCTGGCATGAGCAATATGTAGCTTGTCCTTAGGGTAGTGCATCACAGCAAAACACTCGTAAATCAAACATGTTGTCGAACTACAGTATGTCCTGAAAACAAAACAAAAACTGCCTTACGATTCGATGCTAACGATGTGAGTATTCCTTGTACTCACAGCCATCCCTGTGCTCTGACTCTCGGCGGAAGCTCGAACAGGTAACACTCCTGTATCTGTGTCAAAGTGTGTTCCACGACTTCGTCCGCTAGTGGAACAGAGGTCAGGCAAGCAGGCAGGCAGACAGAGAGGCAGGCAGGCAGGCAAGCATGCAGGCAGGCAGGCAGGCAGGCGGGCGGGCGGGCAGGCGGGCACACCGGCAAGGGTGGGGGGGTGGGAACGTACTTATTGGTTGCTTGCCTTAGTCATTTGACCATCGACCACGCATCCCGTTCGCAACGAAGCACGAAGGGTTGGGGGGGCAACAATCGTATCATGCATGACCCGCGAATCCCTGCACTGCTGGCGCCAGCAGGGGGGGGAAGGGGTGGCGTACTCATTTGTTGCTTGAGATAGTCGTTTCACCGTTGACCACGCATCGCTTTCAAGACAGAGAGCCGTTCCCACTCTTAATAGAGACACCCCCAATATTTGAGCGCTCATTTCTTTTGTTCCATTACTTTCAAAGGGGTGTGCTCATTTCATTTCATTTCATTCATAGTCGTAGTCGTATGACCATAGACCCTCGCATCCCTACAACATCGGGACGGAGCATGTCGGGTTTTTACCGACCACCCAGGCATTGCGTGCACCAGGCGCGAAGCGCCGTGAGGTGTTCGGCGAGTCGCATGGAGGGCGAGCTGCATCCTACTAAGAACCGCATGTGAGGCGGACTTCATCACCGTGTGCGTACATTGTTGCATATATGGGTGACAGCTTCGAATGAAATCACTTGTTTTCTGGTGTGTCGGGGGAAAAAGAGCTGAACGGGCGTCGACGTGCGGCACTGTCCGCTGCCACGGCAGTACACAAAATGGCAAAACAAGCACCGAAAAGACGTAAGTACCAACAAAAAAATACAACATGAAAGGCGTGTACACCGGCAACGGGGGCGCGTTGTCCGCTGTGACGCCAGAACAAAAAAATGGACCCCCAAAAATGCCGAGGAAAACTCACACCGACAAAAACACATAACGAGACCAAAAGCGCCAGATACCTAGTATTCCGGACGGAAGTTTAAGGACCGTTTGAATTTCATACTTGATATAAATATTCTAACAACGTCAGCTGTGAGTTCGACAATTTTAGGGTCGATACTCATCTTTGCAAGCTATACACCGGCCACCCGTTTTTAGTAAGTCGTCATGAGTCAAACCCTAGTCACTACCTGGTGGCAATAACGGACATTAAGCCTGCATTGAACCATTATGATGACATCAACGTGTCAGGTGACATGAAAATAACTATCAATTGCAGCAAGAAATAGACAATGTTTCACTGCATAAGCCAGCGGTCTTTACGTTTTCGTCCAGTGTGGCACATGCGCGTAGCCGAGGAGGGGGATCCTTGACCTAGAGGCGACACAAAATACTGACGGGCGATGCCGATCCTATTTATGCCACCCGTTCCTGACCGTTTACATTTTCCAATACGACAACCCGGTGCACGGCCAGGTAGATCATAACGTTGCACATTGTGAGCCGTCGTCGAAACCTGAGACAAGGAGGTTGGTTCCTAAAAAACATGTATCGAACGCGCCTTCAGATAACCATCTCCCTCGTTTCTGCACCATCCTATATTTCATACCTGGTACCTCGGACACAAACCGCTCGAATTCAGCGTCGCAGTGTTCGCATAATGTGTCGAGCGGAAAGCGCGAGAGCGTGAGTTACTAAAAATCGATGAGCATAAAAAGCTGAAAGATGGAAATGCTGAACCCTACGCGCGAAAAAAATGAAGGCGTGCATGTACCGGGGGGGGGGAAAGGGGAGACACCTGTGACCATGACTTCAATTCAAAAGGTCGTTGAGGGTAAAAACTCTTGCCGTATGAGCTGGAGAGTAAAAGCGATGATTTAGAAGAAAGTAAAAAAGTGGCTGTTGAGGTTCTGACATCTAAGAATCGACAATCACAATCGACAATCGAACGTTGGTTGCAGGACAGGTGTCAACAAGTTGGAGATGAAGAATATCAAGGGAAGAAAAGGTACAAGGACTCTGCGTTCCACGCCATCACGCTACAGCAGTGGGCGTCTCCCTGTAGTACCAGTTAGACGGTTGAATAGATGCCGGTACAGTGCCGATGTCCGCTATACTGCCGGTAATGTTGGCTGGCACACACCGGCACCATAGGAGACCACCACTACCGTATCATATTTGATACGTTTCCACGCCATCACGCTACAGTATGGGGGGGGCTATAGTAGTGCCGGTAGAATATATGCCGATATAGTGCCGTTTGAATAGATGCGGGTACAGTGCCGGCGTCCGGTATATTGCCGGTAATGTTGGCTGGCACACACCGGCACTACAGAAGACCACCACTACTGAATTTTGATACCGTTCCACGCCATCATGCTACAGTGCCGTTCGAATAGATGCCGGTATAAGTGCCGGTGTCCGCTATAACGCCGATAATGTTGGCTGGCACACACCGGCAATATAGGGGACCACCACCACCGTATTTGATACCTGCGTATACTCGACTCATAGTTCCGGTGGAATAGATGTCAGTATAGTGGCAGTGTCCGATGTATTGCCGGTAATGTTGGCTGGCACACGCAGGCTCTACAGGAGACCGCCATTGCCGTGCTTGATACCCTGGTACCTGGGTACACCAGACTCCAGCCCTAGCGTTTCGTCAGCACGTACAAACACCCGCCCCGGCACCACCTCACCATCCGATAATTCACGACATGCGTTAGCGACAAAACAATCCGGAGCAAGTCACGGTCTAGGTTATCTATATCTATTACCAGGTGCTACTCTATTAATAGTAGCGATCTAAATCATCTACATCCCACAGTTGCGTAACTACACATTGTGCAAGACATCATAACTTGCAACTCCCGCCCGGCAAACGTGTGCGCAAGATCCCACCCCGAAAAAAACTTACCTAGACCGTACACATCACACCACGGTACTATTAATTGTCAGGGATCCTCGAAAAGGCATGATCTGTTAATATGCTATATCGTGCACGTACTTAGTACTACACCACGGTGGTACTGATCAGGGACTGCATCTGCCCCGATGAGCGAAACCTTTAACTTACACACGTAGTGGAGGCTGGGGACTCAAGACTGCAGACAGGTTCGTTTGAGACGCTGCGTACGAGTGACTCCGTACTACTCTTGTATCTACTAGGTCAACTACAGTTGTTTGTGATGCCACGTTTGTCACATTGCTGGAAGCATACTCGGCGCGTGGAGTATTCTGGGAGCGTCTGTGCACCCTTGGTCAAGAACGTCGGCAGGAGAGCTGGTGCTTCTTTCGGTTATCCTTTCGCGACAGCAAGACTGCCATGGCTGCGGTGCAGGCAAACGTTGAGGTTCAGCCTCCGCCTCCGGCTGTGGCTACGGTAATTTTTGTTACTGGCTGCTGCTACTGTTGCGGCTGTTGCCGCTGCTGTTGCTGTTGCTGTTCTGGTGGCTCCGCTGTAAATGAGGCGCCCTCTCTGCCACCGGCAGAGCGAGCGCTCATGCTGGCAGGCTACGCAGCTGCAACTGCACACGGTCTATCTTTTCGTTCAACACCAACAGCGCATAAGGTTGATGCTGGTGTGTCGGTGGACAGCGTAGCGATGTGTGGTGGCGTGTGCGCCTTCAAACGTGTGGTGCACGTGCCAGTGGTGGGCCCTGAATACTGCGCTATTTCAAGTACTTTGGGGTTACTGGGAATACTGCCGAGTACTCGCGGTAGTTCTGGCGTCTGTACTGCAAATACTTTCGGGCTCGCAGTATTTGGGGGTTCGATACTGTGGATACTCCCGGTACTTGAAAAATTTCGGGGTTCCATGCTGAGGGTACTGAGGGTACTCCCAGCACTTCAAGCATTTCGAGGTACGAAACCGCGGATACAAGTATTTCAAGTATTTTGGGATTTTGTACTTCTCATACTTTGATGCTTGCAGTATTTCGGCTGTTGGTACTGCTCATACTGCAAGTACTCGCAGTATTTCAGCTTTTCGTACTTGAAGGTGCACTACTACTCGGAGTATTCTACGCGTATACTGAACTGTAGTATTTCGGGGTTCAATACTGCTGATGCTCTGAGCGGGTACTGTTTATAGTCAGTACTTCAGATGTTTGTACTGCGGCTACTGCTTTTAGTCGGAGTTTTGTACTGCTCGTGCTCCCAGTACTCGTAGTGCCAAATACTTCAACTACTCGAAGCGTACTCGGAGTACGTATATCAAGTAGACCGGGAGCATCTGTGGATCATTTCTCCAAAAATCAGGTGGTCAGAAAACACGAGTGTTGTACACTGCTGTACACTGTACACAGTATTAATAATTAAAAAGGTAGTAAGAAAGGCAGTTTCATATTTACAGGAACATCAGAACCCGAAACCCTTCATACTGAAGTTAGAGTAGAACGCACCCTCTCCCGAATAAGAAACCCAGCCCGCGTCAGTAGTTCTGTTCCTTATTGCAGTAGGTGTTCTGTACTTGAAACTGTTATTAATCGGGCCGTTCTCAAGAAGAGGTTAGGCCGCCAAGGGTGTGGCAAGCGCACCACAAACTCGTACGAGCGACGGGATCTAGAAGAGCCCACACATTTATTGGCACGCAAACCCCGAGGGCAAATGCGTGGAGACAGAAAATCCATCCACCCATCGACTGTTCGCCGAGAGCGGATGGATGGCTCTTTGTTAGTTTTGATATTCCCATTTGGGGTCGAAGCGCAACATCTGCAGCTAAAATATCATGGCTGGTGTACTCGTACAGAGCAGCAGTCAGTGTCAATGTGCCAACCCTTCATTCGGGTCCCCGGCATTTCGATCAACCATCTACGAGTGCATGTAACCGCGCAAGCGGCAAATAATCAGCTGCATTCAATTACCATCATGCAACATACGCCTGTGTCGTACTACTGACTGTATGCTACGATGATGCTAACTACTCTTTGCCTCGTAGTCTCGCAGCTCAGACCTGCTGGTTCAGACACACCATTTTCAAAATTGTCATCCCAACGCCCAACCAAGAATGAACAGTGGCCGATTCTGAAATCGTCATCTTCTGACTATTGCTACTGTTCCCTCTAAAAAAGTCCCAGAGTACGAGTACTGCCGTAGTACGAACGCGGCAGCACTTACGAATTGGCAGTTAAGAATTTCAGGCTCGAGTTGTAGACGAAAATAAGACCACGGTCTTTTTGTACTGAAACTAGTGTAGGACACACCCTGCCTTATGTAAGAATTCCAGCCCCAGGTGGCCATAAATAAGATATTCTTAACAGATGCCCCATGCTGTAAAAACAGGTACGTGCCATATTATAAAATCGAAAATACACTCCAGCTGTGAGATCGAGGATTTTGTCGAAACTCATCTTTGCAAGCTGTGTGTGATGCTCCGATCGCGCGTATTACGGGTTGTGTGTCCTCATCGAGGATATAGGTCGGCGACTCCCCTTGTAACTACAGTTAGTGTAGCTGTCAGGGTCAACAGGGTGATGTTAGGCAGTCAAAACAGGTACCATATTGTACATGCTTGTTCTTGGGTGAGACAGAAGGCGCCCCGTACTACAGACTCAAGGCTTTAGATTTCAAGGCTTTAGATTAGAGCTGCATACCTGGTACCTGGTACATGTTTTAGGGGACAAACTACTTCGAATTAGTGGAGTACCAGGTGCTGCAGCAGCAACCGGCTGCTGCAGCAGCTGCACGAGTCGTACTCATATGAGAGTGGTATGCAAGTACAGTAGTTTGGTATGTGCATGGTTTGTGACCATATGATAGGGCTTGTATGGATCTCTCAAGGATGAATAATCGGCACTGCTGTGACACGGGAGGCGCAGTGCAAGGTGTCGATGGTAAATAACGTGAAGCACACACAAACACAACACAGACGCAATGCACCCGCAACACCGTGTCGATGGTAAATAACGTGAAGAACACACGAACACAACACAGACGCAACGCACCCGCAACACCACAGCACACGCACAGGCGCTACAAAACTTCCGTAACATTTGTAACACTGCTGTGCCGTGTAGTAGCACCCACATCGCACGAACACCATACAGGCATAAATGAAATATAGATGTATCACGCAGCTTGCAACGTTGAGTTTAAACCATTCAATCGGTCGTACTCACAGCTAACGGCTGTGACAATCAAAACATTCATCCGGCTTCAACTACCCCTGTCAAGTGTACCAGTCTACAGCAGCGGTGTGGTAGCTCACGTCGCTTTCGATCAAAGCTTCCCACATACCACTAGCCACGACAATTCTCCCTCTCCGCAAAGGCACGACTAGAGTACTGATCTTAGGAAGGCACTATGTGCTGTATCCACCCACCCACCGCGAGCAGCCAGCGCCGTGTACGCGGGTCACAGACCTCCCGTCGCGCTCGCGGAGTAGAACAATCCCAAGTACTACCTCGTCCTTAAATATAAGTACCGGTTTGTTGAAAATATTAATTACAATAGGCACTTACATTTCCGTCCACAGTGGTACAAAAATATACCAGAGGCATGACCATTTTTCATTTTTCGACCTTCGATGTTCTCTTTTATATTTTCCGCCGATTAGAAAGCGAGCGTGCATCGACTCTACGAAGTGGTTCCAAACGTCAGCGAATGGTCGCAAAAGAGTGCTAGATCTATCTGAGCGATGTAAAGGAGTTTCACCTGCGATTCCAGCCATGGCTCTCACGGGTGACGCAGCTGCAGTAGCAGGCTTTGATGAGAGTACCTCGTTTCTGGTCGCAATGAGAACATGGAGTTCACTTGTAGCGAAGCCGGAAGATATAGGGGGAACCAAATACGTTTTTTGCGTCCAGTGTCTGCGTTTCCTGCTGCCTGTTTCGTCGCACCGCCGTGCACGTGTCCACGTTTGTTTGTGCCACCGGCTCGCCACAGGACATGGCATTTCAAAGCTAGCACCATTGTCATGTTGTCATATGCATAGCAGCACGGCAATGTCGCGGCCGAGGGCGATCCACGTGTCCGCAGAAACGTTGTCCGGGGACTACCGTAACCTGGAGGGGAAAATGGCGGAGGAATTATTACTGCATTTCATTACTGGTCGCGTGCATGATTCTTTGGTCTTATTATTATTTCTCAAGGTCAAGTATAAGTATCGGTATGATATTTCGTGGGATACTCGGCCAACCTTACCCAAATAATCGCGAAGCATTTATTACTTAACATAACTGTAACTTTTTGAAACTTTAGTCTTGAGACATTTTTGATTGATTGATTGATTGAAGTTGACTTGAACATAAAATAGCCCGCTTAAATCACATACGAATATCGTACCTGGTATCTTCGTGCGTACAGCTAAGGCAAGGATATCGCTTGGCGTGACATAGAAAAAGCACAACAACACCGCAATAATCACCAACGGCCACACCCGCCCGCTTCGTGCCGTGCAAGTTTCTGTTCAGCGCTCTCCTGTGACCTTACCATCATCGCCTCCCCCCTCCATCTGAGAGCCGACCTGTCCTTGACGACCCCCCTCTCCAATAGCCATTACCGCCCGCCCGGCCATCCGCGCAGCTATCGAGGTGCGCCACCTATTATTATGAGGCTGAGCTACGCAACCACATTTTGTGGCATATATTTGGCGGGGAAACCCCATCGACAATCCGCGTGCGGGCGCGCAAGAGGGTGACTTTTGCCTGTGCCTCTGCCTCGACTCCGCTCTGTCTGATGTTTAGGGAAACGCGTGCATGCCGCCCTCTGAACCTCCCGGGGTTCTGACGACACACGGGCCACCGTCAATCATTAATCAGTAGTTGGTCGTTCCATGTTGGGTGTGCGGCGTCTCCCCTCCCTTGGGCAGCGAGCAGGGGCCGTGATTTCGATGTTCTGATGAGTGATGAGTGAGCCTACTATGTAGATTGTTCTTGTAGAGACTCGCGCGCGTGGTCGGTGCAACCTCTTTTGGACTGTCTATGAGAAGATGACATCGCCCGGGCGGCAAGGCTGCTCGCCGCTCCGAGCCCTTAGGGACGATAGACCGAGAGCCTGATGATTGGCGTCTGTCTCGGTCGGTGCGTATAAGAGTATGATATAGACTATCTATGGTGGAAGTAGATATAGAAGATGTAAATCGGTGGAAAGTAAATTTAAAGGTTGATGGTGGCAGTAGCAGAAGGAAGTCCGTTGAAGACAGCGGAAGTCTATCGAAGCTAGTGGGAGCTTATTGGAAGTGGATGGAAGTAGTGGAAGCATATATAGACTAGTCTATAGTCTATATATAAAAGTGGATGGAAATTGGTGGAACTGTGCTTTTTGGAAGCTTGTGAAAGTTTATTGCAGTCGGCGAGTTTCGGTGGATTTATATCGTGGAATCTCGCTGTAATAATAATAGATGGGTGGAATCGGTGGAAGTCTATGAAGGCTGGTGGTAGAAGTAGATAGAAGCAGACCAAAAATTGTTTTGGACGCGGTGGAGGCAGAATCTAGATGAAGTCAGCAGGAGCCCAGGGAAATCAATGGAAGCTGGTGGTAGATGGAATTCAAGGTGGAAGCCGGCGGGAATGTTTTTTGGAAGCTCGTGGGAGTAGACGGGAGGAGGCGAGTAGTCTACAGAAGAAGCTGGGGGGAGTAGTCTATAGATGGAAGTTGGTAGAAAACTATCGTGGAAGCTCGTGGAAGTAGACGAAAGTCGGTGAAATTCAGCGCGGAAATGTAAGCTTGTGGAAGTAGATTGAGGTCGGCGGAAGCTCAGTAGAAGGTTGTATATGAAAGCTGAATCGATGGAAGTAAGTCTGAAAGTAGGTTGAACTTGGTGAAGATTGATTTTGGAAGCTCGTGGAATCAGATAGAAGTAGGCTGGAGTCGGAAGAAGTCCATGGAACCTAGTGGTAGTAATCTATAGATAGATGGCAGTCAGTGTTTTTTTTTTCGGAACCGACTGGAAGTAGGTGGAGGGCGGTGGAAGGTGGTGGAACTCTACAGAAGCGGATGAAAGTAGACGCAAATTGGTGAAAGAGTATTTTGGGAGCTGATATGGAAGTATTTTTGGGTGTTGGCGAACTTCGGTGGAAATGTACCAATAATAGAGGAGCCCGAGGATAGGCAGTAGTAGATAGAACAGAAGAAGTCGGTGGTGGGGTCTATGGAAGCTTGTGGGAGTGGATCGAAGTAGAAGGAAGTTGATGGAAATGTATTGTGGAAGCTGGTGGAAGCAGATGGAAGTCGTCAAAAGATATAAGGCCGCAGCAGAGACAAGAGCACCTAGATTGTTGTGTGACGAGGCTGGTCTTAAAGCATTTGCAACTAGAAACCTTTTTCAGGCGACCATTACCTGGAACTGGTATGGGGAGGGGTTTTGAGGCTCCGAAGGGGTTAAAGCGGGTACACCGTTGTTGTACGAAAAGTCAGCATGTATTAAAAAATTAGCCGAGAAGTCTCGGAAAAATTATGCGCACCTCTACAGAAGCTCGTGGTGGTAGCTGGACTACTTGTATACGGAAAACGCTTGCAACGACTGAAGTAGCACTTTTTGGCGAAAATGTTTTCTGAAGGGACGGCGCTCCTTGACCCAAAATCGTCGGAATATGTCATTTTTTTCTGCGGTATGTTCTTTTTTGCATATTACCTACACGTAGGCAATGGGGTTTGTTCATCGAGTTTCACTTTCTGCTTAGGGTCGGTCCTACGTAACGATACGTACATCACTTCAGTTTTTGATGGAATTTCGGCCTTTTACCGAAATCTGCGATGGTTGAATCTTGTCGAGTACGAACCCCAGTTGGCTCGCAAAACAATCGTCCACCCGACACAGAACCGTCACTACAACAGCAACGCTCGCGGAAGACACCCACGTGGTTGTCCCGCTAAAGTCGGCCTTACTCGTAGGCACGTACGTGTCGGTGCCTTGGGGAGTCAAATCCATCACCAACTTGTCGCGCTACAACGCCCAACGTAACAAACGTCTCAGCTATTGCCGTCAGCGAGCTCGTTCGGTCGGCCGCCTCGGTGCGGTCACTTTGTCAAGTCGACGACGTGAGCTCAGAAGCTCACTGCGCCTTCTGCGATCAGCCATGACCTTCCAATGACCTTGGGAACGACCCTGCTCAGTCTCGTGCGCTCGCGAGTGGTGGCGCAGCTCGAGCGGTGCCGCTGTCCGATCCTCTACACCCTTATTTTAGTTTTTTCCCTGAAAAAACTGAAAAACTTGAAGGCCAGCTTTTCCGGGGGTGAAGTTTTGAGTTTTTTTCCGAGAAAAGTTGCGAGAATAAACAAACTTTCGGCAAAAACCGAAGTAATGGCTTCGTTAGGAACGACCTTTACTCAAACTCAGATTTTTGCTCAAAACTCTGATTTTTGGGTTCCTGAACTGGGCATACTCCGGAGATAGTTGCTGCATCTTCACCCTAGCATGGTTCGGCAATAAGGTAGTCCACGGAAGCACGATGGTGAAGTCTAGATATAGAAGTAGATGGAAATAGATGAACATATATTGCGGACGCTCATGGAAGTAGATGGGAGTCGATTTAAGCCGGAGTAAGTCTCTAAAAGCTGGTGGAAGTACAGTAGATGGAAGCCGATCGAAACACATTGTGCAAGCTCGTGGAAGTAAATCAAAGTCGGTAGGAGTATACGGGAGCTCGTGGAAGATGGAAGCCTGTGAAAACTGGTAGAAGTAGACGAAAGTCTGTGGAAGCCTACCGAAGCTTGTGGAAGCTGGTGGAAAACATGGAAGCTCGCGAAAGTAAATGAAAGTAGATGAAAGCCGGTGAAAGTCTTTGGAAGCGGATGTCAATGGAAAACTACGGAAGCTCGTGGAAGAAGTAGATGGACGAGTGGAACGATGTGAAAGCCCGTGGAAGTAGATGGGAGCTTGTGGAAGTCTATGGGAGTTCGTGGAAGTAAGTGCTAGCTTCAAGAGAGGATGCTTTGATGGACGCAGGTGCAAGTACATAGAAGTACGTACAAGTAGATGGGATATTATTAATAGTCGCTTCCGTGGAAGTTCGTTGCTTCCGTGGACGTTCCACTCAAGTTTCTATAGAAAAGTCCATGCGCTCCCATCTAATTACATACCTGGTAGTAACTTCCACGTGCATCCACGGGGACTTCCGCCTACTTCCATCTTCTGTCGTGAAAGCTTCCGCCTACGTCCATCTACTTCCACACAAGTTGGTGAAAGCTTCCATGTACTCCAATAGAAGCAGATTGAAGGTTCCACGAGCGTTCAATCAAACACCAAGTAATGTCAAAGACCGGGTTTCGTCCTGGACATCGTCAAATCTGCGCTTGTAGTCGTGTGCCCTGCCCGTGTCTGATATGTTTTCGTCTCGTCTTCGATGGTGTGGAGGGCATCGTAAAATATGCGGCTTTTGATCCTGCACCGTACTAGTTTGTGGTTTTAGACAGCACTTTCTTTTCGTTCTGGTATTTGGCTGTGAGTCTAAACGCGTTCTACGGAAGAGGTTCGTAGCACACTTTTTCGCCAAAATGTGTTCTGAATGACAAGGGTCCCTGGCCTGTTGAGAAAAAACGTCGAAATGCCGCTTTTGTTTTGTAAAAACCGATTTTGCTTTGGATACCTGGGCCACGGCTTTGTTTAAACATCGGATGGCACTTTCAGTTACCTCAAAATCAGTTTTTGGGTGAGGGTACAGAGCGTCACTCAAAGAGTGAGAACCTCTCCAAAACGAAAATGGTGCACGTCTGCCAGCGTAGCAAATAAATTGTCTTTAACCTTCCTTCAGTTTTTGGCTTCGTGGGGCTCTCATGTTTGTTGTTCGTAGCAGTAGTGCCATACAGGACGTGTCCGTTCCCGCTTTCTTGCCCCCTTCATCATCTTGAAGATGTGCTTGCTCCGTCGTCATGTACGTCCTGGGCAGGGAGGGTTCATGCACATCGTGCACTGCTGGGGAAGCGAGGGGGCATCGTCGCCCATGCAAGGTGAAACAGCGGTCACCCTCCTCGATATACATGCACAAATCATGGCGGTCCCAATGACGCTCTATCGTTGCATTCAGAATCGCGCAAGCTTTCAACCACAAGGCGGGCGAACTTCAGGGAATACAGTTCTCGGCAACGCAACAGCCCTCACAATGGCGTAAGCGCTTCCGCTGTGAAATGATGTTTTCATAAAAGTGCTATCGAAATTTCAAGGTCTGACTCGTTTAGGCTGTCAGCGGTTCCTTGTCTCGCGAAAGAGTCGAAGTAAGTAGCAATCTGTCATAAATATTTATGGATGGCGCAACGAGAACCACGAAGGTACCGAATAAAACGCATATACACCGCGTGGAAGCCCCCCCCCCCCCCCCCCCACCCCACCCCCACCCCCCAGCCCCGCTCTTCCCTCCCCCAAGAAAGTGGGCTAAAATACGGCGTTCGGCGCACCCGCTGAGAAAACTCAGCGAGAACAAAAAGTCGTTTTTGCATTGCTGCTGCCCGAACGGTGCTACTATCCTTGCGACCGCTTTGCATTGGAAAACAAATATTTTCTGTGATCTAAGTTCCCCCCCCCCCCCGGGTCAGATGAGAGCAACAATGCAGGAGAAAGTTTTCAAACCCCGGACAACTCAGCTCACCGTAGATCTAGCTAGCTCTGTTCGATTAAGAGAGATATGGGGCAAAAAGTGCCATCTTTGTCGAAAAATGCACCCCCCTTTAAGTTTCGGTGAGAAAGATATTGGCCAAAAAATGCCACCCGGTTGTAGTACGCGCCCCGCTCTAAGGTTCGCCGTCGTTGCTGCTGTCGTCGTTTTCATCGTTGGATAAGACCTTTCTCATGCTGCCCCACGACATGCCGACCAGCATATTCACGCTGAGGGGACACTTGATGCCCAGCATCGCGGGCGCTTCGACCTCCATACACTCCACGAGCAAGCCCTGACGGTAGTCGACGACAGGACACAATCAGGTCGGGGCGCGCGCGGGGGGACGGGGGGGGGGGGGGGGGGGAGGGGAGGGGGCAGTGGGAAAATGAAGAACCAGACAAGTAACAAGCACCCAAGAGAAAGGGCGGTGGGATGACTCAAGCATTAGATATTAAACGATAAGCATGCAGCCAGCGGGGCGATACATACTCCTGCTAACAGCCATGGGATGAGACAAAAAAAACTCAGTAGTGGAGGCAGTGGGATGGTGAAGCGCCAGATAAACTACAAGCGGCATACCGCGTCAAATGTGCTCTCCAAGTATTACAGCTTTCAATCCTCCTGCACGATGATCATTTCAGACACAGTGGTTGCAATATACGCGCTTGGACCAAGGGACGGCCGTGCGTCTCTCGCCTTGAGTCGGTCCAGGTCCTCCTCGCAGGCTGGGCATTCCAGAACGAGCTCGTCATGGATCTTCAGCCCCATGGTGCATCGTCGTGTTGGAGAGCATGCCACGCAGGCCGAGGAAGCACGGATCGGCATGGATGGACAGAAACACAACGACGCCGAAAGATGACAAACAGTCGTGTTTGTACACATATCACTCCATAATCGCATTTCTACACCACATCTCATACAACCGTATATTTCTACAAAGCATCTTCTACACAGCGTATCTACATAGAGCGTCGTGCTGCTTTTGCCCCGACCCGGACGCAGTATTCTGCCAGGTGAAGGAAAGGTGGTCGAAACACGCTACTCGAATCGAACTCCAACGACAGGGTCTTTCATATCAGGGCGGTCGAAAATGAAGGAAACATCAATCCCGCGATACGTAACCGAGGCTGAATCCAGGGCCGGCATTGCCTGTGGACGACCTGCTTCGTACACAGCTCAGCAAAAGACGCGAGCGCACGCCAGGCTCGTCACTGGCCCTACAAGCGTAATGTCCCACGAAATCGAGAGACATCCAGCAGACCTTCAGGACATCCCAAGCTCTAGCGCTGTCAAAACGTACGGTAACGCTGTTCACTGCACGTTTACAGGGTTCTGTCGCTTCAGGCCAAATGTGTCTATAAAATAGCGGCAAGTTGAAGGTGCGGCGGACGGCAAAATTTTGACGGAAAATTCCCGTTACGGATGTTTTGCTAATGACGTAAAGTACTACTTACTAGGGACTAGGGTGGAAGACATCGGTCGCACGCCCGTAACGGGTTCTCGTTGTGTGACGACGGACCGTCCTTAAACATCTTAGCTTCAGGCGGTCAGCACAATTTTTTATTTCATGTCACCGCAAGTTAAGTATACTAGGGATTAGAACCGGCCTCTCCGCCCAAGTTCGGCGCGAGTCGATGAAGGAAGAAAGGGCTGAAGGCTCCTCGCGATAAAAATGAAGGCACGTACTGTAGTGGAGAGGAGGGAGAAGAGCTTGCTCAGAAACCCTGGACCTTAGCTACGTCTAGGGAGAGATACAGAGGAAGAAAAAGTGCGGAGACAATAGATGAGGCGGGGGGAAAAAAAAAAAGCGGAGCGATCATAATTTGATTTTAACATATTCCAATGAAGTGTGAAACGTATGAGGCGCGGGAATAGAATGTACGCAAAAATCGCGCAGAAACACAACAGTACCCGGTGATAGTGCTAATAAGCTACCGGTACTTGCGGACGTAAGCCGCACGCCCGTTGCCGGTGCTCGTTCTGTGGTCACGGACCGTCCTTAGACATTTTAGCTCCATACGGATAACTGGCGATTTTTATTCTTGTCACTGCATCTTAAGTATATATAAACCGCGCGGAGCTGACCTGCATGATGAGTCGGGGACAGTCGAGCCCGTCTTCTAAGCTGGCTCGCCACGCATCGAGGCGACGCGCCACTAGCACCATCGCCGTCTTGATAATGTCGGCTGCGGTTCCCTGCGTATTAGGCAACAAGAACAAAGAGTTTCGGTTAGGATCGGCATGGTATGCTAGGTGCCCTGCGCATCAGGTTAAAAAACAGAGAATCGCGGTATGGATCGGCATGGTATCTGCGGCGTAAACAGGGTTTGTGCGAACGTTGTGGATGTGTTTACTGCAACATTTTGTGGAGGTGTTGGCATTCGGTTCTGACTTCTATACACTCGATTGGCAACACGCTGTGGAGAAAAAGCCAGCACGGGAAGACCGATCATATCGGAAGATAGCGCATCGCGGTACAGCGTGGCGTCGCGGTCTGACAAATCGGACTAACCCTGACATCGGCATTTCCGCAAAAAAACGGGTTGGGTGTGTAAGCGTGGGAAGTAGTGCGTGCGTGCCAAGGAATGAGCCTATCGCCGGCAGTTTTAGTTTTATGGGAGAGAGGGCAAACGGACGAAATTGCACTTTTCTTTCCTTTCCACGTAGTGAACAATATTAATATCGGGAAATGCTCGGATACGACGTCGCACCCATGCAGTAATCAAATACGACGATAGCCTGTTAATAACACCAATTGTAGCCGATTTGGAACACCATTCTTTGAAAAACGTCGAGGTCCCTATGTTTCACGGAACGCATTCAACGGCACGTAGTATCACGCAGAAGGCGTTGACAAAGGTGTAGATTCCCAGAAATGCTTCACCGTCACAACGCTCTTAAAGGCACCAGGCAGACGGTATCACGCAGAGGATGCTCTGGACTGAACGTCATTCGGGTTATGCTTCGTGCGCGTCCGCATGGCGTCAAGCCGACACTGCTGTCATGAACTACAGTAGTTTACGCCTTCGATCAACTATTAATCCAGCCCTCCATGGTGTTGCGATCAGGTGGCACTGGTCCAACACCGTCAAACAAGAACAATTTCTTATCGTACCCTTAACATTCCACACCAGATAGTTTTCGTCGTTTCTGGAAAAACCTCACGAAACAAACGGAAACAGTGCTGCGCCCAAAAAGTGGTAGTCACAATCGAACGCTGAAGCAACACGGTGTCTTAGAGCGCTGGAGAACTGACCGCGACAACAGCGTCGTATGGCTGAGACAATTCCACCGTTCAAGGTTTCTGCACCATGTGGTCCGAACGGCTACATCGTTTGCCGAAAAAGAAAAAAAACATCTGTAAGTTGAGAATTTTTGGTTCGGATTCTGCGCGAAAACACAAGAAAATTGTTTTCTTTTTTAACCCAAAAACAGGAAGACCCACTCAATCCAATCCTGCCATTGGATGATGGGCGGCAGAGTAAGAAACTACTGCAGTTAGGAATTCTGGCTCGGATTCCGCGCGAATCGCAAGAAGAAACATTTTGGCACGATAGCAGGAAGCCTTAACCAGTCCAATTATCCCATTGGACGATCGGCGGCAGCGTAAAGGAGCATTGTGGATAAGAAAAATCGGCTCGGCATTCTGCGCAAAACATTGGAAAATCATGTCTTAACACAAACAACACTCGGAGCGATCCATGAATGCACCCACCTGGACGACCGAGTTGACTGCCTGCCTCTCGGCCTGCGCCTTGAGAGCCGCGCTTCGCGAGTTGTTGATCTCGGGCAAGTGGCGGCGTCTCCCCGTCAGGGTGCAGACGTAGCCCTTCTCCCTAGCGTACCTATGAAATACCATTAGTTCGTTTTTGAAGGTTTAGGGTGCAGTGTGGTGGAGAGTTAGCAGCTTGCGTGGGGTATTGTCGTTTCCTGATGCTTCCTTCCACTCCAGGATTGTTGGAACTTGTTTTTGTGATTAAGGACTAGGGGTAAGACAATGTGAGGACAACAACAGCAACAATAACAATAACAACAACAACAACAACAACAACAACAACAACAACAATGTGCCCTGCCTTGTTCCGTTCCCGTACAAGCAGAGGGGGGCGGAGTCACCCCACGCGCAGTAGGGATACAGCAGATTCTAAGAATTTTCTGACCTCCCAACATGAGGAGCTCACTCAACAACATCAACATCACCCGAAACATGACTTCGACGACGTTCGTTCTCGCAACCCGACCCACAGTTCTGTGCGCTAGTCCGAAAAACAACCATTGTACTCGCAAACTCATCGTACTAACCCATAGTTCCACACTTGAGGTGGAGCTCAACCGCTCACAAACCTTTAGTCTGACAACTGGAACTCCTATCACGGGATGACTTGCCGAGGGAAGTAAAAAATAGACGTACGTTGTCATGGTGACACTGTAGTAACCCTCGATCGACTGTCACTCGAGCGTCACCCTATTGTCGTAGCGTACGCCGTGCTCCGTACAGATTTCGCAAACATTGGCGACAATTGTGCTAGTCACTCACTCGGCTGCTGGGCCCACCTCTATGGTTGTCTATTGCCGACTTCTTGGGGCGTACAAAACGTTCGTTGCTACCATACACGCGGCGGGTCTTCCTTTCCATGCGAAAATTTCGTTTGTGAACAGCACCGTTTTTGGTTATGCTGCACGCTTCCTTAACCCTTTCGAGGCCCGTTAATATCGACCAAAAACAAGACATTTGCTATACTATCAACCAACTGTCTAGGAAGGGCCTGCAGCAGTACGTATAATACTACTAATAGTATCAGAATGCGGTGCGTGCGTCGTATAGCTCTTGTCGTTGCGCCCTGAACACAGTAGTGGAGACACTAGTGAACACAACCTCTGGCCGGCAGAAAGGGCTGCTTCGTGAGTGGCCGATTCTGGAATCGTCAATTTTATTTCACTATTCTTCCATTTTTTCCCTCTGAAGCCCGAAAGGGGTTGATACCTCTTGTCGCGCTGCGCTCTTTATGAGTACACCTGCTCTGCCTCTCATTGCCTGACCGCACCTTCGAGTGGCAGCCAGGAAAGGTTCGATCCCAGGGAACGCTCTCAAGAACGAGCGGACGAGCCCTTGCGCCTGTCCCACCGATGTGATGAGGTCGCGGTAGCACGAAAATTGTAAGAAAAGCAGAAAGGGCAGCGAGTCATACCACGGTAGGGGCTGCAGTTGTTAGACTAAAGGTTTGTGAGCCTTTGAGCTCCACCTCACGTGTATAACTATCGGTTAGTACGATAATTTTACGAGGGAAGTGGTCGTGGTACGAGCAATATATAGGTCGGTTCGCGCGTACGAATCTTTTTTGAGCCATGTTTGGTGCATACAATGGTTGACGCGTGCTACGATAGAGGTATTCCTTTTTATGGCTGAAATTGTTTCTGAATGACTTAAGACACTCCTTAACCCAAAATCGTCGGAAATTGACCATTTTTTTTTCGCGTGATGCTCGTTGTATACCGAGGCCATGTGGTTTTTCATCCGGTAGCAGCTTTACTTTTCTCCAAATCAGTTTTTCGGGAGGAAGGTCTTAAGCTCCTGAATCGAGGAACCTCCGAAAAAATGCGGTGCACCTAATTACCCGTAGCACGCGTCATATATAGCTCACCATGTCAGGAGCTCAGAAATTCTTAGAATCTGCTGCACCCCCCAATTTTGAGACGACTCTAGGGTGACGAGGAATATTGCATACGACCAACGGCGGCTGGGGAGAGGGTGGGGGGGAATAGTGACATGCGATCACGTACATAGCGCGGGTGAGGTATTTTTACCCGACGAATTGCTCCCTGCAACGAGGTGCCGCGTTGATTACAGGCGAATGGACGCGTGGGGTAGTGGCTCTGGGTGAGAGTCTGCGGCTGCCAGCAAGCAGAGAGGCCGCATTGATCCCAAACCATCTCCGGATTAAAGCGGCGACGGAATGTCACAGTGGTATACATTATCCCAGTTGCGCTGAAACATCCGCCTACATTTTCCCACAAGGTGAAGCGTACGTAAAGCAAGCCGTAGGGATGACTGTTCCTCACGCTAAGAGCGAAGCGTACGTAGAGAGAGCCGTATAGGGATGCCCGTTCCTCGAGCTAAGAAGGGCGTTTTTGAGGCAGAGGTGTGTCGTAGATTAAGCCGCAGGGACATCCGAATATGGCGTCGAGACGGGTGTTCATGTTTGTTGCTTACGCTTGCGAAAATAAGCACGTCCCTGTTGCTGTAGCTGAGAAACAGGTGCAGTTGCTGCCAAATATGCCAGACGCCGGTAGTTTCGACCTGTGACTGATAGCGGTCTAGACTTTGTTTGATATGTTTAGTGTGGGAGTTCCGAAAGGAGTGATCGACGACGCCCAAGATTTCCGGCTTCTGGTGTATTTGGTCGTTGCTGTTGGTGCCCTTCGCCCTTGCGACGGTGTCGACGACTGACAAGCAACACGATACGAAGACCAAACACGCGCACCTGGCTCTCGGTTACCTCCAGCTTGCGCGCCACTTGGGGAGTACCCATACCTGCAGCATCCGAGTGGAGCAGACGTCGCGAGACAGACGGGGTGGAACGAGATGCCGTAGGCCTTTACGAAAAGGGGAAAGGCAGGGACGAGGAATCCTCCGCGGAATGGGGGGGTAAAACTTTAAGTTTCCGAATGCGAATGAAGAAACGCTGATTTCCCCCGCCATGACATCACACCTACCTAACATCAGCCGACGACCAGAAGCCAATCAACAGATATAACATTCTCAGTGGATCGATCCCCCGCGATAAAAAAAAAGCAACTAGATGCCGAAGAACGGCAGTCAATTCCCCGGGGTATGTACTCCAAGGTTAACAGGTAGGGCTGCGAGCTGGCTAGACTTCCCCGGCTACCACTCTTTGCGGAAATATAAAGACCCTTAAATTTTTCACATTTATGCTCAAATGGTGCATGCTCTTTCCGGATATAGTGGTAGCTATTAGTAGGGCGTTGGAGTGAATGGCAACTAAGTGGCATTTTAATAGTGCTTATTCAGGAACACCACACGCTAGGTCACACATGCTCCAGTCAGATGTCCGCATACATAATCTGGATTTCTGTACTCGCGGGTATCCGGTAGACACGTAGCACAAAGAAATGCGGCGCAACCTGAGAAAATGCGGTGGAACCTAAACCAATATGCTTCAACACGTGCAGAGAATCTGTCCAAGCGTAATATTTTCGACACCAAATACAAGGACGCAGAACCCCACAACTTACCGCACGTAACAAAACTAACTGTAAATACCTAGCCACCTATTACTAGTCGGCGAGTTAAAAGGTCAGGCAACTAACTGACAGACCTGTCAACAGGAGAATACAGGAAAGGGTATCCAAATATCCTGCGTGTTGCCGTGGGCCTTGACACCGGGAGGCGTCGACCGTTGTGGTGGAGTGAGGTGCAGAGGTGGGCGGGGGGCGGGTGGGAGGGGGGATGGGGTGGGGGGTGGGGGGGCGTTGCCCCTCAAAACCTACAGCTACAACTCGAGCGGGAAGGAGTCGGCTTGACTTCGTTGTGCATATTTTCGATCACACGACGGACCACTATTTCCCCCCCCCCCCCGAAAAATCCAGGATCATTACCCGACCCACCGATCGTGTCAGGAGGTGCTTGAAATATCACGGGTCGGGTCGGGTCGGGTCGGGTCGGGTCAGGAGGTTTTGTGATCTCGCGGGTCGGGACGGGCTACCCTGACTCCACCTGACCCTTGAAAAGCCAAGAAAAAAAACAACTCGAGCGACCAGGAACTGCCTTGAAATTGCCATTCTCGACCACGCGAGGGGTAACCCAAAGGCACGAGAACAAAAAAAAGTCAAGCACATGCCAACCACGTTCCGTGCTGCCCCCTGCCGAGAGGTCCCGGGGGGGGGGGGGGAAGGGTGCTTTAGAATTCACGACTTCATCTCTGCCACGATATGTTTGATATAGGCTAGATTTCTTAGATGGGAAAGCGTGTGTCTGCTCTAACTTCAGTATAGGCCAAGGCTACGGCATCGTAGTATCATACCCCCAATTCCGCTGCTGTTGTTTTAACTACTCGCAAGAGTGACTCTGTTCCTCGCTGCCAAAAAAAATGCTTTAGGTCGACTGTTTTGGCGCGGCGTTGCCTACCATTCCGCTGCGGGTTCACATCGAAAAATTGAAACAGCACGAAAAGCTTGACGCATCCCCAAAGAAACAGAGGGGTCACTCGCGCGAGTGGCCCCCGCGCCACTGAAAAGAGAGCCCCCAAGCGTGCCCCCTACCGTACCCCCCCCCCCATTATTGTTTTATAGCTTGGGTTGGCGTCGGTTGGCAACAGCACTGTAAAACATGCCGCTCACTACATGAAAACTAGACTACCAGGGTACCGTTTTTGTTTTGTTTTTTGACGGTCGGTCGCAGCTGCGGTCGAGTTAAATAGATCACGTGTTGCGGGGTGGAGAGCGTTTACTCCGCACGAGGGGAAGGATCGTATGATATCGCGTAGGGTGAATATGGTGAGGCACCCAGGAGGCAGTTGCAATAGTAATACCCAGTGCTGTCTCTGGAAGCAGCCATACCGGAAATTGAATTAACTCAATGAAGCTGTCATCCATGTGCAAGTCCGCCTCACGAGCGGTCCGCCTCACGAGCGGTTCTTAGTAGGATGCAGCTCAACCTTCATGCGACTCGCCGAACACCTAACGACGCTTCGCGCTTGGTGCAAGCAATGCCTACCTGGTCGGTGAAAACCCGACGTGCTCCGTCCCGGCATAGTAGGGATGCGAGGGTCTAATAGCTATGGTCATACGACTACGGCCATGCATGGATATCGAGTACACTTCCCCCTTACAGCGTAGCTTTGGACATATGGCAGCCGTCGAATTTCTTAGTTCCCCGCTACAGTTAGGTTAAGCTTCTTGTGGGGCTCTTTCTTGTGAGGGGGCTAAGACTATAAGAGGTAATTTTAAGTGGCAGTTTTACCGTATATGATGCCCAGGCAGACGACTTTCGCCCTAGTCCGCTCGTCGGTGCTGATGTCCCCTTCTTCCTTCCCAAAAACCTGACGAAAAAGAGACACGCAAAGCACAGCGTGGCTGGTATGGGAACGCCGTGGCTTGTGGCGTACCGCTAGCGGCATTGGATTCTTAGTGTTGCTTGGTCTATTGCTTGGCTCACACGGTGCATCTCAAGAGACAGTAAAGTTCCCGTGTTGCTTGGTGTGGGGCGGCGACAGACCTTGGAGTGCGTGAAAAGGATTACCTATCCTTTAAAAATCGTGTACATGTGTCTTCTGCATGTAATTCAATCACGTACTGTTCCCTAGTGACAAACAAAAAAATACAACGTGTGAAGCGACAAAATCAGTTTTCCGTAAAAAGGAAAGGCGCCTATCGTTTGATTAATGTGTACTGCCTCTCACAAATGAAATCCACCCGCGCGTGGTTCCCCAGTGGGCTATTTTTGTTTCTATATTTTGTATGAAGCGGGACCATTAGTTTTCCGTTTCAGATACACCGTTAGGCGTTTTTTCATTGGGGACTACTCTCGTGGTCGGTCGATCAACGGGAATAGCGCAACCAAAACAAGGGTCTGGGAGCCACCGTCTCCAGTGGCGCAAGACGCATGCTACTAATAGCACCATAGGGGTTAACCTGATTTTCGAAGACGGGGAAGGAAAGCTTATGACAGGCAGCATGGTGATGGCGGCGGTAGTAATGGTGGTGATCGGTGGTGATGGTGGTGGGAGTGGTCGGGGTTGATTTCGTTGCGGGGGGCGGGGGGGGGGGGGTTGGACGGGGGTTCTCGCTTGAGGATCTCTAAATTGCATCCAAAGAACGACTCTGAGAAAAGATATACGGATAAGCCTAACAGCAATCCCATGGCCTAGGTATAAAATCAAGGATATTTCACCAGAACACGGTATTCCAACGGTATAGGTACTACTAGTGTAGTCGCTAGGCGAAGAGCCCCGTAAGGAGGGTACCTTACCGCTTTTTCGACAACATGATTGGCATACCTTTTAAATTACATATACCCTAACCCTAACCAGATAAAACGCAACCACCAATGTACGGTGAAACCCCCTTCGTCTCGTACACAGTGTGCCTCAACCATTTTCTCGAATATGTGGTAAGCTCTACTGCCCGTAAGCGAGATGCAATCTGGCGAAAAAGTGCTATATCTTATCATGGCCTGCCTAACCTTTAGTGGCGTAGGTAAACACGAGACACCCTCCGGCCAGATGGCATTTAAAAAAAAAAAAAAAGGCGCGCGCGCGGTCTCGCCCGTTCCCCCGCAAAGATGGAAAACCACGTCCGGCGCCATGATTGGAGCGTCTAAAGGCTTAATTAAACCTTACGCACTCGGATACGTGGGTCGGAAAAAAAAAAACGCCTTTTTGAGATGGGAGAAAAAAATTCGGGGGCGTTCTTAGAGCATACAACTAGTGGCGCTCTTCCAAGGGCTTACGTATTGCTGGGAAGGACTCCTCCCGGAAAAGCAGCGGTGGTGTGCTCTCCTGCTTCCCGGGACAACGCATGCCTCGGTAGGGGTGCACTACTCTAGTTTTTCTAAAGCTCGTCACATGAGAAGCGTTATTACTCCTCCACGGCAAAAACCGATCTTGGACGCCTGCTACGATAGATGGGAGCACCGTATCACGCTCTGTTTTCCCTAAATCCCGGCACTCCTTAACCCAATATCGCTCAAACGTAATTTTGGCTTTTGAACGTATTATTTTTCGTGTATATACCTAAGACATCACATTTCTCATCGGGTTTCCGCATTCATTTTTATTTTTTAAAAAAACGGGTTTTCGGGTTAAGAAAGGTATAGAGCTCCTAAAGCGCAGAGCCTCAGAAAAACATGGTGAACCTCTGGAGAAGCATGGGTCCTTGCGAAGAATGAGCAGTGAGTGTAACACGATGAGCAACCCCAAAAATCATACCAGGTACACGCAAAAAAAGGTGAACATCCGACGGTTAAGCCAAGGCGGGTTAACGCCTTTACAACTGGAAACCCGTTTTGGGGACAAAATTACTTCGAGTTAGTATAGGGAGGGGTTTTGGGGGCTCTTAAAAGGGTTAAGAAGTCCCCCTCCCCGTTATTCATAAAATACCTTTGCCAAAAAGAGGTACTGTACCTTAATCGTACGTAGCACGCATCGAACGACCGACCGTGTTATTGGAGCATAACCAGGGAATACCCAAAATGGACGCGTGCTACGTACGATAGAGATACAGCAGTACCTCTTGTTTGGCTAAAGTGTTTTATAAAATAATACAGCAGTACCTCTTTTTTGGCCAAAGGGTTTTATAAAATGGCGGGGTTCCTTAAACCCAACATCGTGGGAATGACACGCTTGTTTAGCACTACCAGGTGGTATTGTTTTGCATACCCGGAACACGGGTTCCTTTCATCGGACTGCACTTTCGGTTTGCTTAAAATTAATAAGTTTTGGGTGAGGTATAGAAGCTTTAAGTAACCACTCTCAGAAAGCAAAAAAAAAACCAGTGCACCTCTCTCTGCCGCAGAACATGCCAATTAAGGCTGTGACTTGTCTGATTATACTAACAGTAAGTAGCTGACTAAGGTAACTGGTTGGCTAGGAACTTCGGAAGGTAAATAGTCGGCTAGGAACTTACAGTTAGTTGCGTGCGGTAGCTTCAATAACGCCTTTGCAGCTGGAAACTCGTTTTTTCACGGGGAAATTACTTGATAATAGTATAGGGGAGGGGTTTGGGGGCTCTGAAGGAGTCAGGGGGCTCGGACGTTTTTCGGATCGGATTCGTGCGTTTGTGGCTCGCAATCGGTTGACATGATAAATTTACGACTTTTTTTTTTCTTTTAGGAGTATTGCTATTACTAGAGCATAGAAGCAAGCGTTGGTCGAATCGCGCGAATGAATATCTTCGAAATCATGTTTCTTACGAGATTTTGAGCTCTTCACGTTGGAAGCTCGATAACCTCTGCAGCCCCTCTATCGCGGGATGACTCTTAACAGTAACCCAATTGTCAACCTCCACACTTCTACACCTCTAATACACCGTACCTCTTTGTGGTAGCCTAAGGCCATTTCTTACACAGTCGGATTCCGCCAGTCGAAAACGGCCCTTTTCGACGGACTTTTTTTCGACTGGATTCTTCGGGTCCTTCTTCTTATCGCCAGTCGAGTCGATTTCGTAGTTTTTGTGCTCTTCTTAGAGGCGGTTGGTGTGAGGGAGTACTGCTGTACGGCAGTCGAAATAGGTTGGCAGCTCTGTGCTTCGCGCTTTTTTCGCGAGCAACGGCTCGACGAACCCTCGTCCCAGCGAGTTGGTGGCTTTGGGCTTAGCCGAAAGCCGCCAAAGCTACGTTGGTGGAGTTGCACTCAGCCGAGAGCCGCCAAAGCTACAGCAAGCGCAGCCGTTGTTGGCAGCATGGGATCGATACCGCGCGCTGCTCCCGTCGTGTGACACACGCTGCTGGCGAGCGGAACTAGGAATGCGCCACGCTGACTTGCTGCGAGAAGCAACAGCAGTGATAGCCAAGCCAGCGTCAGGGCCTTATATAATACTGTAGTGTGGTACCTGGTATGGGTGTGTGGCCGTGTGGCCGTGTGGGTGTGTGTTTGGCGGTTGGATGAACGATGCGATCGGTTCAAAAACACGTGTAAATTTTTTCGACCGAGTTTTTCGACAGGAGGATCCAGTCGAAAAGTCGAGTTTTTCGACTGGATCCGTCAGTCGGATCAGTCGAAGAGTCGAGTTTTTCGACTGGATCCGCCAGTCGGAGTTCTCAGTCGAAAAAAATTGAGTCGAAAAAGCCCTTTTTCGACTGTGTAAGAAAGCCCGATTTGGGATTCAGTCGAAACAGGCCGTTTTCGACTGACAAATCCGACTGTATAAGAAATGACCTATTTCCCAAAGGTAGTGTCGGTGCCCTGAAATAGAGCCGGTTATTATTGGGCTTGAACATACCGGTACTATTGGGAGCACCTCTCTATACAAAAAAGAGCACGCACCTGCGCGGCCAGCCTCCGGTAGACGTCACCCTTGCTGCTACCCTCGACCGACTCGAAGAGGCTCGTCAGCCCCGGGTCTTGGCAAGCGTCCGCGAGAACTCTCATCTTCGCGCGTGAGCAGCACACCGTGCATAGGGCATGTGGCAGAACGGGGGACGACACTAAATAATAGGATTGTGTGATGGTGAGCAGCAGGCCGTGCGTCGGGCATGTGGCAGAACGGTGGGAGACACTAAATAATAGGATTGTGTGATGGTGGTGAGCAGCAGACCGTGCATCGGGCATGTGGCAGAACGGGGGGGGGGCACTGGATGAATAGGGTTGTGCGGTGGTAGTGGTGATTGAACACGCAAACCGGCTCAAAAAAAGTATAATAGAAAGCCCCAACCCCGGGTTAGGCTGGTAGTATAATTATGCTTCTTATTACAACAACATTGTAGGCTTCAGTGCGGTTCGGAAATGGTTTAAAAAAACGCCCCGAAAATGGCTGATCGTGACAATCGGACGCCGACATTATCCGGTTTAGAATTCATCATACGGAGGTTGTGGAGGCATGCGTATCGTGACGTATTGAGTCGAGGTCGACGCACCCCAGTATGGAGCATTTAGATCTGAACATGTGGCAGGTACGTGTGCTCCAAGAGGGAACAGGTTGTAGCTGAAGATTGTTGGGCTCAACTCTACGATCTGCACATGTGGCAACGGTTCGGCTTACTCAAATGATGGGCGACTGGCCCCCAGCACGTCTGCGAGGCCATCATAACCATCCCCCAATATTTGTGTGTCGCATATTTTTTTCGTCGCCTACGAGGCGTGTTGCGGTGGGGGGAGGGGGGGCATGTTTTCCCCATCTCCCAACTTGAGGAGCTCCATACCGATGAAAACCGACGAGCACGAAAAGCTGAAAAGGTGGGTATGCTGAGCCCTATGTGCGATAAAAATGAAGGCAAGTACCCGGGGAGGGGGGCGGCGGCGGGGGGATAAGGGGAGACAACTGTGGCCACGGCCTGCCCAGGCGGTCGCTGAGGCTAAAACCCTACCTCTTGAGAGTTGAGCTGGAGAGTAAAAAGTGATGATAAAAAAAAACATCACCCCCCAAGACTGTTTTTTTTTGCGTAAAAGTGAAAGTGGTATTACGACGACAAATCTCATACGGCCAATAGGTATTAAACGCAAAAAAGTACCAACTTTGCGATACTGGGCAGCTCCTCGCCTGAATAGCTCCCATGAGTGAGGAAAACTTTGGCCAAAAAGTGGCTATACCTCTACCGAGTCGTGCCACGCTAGGGGTGCAGAAGGTTAAGAATTTTTTGACCTCCTAACATGAGGAGCTAGCTCAATATCAACATCCCCCGAAGCACGACTTCGAAGGCGTTCGTCCGCGCAACCCGACCATCATATCTATGCGCTAGTCCTAAAACAAACATATTCGTAATAATATTACCATACTGACCGATGGTTTCCCGATTGAGGAGCCCAACCGGTCAGAAACGTGCGGTCCAAGGTGTGCAACTCCTGCCGTGGAATGACTCTAGATACCGTACCACACGTCCTGCCGCCAATCTTGGCCGTTGTTTTACCTCTATTTGGCTGTAGTCTGCTGCCATGAGAGTAAACGTCCTAGACGCAGCAAAAGCATCTCTCACGTTAACCCCAGCCACTCCCGCCAAAGGGTCGCTACCCTTGGGTATCTGCCGTACAGAGAGAGAGGGGAGGGGGGGGAGGGGGCGTGCTCGTTGTTTGCTGGCATTATCACGGAGGCCCCAAAAAGGTAGGCCCACACTGTTGGATATATGGCACTGCCCACTGAGCTACTGAGTCGCGTGACTCTGTAGCTCAGTGGGCGGTGCTATATAACCAACAACACATATGTTTTCGAGTGACGCTGCAAGTCAGTGGGCGAAGCCATATAACCAACACAATATATTTTTTCGAGTTGTTGGCTATAGCACTCCCCACTGAGCTCCTCAGTGGCCGAATAGCCCCGTGGGTAGCTATATAACCAGCACACACCGTGGTAGAAAGCATCAACACAACCTTCCCATAAGAATTACCCCGAAAGATGAACATGAAAAATCGCTGGAAAGCGTAAAATCAACCACGTTGTACGAAGGAACCACATGCAGAATAAACGTAACTATTCTCGTGATACACACGCTTACGCGAGGCTCTGTGAGCTTGCTTATTAGGGGGCGCCGTGATAAGTCATTTGGCCATTGTCCACGCATCCTGATCGAGACGGAGCACCGTTCCTACTCCTGAAAGAGACAACTCCAACATCCCAGCGCTCAGTAGGCTTTATCCACATATTGCAGGGGGGGGGGGGATCGCTTATCTTATCCTCTTCCTGGTTCACATTTTGTGGCCACCATCTATCGCCGCACAGAGGGGGGAGACCTCTGCCACGAGAACCCAGCAGCGAAAATAGCACCAAGCACGCGACAGTTTCTGGTTCCTCGATGCATTTTTTTAGTTACATATCGGTGCTGTCAAGAGTGGCAGAAGAAAAATGGGCGAAAAGAGCAAGCAACATAACAGCCACATGGGGCGGGGTCCACCGTATTCGACATAGTTGCGGCTGTGAGATGTGCTACGATCTACGTGTGTTACCTGCTGTAAGTTAGGTCGCGAGCAGCTGAGCCGGCCCGTCCTGACAGAGGTTTGGTGCCAAGCCGCGTGGATCCTGGATGCACCGGCCCCTTGGCTTACCGGAATGGCACTGTCAGCCGCAGCGGCACCCAGGGCTCTCTCCGCGAGTTTGTCAACGTACCTGTGCAAGCGTGTTTGGTTGGTTTCCCCATGGCAGGTGGATGAAGCAGGGATTATATCAACAAGGTTAGCCCTAAAAAAGCAGAAGTATTTTTAGCGACACGGAGGGCAACAACAACAGCAACACCAACAACAGCAGCAGCAGCAACAGCGGCGGCAACAGCAGCAGCAATAACAACAACAACAACAACAACAACAACAACAGCAACAACAACAACAACAACCACAACAACAACAACAACAAACAACAACAACAACAACAGCAACACCAACAACAACAACGACAACAACAACAACAACAACGACAACAACAACGACAACAACAACAACAACAACAACAACAACGACAACAACAACAACAACAACAACAACGACAACAACAAACAACAACGACAACAACAACAACAACAACAACAACAACAACAACAACAACAACAACAACAACAACAACAACAACAACAACAACAACAATAACCACAACAACAACAACCACGACAACAACAAACCCCACAATTGTACCCCGCGAGCAGCAACAGCGAAGCACACTTCGCTCACGTGGTCTTGTACTTGTTCACTCCGCGGAACTCGAGAATCGGTGCGACCGCAGCATGCTTCCCCAGCAAGCCCGCCAGAACTTCAGCGGAAGTAGACGCGTGCACACTCCCCTCCTAGCCAAGCCGTAACGGGGAAAACGGTCATGGAATATAAAATGTAGGCTCATGTTGCTTCGCATCAACTATTCATAGGTACGTACGGACCTCAAATTTCATACAGTAGGGGTCCCTCTTTAGTGCCGGTTGAGTAGTGCTGGTTGCTTCAGTAGTGTCGGTAAGATCGCTCGGCACAGAGTGAAACAACCTAAAGTGGCGGTGTACGGTGTAGTGCCGGCTCCGCTACAATGCTGTTTTTTTTAGGGGACTGGCACACACCGTCACTACTGTGAAGGACCACAACGGTGATCCAATCAACGGATGGGTCAAGCGCAGAATAAGGGCGGAAAGCCTACACGCAAGCAGCTCCAATATCACATCACATGCTACCAGGTACTTTTACGCACGCCTTCGCTATTCCTTTTGATCGACCGCGCGTCCTTGCGCGGAAACGTTAACCTAACTGCTCTCCTCTCTCTGTACGAGCGAAGGGGGGGGGGTGTCTAGTTTTGACCTCGCCAAAAGCATGGGGACCCAAAAGCATGGGGACCTCATCCGAGCCGCCTCGAGCGTCCGCCGACCGCCAACACACATAGAAGTGGACGTCGGTTACAAGCGGCCTGCCGCGCGAGCTCCTACCGACAGCTACACTATTGCGGGTGAACACGGCTACGGCAAGGGGAGGCGCCGCCACTTTCACGGTAGGGTTTTCACCGCTCGCACCAGCGACTCTGCACTTCACGCAGACAAAAATGCACTCCAATGATGTTTCGGCACGTGTGCTACCCACAACAACAACAACAACAACAACAACAACAACAACAACAACGGCAGTTGGGCATGGTTTCGAAAGAAAAAAAGTAAAGCTTAGAAGCTCACCGCACTCACTTACTTCCACATGCAAATCCATGCGTATCATCGTGTGTTCAACTTAAATCCTTCTCCATTTGCATTCGCAAAAATTAGGTAAGTAAGCATCACGCAGCTTGCAAAGAGATGAGTATCGACCGTAAATGTATCGAGCTCACAGCTGACGTATGTGTTGAGACGATTTTTTTTTTCCAAAAAATGCTTTTAGCTTCTTTTTTTTTTTCGTCGCGCAGCGTAGCTTACCACTCCATTGCGGATTCACATCGCGATATTTTGTAACGGAGCGAAAGCTTAAGGCCGCAACGGAACAGGGGAGGGTGTCCCTCGCGCGAGTGTCACTCGAGCGAGCGACCCCCAAGCCACTGTACAAAAGGCCCCCGAAAAGCGACCTCACTACTGCTGTAGACTAGGTCTGTGAGTTTCCAGCTGCTCGATTTCCTGCCGACAGCTACACCATCAACAGTAGTAGATACACAACGAACGACAATCACAAACGACACGCAAAAACCACGGTGTTGGGTAGGGTGGTTCCTGAGCTGAAGAGCCCCATCGTTTTTTTTTTGGGGGGGGGAGGTTAAAAGGTGCTATTTATTACGGGGGGAACATAATAATCAGAACCAACTATGGGTAGGAAACACAGGTAGATGCATATCTCACTACCTGGTAGGTTTTATGTATATCGCGAGTCCTAATGACTGTGGTGCTCCGTAAAAATAGGCGGTCGGATTGCTTTTTTGAGTCGCACTTTTGACATTATCGGGCGAGAGGTCAGAGAGAGAGAGAGCGCTTTAGCGCCCCGAAATCCCTCCCTATACGAACTTTAAGTAAACTCGTCGAAAAAAAAGGTTTCCAGGTGTAAAAGCGTTAAGACGCATGCTACGGAAGAAGGTGCTCTCGTTACTTTCCCTGCAAGGCTCCTTCGTCACTCGAGGAACGCTGAAACCTCGCCCACAAACTGATGTTGAGTCGTGAAAAGAAGAGGTGCAACCCGACAAACAAACCCATCACCTATTATAATTAGAATAATAGCTACACAGCAAAAACTATTTTCGGCAAAAAAGAGATCGAAAGTCCGACGATTTTGGGTTAAGGATTCCCCCTCCGTCAAAGCAGAAAACGTTTTTGGCCAAAAAGAGGTACTGTACCTCTTTCGTAGAGTGTGGCTCAAGCGAGGAGGCTCCGAAAAATTTGGCGTTTCCCTATCGGACTTATGCGCACATGGGGTATCATGTTTTTTTTTAGCTCTTCGAGGCGGGTACAGAGAACAAATGGCCTAACGCGTTAATGCGTTCAACAGGGTTCGCTGCAGGTATCGATTAGATTTTCACTCAAATTAAACCTTCCTGAAAACGAGCGACCGGTGTATTACACAGCTTGCAAAGATGAGTATCGACTCTGAATTTGTCGAACTCGCAGCTGACGATGTTAGAATAATTTTATAAAATACACACGCACACTCGGCTCAACCGTTCGGCAGGTGAAGCATAAATCGTAGGCGGGGTCGATTTCATGCTGTGCCGGGGTCTGAAACGTACACGCTTAATCTTTGCCGCACGCTCACGGCTGCCACAAGCGCTAGCGACGAGTTCAACCGGCGTCATCTCTTTCACGCACAAAGAGGTGGGTGTGCAACGTTGGGCTACATAACCACAGCGCATCAGGTCGTCTGACCACAGCGAGAGGGAGGCGGGTGGCAAGCAACTAACGTATAACACACTTGGAGGCATGACACTCCCAGACACAAAACAAAAAAAACTGGTGCAAAAGCTAGCGCTGTATGCAGCCCGCTAAACATGCGTCACCGTCATTCCGGCGAAGCGTAGTGCTTCCCTCACGCACCTTAACTGGAGGGGACGGGAGCTTGAGGTGCTTGAACAGGATATCGGCCACCTGCGACCAAACGCGTTGGGACACCGGCGTAACCACAGCGTGGGAACCTGCAATTCGCATTGCTGCGCCGAAAACACCTATTCGTCCAGATGTGTTACGATCAATCACATTTTTGCGCGGGAAAGGCGACGGACTCATAGCCTCTTCGGCGTGCCCATTGTTGGGGCAGCCCGTCAGAAGGCTGGCTGGCTCACTGTCATGCTCGCGATGCGACTCCTAACGTTTTTTATATATTGTCCTGAAAAAGCAAGAGCCTCGCCGTCTTCATCAACCTCCGCACTATCAGAGCGATGGTACATGCGCGCATAGTGTTGGTCTACCGGTGGGTTTCACTTGACGACTCGCTCTATGGCGCGACAGATGGCTGCAACCACCGGAGCAGACCCCGGTTGATCTCTTCATATCCAAACTGTTGATCAAACCAGGAAAAAACCAAACGCACCGCGAAATTATTACGAGAGCAGAGCGGCTACAATTGCGCGCGACACCTGGTCAGGAGAAGCAAGGTTAAAATCTCTCCCTCCCACCGCCGCCACCGCCGTCCGCCTGAGGCCTTCCAGGTGTCTCCCCAACGCCTCAGAAAATCGCGTAACCCTCTCCGGCAGGAAGACTACGCCGGACACCTCCATACCAGCGAGGACTGGAATGGCGGGCATTTCCACCTTAGTGTTGGCGAGGGGAGCACGCGTCGCAAGAACGAGTCAGTGCCGCCATAGGGGGGGGGGGAAGGGCGGGGATACCCATTACCATGCATAGCCGCGGCCTTTAGGCCATGGACGCTTGCGCTCCCCTACAAAGCCGGGACGGAGCACGTCGAGTTTTCGCCTACCAGTACAAAAAAAATGCAAGATTTAGAGCGAATTTATTTACTGGCTGAACGGGGATCCTCCATCAAAGGATACTACCCGTAAAAACTTGCAATATCAGACGTGTTTTGCTCTTAGGATATATTCGCTTACGCGTCTTTCCCCTTCCCATGGGAGTGTTACCCAGCGTGCGGGTACCGTTTCGATGTCGTACTTGTATCTTTTGGGGTGGGGTGAGCCACACCGCACTAGGTGTGTGCGGCAGGAGTTTCTGAGCTCCTAACATATACATATATATACATATACATATATGACGCGTGCTACGATGGAGGTATACCTTTTTTTGGCTATTCTTCTTTCTGAATGACGGGGCTCCTTAACCCAAAATCGTCCGAAATTGGCAATTTTTTTTGCAATGATTCTTGTTGCGTACCTAGGCCGCCGAGAGATTTTTCATCCGGTAGCAGTTTTGATTCTTCTCCAAATCCGTTTTTGAGACAGTGTCTTGAGCTCCCAAATTGAGGGGTAGTATTAGAAAAAAAACAATGGTTGGTGCACCTCTATCGTAGCACCTTTATTTTTTTTTTCACACACATCTACTTTCCAGCTTCTGGACAAGCCGTGGTCACAGGTGTCGTCCCTTCTCCCGTCCCTTCTCCCGCCCGGTTCTTGCCTTCAACTTTCATCGCGCATATATGGTTAAGCAATCCCACTGCTCGTCGATTTTTCATCAAGTGTTGCTAACTCACGCTCTCGCGCTTTCCGCAAGTCAATCTGTGCGCAAGAAAAAGTCCACACGAATTTATGCGATGACGCACTCAGGGGGGGTTCGAACTCACGAAACTGACCTATATCAGGCTCGAGGATAACCTGATACGCCACCAGGGCGACCGGCTTATATGAGGAGCTCGATACCTCACCCAAAATTCGACTTCGAAGACGTTCGTTCGCGCAACCCAACCAACGTTTGTATGCGCCAGTCCTACAACAAAAACACTCGTAAAAATTACCATACTAACCGATTGTTGTACACTTGAGGAGCTCAACCGCTCACAAACCTTTACTCTAACAACTGCAACCCCTACCGAGTCGTTCTACGGTAGCCCCCCCCAACTTTTCTTTAACAAAAGCGCCGGTTCCAAAACCAGCTCCCGGTCGTATCTCCTGAAATACGGTGTCCCTCGACACCCCGACGCCATCGATCGGTAGACCTTTGCGCACAAGAAAATATATGGATACTTTTTTTCAATAGTATTCTTCCTTGTGTCGAGCAGCCATGAAACGTTCGTTAAATAAAATCGCTGGTTTCGGGAGGGGGGGGTATCGTAGAATCAGTCTACTGTGGGATGACTCGGGTGTAGAGCTGTTGCTATTGCGAACCTGACAACTTTAGGTACCGCAGCCTCTACCGTGGCATGACTTCAAGTCGCCGATGTAAACACATCGTGTGCTGACTCAACGCGAGCATCGAGTTTTGCCTTTTAGCTTGCCACTAGGAGACTATGATAGCATAGCTTCAAGAAGGGTAGGCCAAAACATTGCGTGGAGGACGGGCGTTCTGTTTAGGTCCGGCGGGAAGAATGCCCTGAGACCAGGCGACACACCGAGCGCAGCCATCAGAGCAGTGACGAGGCCCAAAGGCAACCGGTTGCAGTCTGCAGTCCCGCCTCCGGAACGCCGACGCCTCCACGACACATGCAACATCGCCGACAGCTCAGCACCCTCTTGCGTCTGAGCACCGTCTGTTTTCGTAATCGGCACTCGGCCATCGAATGCTGGAGACACCGACAAAAACACACAATCCCGCACTCCCGACAGCTAGCTACGCGTGAGTTGAAGCGTACATACTAAAAGAGGCGTTTGCAACGAAAAAAACACGCGGATATAAAAAAGAGACGCATAACTATTGAGAAAACGCACGGCGGTGGCTATTTGCTGCACGTTGACTTTCCGCGTGTCACATGGGAATAGATAGAAAGCACACCAAAATGAAATCAAGCAGGGCACATGGTTTTCGTCACCTCCTCGCACGCAGCGAGCATCTTCGCCCCGTCCAGCTCCGCTGACAGGCTCGCCGACAGCGCTAGGCTTCGTTTGCAGCAGCCCTCGGCATGCAGAACCGCGGTAACGATGGTCGACTTCTTCTCGCCCGGAGCGCTAACTACTGCTCCTGCGCGCACGAGAAAGTTAGTTTTGGAGGATGCCATCATTTGAAGAACCCAATCTAAAAGGGTCCCGGGGGCTGAAACGGCTGGGTTCACGTCAGTTCCAAGGGTACGAAGGCACAAAACAGTGTTGAGGATCGTTGTGTAACCATGCACAGGAGGGCGAAGCCAATCAATATGTATAGTTGACATCCAAGCATATATCTAGAATCCATTTACAAAGGCAAACCAAGGTGTAATCCAAGTATGCGGCGCCATACAACCAAGTACACGGGAAGACCGAAGACGCATACGAACCATCCTTGAGATAGCAAACTATCTGGCAGTATCCCTCCTCGTTGCTAAAACACAATTCCTGCGAAACAGAATAAAATCTTGGAAAGCTGCGCGGTGGAGCGCGCGAGACGAACACGCGGTTTTGGGGGCCCTTCGAAGCTACCGCACAACTAACTCGTCCGCTTTGACCCCGATAAGATAGTACCTGCGTATGGCGCTCCGTGTCAAGCAGTGGCGAACACTAGTAAACGAAAAAGGTAAATGAAAAAGGCTCAGCCACATTTTAATAACGGTTAACGCAAAAGGTTCGCTTTAGCTAATATTAGTCGATGCTAAAGGCTTAGTCATGTTGGTTTATACGCCCCTTATATCCTTTCCACTTCCAACGACTACCGCTGACCGTACAGTAGCACTCGCCCGCATTGTCTTCCTTGAGCCAGGAAACGCAAAGTGCCTCGAACTCCAAGGCCTTGTCTGTGCTGCCCGTGTCAGACATCCAAGCGGCCACGCGGGGGTCGAACAGCGCTGAAACTGTATATATCGGTCGCGAACCGTCACTACCAGGAACGTCACCAGCTCCGCTCTCTCCCGATCCAGATTGTGCTGCGAAGGCGCTGGATGCCGGACGTCTCCTCCAGGCAATCAAAGGCATGAGGGCTACCTAATCAAGAAGGGAGGAATCAAAGGCATGATCGCTACCTATTTGAGAGGAGAGGAATTACAGGCATGAGCGCTACCTAATCAAGAGTGGAGGGAAACGGGGTGAATGGCGAAGGGCAGGATGAACAAATCGGCCAAGCGACTCACCATTTGGAAGACGCGAGCGTGCTGACCCGTTGCCTTTCCGCGATTCGACGTCGACAAACGTGTTATTGTCGAAGGACCATCCCTAACGACATTTTTTTAACCTTTTCACGAATCGTGAATTTTTGTTATAATCTTTATGTTTTTAAATATTCGAAAAAAAATGCATAAAAATGGATCAGTAGTCGTGACAAAAACTTGATTTCGGTTTTGAAAACGCGATTTTTCAGGGTTTTCAACTAGTCATGAATTGTGATTTCTTGTCACGAACCATAATTTTTCGCGGCCGCTGGGAACGGCCCTAACTAAATGCCCAGGCGCTTCATCTCGACAATTTGTTCGCCGGCTGTCGGTCGGTCCTGCGCTGTGCACGTATTCAAATGAGCGCTATTGGAGTGACGTCGTCCATTTTTATAGTCCGTTTCGTTTCAGCCGTGTGTGAGGCGGGGTCGGGAAAATGTGTAAAGGAAAGAGGGCATTAGTGGCGCTTGACTCCGGGCGAAAAATATGTTGCCAGTACAATCGCGACAGGGAGGCATGAATGCGGTAGAGTGTGCAACTCCTTCTGCACAGAAGAAATACCGCTGCCCCGATGATCGATCGGGAAGCAAAAGGTTCTCGCCTGTGCGTTGAACACAACCTTCCTGATGGGCATTGCCATCAGCTTCGCCAACGCTCCCCAGCGCTCGTCGTAGTCGACCTTTGCAGGGTAAGTGCAGGCCCCGAACAGTCACCGTGCGGCAGAACGGAGACGGAGGAGGGAAGCGAGTCGGGACGTCGTGGCGGAGAGCGATCAAGCGCGGCCCATTCGCATCCGACACCAAAGAAAAACACAACAACAAAAACACAGTCCGACACCACAGAGGACATGCTACACTGCCAGATATTACGCCATTATACCGACATACAGAAATGTTTCGGTCGGGACCAAAATCGCGCGACAATGCAATGCATACTGCCCATTCTCTCGAATGCATAGCAGAGCCGCGTTCAGCGCAACAACGTACCAGGTACACGACTGGTGGACGCCCCAATGTTACCTCGATACAGATTTCCGTCAAAATCCCTAGACGCTAAGAGTCATCCCACAGTACGGGTGGCACTTTTTGGACCCAGTAGTGTTTTTGGCCGATTGGGCTCAAGTGAGGAGCTACCGGTTAGTCTGATACTTTTGCGGGGTACATCTGTTTTCGGACTAGCGCATAGAAGGGTTGGTCGGATCGCGCGAAACAAATGCCAACCAAAGAAAAAAGAACGCGACGCACGCCGTGACAAACGTCATGCACGACGCGTTGGCTAGCCTGGCACTCGATGGACAAATTGGCAATGTCTAGCTGGCTCGGTGGGGGGGGGGCAATATAGCCGGTGAAAGGCATTGCAAACAAAACTATCAAACCGACTAAAGAAGCATGACACGCGTCGTTCCAACGCCACGCACACACGGCGTTTGGCCGCCCTGACCTGGCACTCAATGGGTAACTGGTACTCTCCAGCCTCGGAGGCTTCCTCGTGTTCTCCATGGCAAGCGCCCAAAGGAAGAAGGTACGTTTCCCCCGGGAATTCTTCCTCTTCCTGAGTACACCCACCGCTATCGTCGATCCCTTGGTTTTGGTACGGGCAGTGGGCAAAAATCAAGATGTGAGCTGATGTAGGCGACCAAGCATGCACGGGTACTTTCCTTCTTCGGGACAACATTAACCTTGCCGCCCACGCCCCACGCATCACACGCATGCAAACGTTTTCTTGCACAGTGCATAGATGAGAATCAGCCTGGATGGGGGTGCCTATGACAAAAAAAAAGGGGCTGACCGCCCGTTGAACGCACGGCCCTCCGCTGCCTGGCACTGTTGCTTCCGTGTTGCTTCCGGGTACGTGTCAAGGGCTGCTCCGCATACGCCCTAACCCTCTGTCGGTCTGTCCGCCTGTCGCCATTGCAAGCCAGATCAGCAGTGGTACATCTGCACTACGACGGCGCGCTTTCAACCACTCGCCTGCGGCAGAACCGTGCAACAGCGATCTCTCCCCCGCAGCCGGAAGGTAGACGACAGCTCCGATGATCGGAGCGGTTGCTTGCCGAGCCCTCGGCTGTCGCCAGGAAGCGGCGGAGGAAGACGGGTGGAAAAAAAAGGCACTGGTCAGGGTGGGTGAGCGAGTGCACTGCAACAGCCGCTTCGCCGTTGACAGCGGGCAAAAGGAGGGGGTGCAGCAGAGAGTCGGGAGTGGGGTATCTCGTTTCAAACCGAAGGCTATTCATTGTTTTGGACCCCGTCGGGGAATTCCGGGACTCAGGCACGCTGGAACCACGAAAAAAGGGAAAATTCTATGCAAATTATAGGCGATAATGATGATGATGATGATGATGATAATGTTTTCACATTAAGTCGTTTATCTGAAACCTACCCCGTGGTCACAAAAAAAAGGGTAAAAAAGCAAACCCTACCAGTATGTAAGAAAAAAAAACAAGTACCAGATACACGATAATACGTGTATCGCAGAGTATAGGTATGAGGGTTCCGCTCCCGGCTCGAGACACATCCTACGGACGGTAGAGCTGCACTGGCTCTTTTTTCCCTGCAAAGGTGGTGGCTTGAAGAGCTCTACACCTCACCCAAAAATGGACTTGTTAATAGAGTGAACCTGAAAGTGCAACCATTGGGATGGACAAACCCATGGCCTGGGCATACAGAAAAAGAACATACTACGAAACAAGAAATGACAGATTTCGACGATTTTGGGTCAAGGAGCCTTGTCATTCAGAAAAAAAAAAAGCAACCAACAAAGAGCTACCTCAATCGTAATAAGCGTCTCGATTTCGCGTTTAAAATCACAGCAATAGATGAAAACGCTTTCACCTGTCTGCCGCACGCGCAGTTCCACCGGTGGCATCGTTGGCTGGGCAGGCAGCTCTTGACGGTCACCGTCGAGTACGTCGTCGTCAAGTCGGCCCACAGCAAGGACAGCGCTATCGTGCCGCTCGCCTCGCACCTCTCTAGGAATACCGATAGGCCTTGGGAAGTTGCCCCTGGCGAAACGATCGAGGGAGGCAAAGGGAAGCGATTTTATCGTTGGACTCACTGATAGCGATAGCGTCTTACAGAGGGCGAGCGGTAACCCCAACGTCGAAAATAAATGTTTTTTCAACACACGCAACGTTGGCGCTTACGCTCCTCGCCCAACCCCAAGCTGGAAGCCCGATACCTCATTGACAGTCTTCGCCCTGTTCAGATTACACTTTTCTGGGCACGCTCAACAACCGAGCGCAGCAAACGCGCCTCACCGGGATTAAAGCAAACCTCGTCTGCGCCTGCGAAGTCCGCCAAGGTATAGCTATGGGGAGGCGGCGGTGGCTGAGACGAATTCTGCTGCGAAGAACCCACTCTTGCTCTCGGCGACTGCGAAGGCGATTTGGCCCGTGGACGCGGGGAGCGTGCGCCGGGCGTCGACAACCGCCTCCCGGCTGCCCCCGCGGCTCCCGCAGCTCCTGCTGCGCCCGTCGCTTCGCTTGACGCTGACTGCGGACTGCTCTGTTGCAGCATCCTTCCCGCGCCCGCTCTGTCCGTGCTACCCCAGGTTCTTGCCTGCTTCACAGCGGCCGCTCTCGGTATTGAGGAAGGCTGTGTCGGGCCAGACATCGCCGAAAGGCTTGCAGCAGGGCTTGCAGCAAAGTTTGCAGCAGAGCTTCGAGCCCTGGGTCTCTTCCGTCCACTTGATTCTACTGGCATAGCTGTTGCGTCCGGCGGTCCGGCAGATACAGGTACGGCGGGCGAAGCGTTGGTCGATAGCGTGCGACCGAATGGGCCTCCGGCGGGGCCGCCGCTGAGCGGCGTGGAAATTAGCGGCGGCGATCCCATCGTGGGCGGCGATAGCCCCGACGGCGTGAGCGGCCCCCGAGAAAGGTTGCTTGCGCCGCCCCGCCTTTGACGGTCTTGCTCCTGCCGCTCTTCCCGGTCTTCCCGTTCCTGCGTCTGCTGGGCAAGCGTCTTGAACTTGGATAAGCCGCCGCTATCGTTGCCACCGCCTCGGTCTCCGCCACCACTGCCACCACCGTCCCCGCCCACCTGCGTGAGCGCCCTCGCGACAAGGGTAGGCGGCTCTGACAATGTCCGCCGGGTCCCGCTGGCAGGTGTGGAGTACATTTTCCCGCCGAAAAGGCTGAATCCTTCCTGCTGAAGCGGTGTTGTCGTCCGCGGACCTTGAGATCCCGGAGCTCCTTGTGCGTCAGGCGTGTGAAGAGGCCCCGCGGCCCCGGCGGGACTGAAGGAGGCTAGTCCTCTCGCCGAGCGGGTTCTGCCAATAGGCGTGTCAAGGCCGAGAGCGGGGCGTCGTCTCTCGCCCGTGAAAGGTTGTATGCTGCCCCTTCTGTTACCGTTACTACCGTTCCCGTGCCCATCGCATCCGTCGCTTCTACCGCCTCCACCAAAGAAATTGTCGAAGTCACAGCCGGCACCGCTAGACGGGGAATCGAGCCGGGACTGTCGGAATCTCTCCATGGGAAAGTAGTCGGGACCTCTTGGTGGCTCTAGGGTCTGCAGCAGAGCAAAAGGCTTATTCTTGGCCTGGGGTGGCGGGGGCAAGGGCATTGGACAGACGAACCCTTAATATGATCATATCATTGTGATTGCACATGAGGGCGGGCTGCGTGTCCATCAGATATAAAAGCACGGAGGCATTCGTAGCATAGTTCAAGGAAGACGGGAAGACCGACAGCAGCACGAGGATGACGGCAATCTTAAATATGTGTGCTGATCACTACGCGCTCCTACCGTGCAACCTATGTCGTTACAACAGCATATACAGCGTTGCCAACCTTGATACTTGCAACAGTCTTTCGGCCACGTTCACATCGAATGGTGACTCGCGAAACAGCCTTGGAGCGGGGGAAAGAGCCCGCTGGATAGAAACAGTGCTAGTCTCGTGCCTACAGGTGTACCAGTAGTATGCTGGTCGATTACCTTGCTGTGCATTGCCGGCGCTGACGGCGGATTCCCTTGAGGCACAAGGTTCCACAGAGGTGACCCGCCGTTATCCTCCATCCTTCGGTCGAGCGGCCTTGCAGCAAGAGGTTGGGGGTACTTTTTTTATGCTGCGCGGCCGGCGATACATCAGTTGTGTTCGAATGCCAGATACCTGGCACCACTTATGGGTTACAGCCTACCTGGTGTCACTTGTTTCTTGCCTACCAGGTGAAACCATGTGAATTGGATCGTGTTCCAAACATGACGCAGCGAATCATACCGTACGACACCTCCCTCCCCTCGAACGGCCTTCCAAGCTGGTTTTCGACATCGGGGGAAGTGCAAACTCCGAGCGTTCCGTCTATCATTCTGTGGTGTCACTGCGGCGTAGGTTAATGCGAATGCGAAGATATAGTTTGGGATCAATGAGGCCTCTCTGCTACGAACAGCCGGAGACTCTCACCCATGCTTCCTACTCGCGCGTTTATTCTCAGGGCAACCATCGCGGCACCTCGTCGCAGAGACTAGGTACCCCGGTAGGATAAGCACTAACAAAACTGATGTCGATGTAGGCGGAACACCCCACCACCACTGATGAGCGGGCGGGATGGTCTGTTTTCTTCTAGCCTTTTTCTGCTTGTACTGCTGTCGAATATCGATGTCAGCCACGGATTGGGCTCGTCTCGCTCACTCTCCAAGTAGCATCAGGAGGCTTTCCCGAAAAGGGGACGTCCTAGGCTGTGCTGGCGCCCCTTCTTTTCTGGTTTCATATTACTGTTGTAACATTGCGGTGTATACATTTCGGGATGGATGAGGCCTCTCTGCGGCGGCATCACACCCATATTTGTTGACCCTTCCCCATTATCTCAATGCCGTCGCTCATTTGTATCTTGTTTAGAATGCGGGTTGCTTCTCTTCCCGATTATCCCCAAACTCCTAGCCGAGACCCTTCGGGGTTCAGCTGCCGTTGTTCGTCCCGTGGGAACGCCGCGTACGACTCCACAAACCCCTCCGACAGTGGCAAGGAGTCTGCACCTATGAACGCCATGTCGCGCGAGCGCTTGGTTCCCCTAGACATCGCCGCTGATGCCGTCACCCCCATGTATCTCCTGGCTACGGCCGCAGACCTCCATCCGACGTACTCACTCCACGATGACGTCCATGGCCGTACCATATATATGGTGGCTCGTCGCCCCCTCTATTCGGAAGGAGTGCAACGCGTACCGCTTGTTTTCCATTCCGCTGCTCGCAAGTGAGTCTGGAGGTTGGAGGTCATCTGCGATGGCGTCAGCGTCAAATTCCCTTTATCTCCGCGTTCTATCATAGTAGGGCGCTCGGGAAATAGGAAACCTGAACCCTCGGAATGCTGTACTGCTCGAAAGATTCCGACGAGATCAGCCACGACGGTTTTGGTCACGAGCGCCCCCTTTTATTGAAGACAATCGGTTCCGATGTTCGTCCTTGGTTCGTTACCTTGGGTGTTGTACGGCCAGCCAGTAGCCAGCACATCCAGTGCCTTCTCTTGCCAAGACAAGCGCGTACAACGCAGCTTGCGAAAATGAGTATCGCCCACACCCTGGACAAGAGGTTCCAGGCCAATAGCCAATCGATAGGATCCTATTCCAATAGGAGGCCTATTGTTGCCCGCGATATGTATCGATAGGTACTTTTCGTATTCTATTGCGGTCGACAATAGGGGTATCGATTGGCATCTTCAATGATCTAGTTTCGGCCAATAGCCCATTGTACCTATTTACCTGAACATATTGGTCAAACAAGTAGGTATCGATAGACATCTCCAGGACGGTACTGTTTGGGTAATCGGATATTGACACTGAGAGACGGAATACATGGGTTTGTCCGATAGGTATCGAGAGCTGTTTCACGAAACATTTTGTTTCTGCAGATAGGTATCGATAGACGTTCCACCATTATGTTCCTTTGGGCAATAGGTATCGATAGAAGTTCCACCATTCTTCGCATAGGTTAGGGCAATACGTATACCTACAGCAGTCCAATATTCTGTTTCTATCACCATAACGGTACTAAAAAAGTATCACATCCACAACTAACTGCTGTACACCAAGTATATTTTTTTGTATGTTCCGATAGAGTTGGAAAATCCTAAAAAGTAATAGAGATCGTCGTGCGAGAGCACACCAATGTGGCCTTGGCCACTCCACTCGATCACCGACAGCATCGCAGCAACAACAACAAACTCCCCATTCCGGAACGGAAGCGGGGGCAGATGTGGGCGAGCACCGAGCGTCGTAACAACTGCAGTATGCTTCGGATCCAATCAGAGTGGACCACGGGGGCCCCGCAACACCTCGTGGATGCCCATGGATGGCTTCCAGAGCACTACTGTAGCAGCTGCGGGCACCGACCGAGAGGTGAGGCTCGCGCCGAGGTTCTTTGGGTATGTGTTGTGTGTGCATTATAATGAATTAAAATAAGATACCGCGTTCATACTCGCAAAGGTGAAAGCGATTTCGTGCTTGGTTGTATTAATAGTAGTTTACTTCCCCTGGTTCTGGAAATAGTACCAGGTATAATATGAACGTACCCGTATGTACAAATTTGAATACCAGATATTAAAAGTGAGATGTCGTTTTTTTTTTGTCGCGCTCCCTTCTGTGTCAGCCAGCATATGTGCCCCACGGGTACAGCATCATGTGGCATGCAAGTACATGCAGAAGAGTGCTTGGATTGCCCTGCGTTACCTTGCCTTGCCTGCTGAATCGGCACGGCCACCAAAAAAAAAGCGCTGTGCTGTTGAACAAATACAGGAAACAAGAAGCGTTGGAGGAGAACGAAGTGTTGGACAGCAAGGCGTTCGATAACAACCCCTTCGTTCAACCAACTCGAGTTTGAGAAGAGCTTCACTGTCCACGCCACATGCCCCTTCAGCATAGCGAAACATGCTCGGATTCGGCGTTATCGGTCGCTGTTGTGCCCCCAAGAAGCTGCGGGTGGATGGCTTGAACAACAAGGCGGTGAGTACCATCTACTCTCTTGTGTTCTACAGCGACCTGTTTGCGTGCCGTTCGGTTGCCTTATACCTTGGACAATACCCTATCGAATAGGCCGTTGGAACATCAATAGGTCGGAAATGATGACGATCGATACCTATTGCGGGCCACAATCAGTTGGGTTCGGGGCATATCGATATGTATTGTTAGAAACAATAGGATAAGTGCACTGGCCACAATAGCCTATCGCGCGACCGATATGCTTATGAATGTGTCTATCAAAAGGTATCTTTGGTACGAACAGAGTTTTGATATTTACAACCAATAGGATACTGTTCGAGCAACATCTTCGTATCACCATCGATCGACACCTATTGGACAATGCAATAGGTTCGCAATCATAACAATCGATACCTAAAGCCCAATTCAATATGTTCACCGTGATACCGATCGACACCTATTGCCCAGTTCAATATGTTCACATTAACATCGATCGACAGCTATTGCCCAATTCAACGGGTTTGCCAGGTTGTCCATCGATATCTTTTGCTCGACATAATAGTTGTTCAACGGTATCGATCGACACCTAACGCCCAATGCAATATGTTTGGAAGGGTGTCGATCAATGTCTACTGACCAATTGTACTGTTTCAATGGGCGAACGATCAGTATTTATTGCCCAAACGGAAGCAGTTTCAAAGGGGTATGACTCGTGCTGCCTTGTCTCTGGTTGCGTTACTCACGGTACACGCCTTTGCTACCCCCGCCCATTTTTATTCCTTGCATCGCGTGCAGATCCCCAAGATGTGGTGGTACTCCGAGTGGGGGATGCGTGGTTGGTCGGTGTTGGGAAGCGTGCTCCTCATGGGTTCCGGTGCCCTTGTTTGGTCTCTCCTCATGGCTCGCTGGATAGACTCAAAAGCTTATACATTATTTCCTCTACATTGAACTCTAAAAGACAGACAACACAGGCCCTTGGCACACGGTAGTGCAGGGCAGAATAAGTAGAGCTGGTAGAGCTGGTAGAGCAGGTAGTGAGAGCACGGGGGTGGGGTGAAGCTCACGGAGTTCGCTTCACCCCAGCATTGCTACTGTGCTCTGTTCCGGACCTTTTCCTATGGAACGTACAAGGAACGTTCTCCTAGGTGTCCTATATTCCCATGAGCGCCTAACGCGCCTACTTCTATCCATCTTGTCCAGAGGAAGAACGTTCCATTACCGAGAACGCTCTTGTGGTATAAACTAACTAGATTCTACGGGTTATCCGCTTCACTCAGAATATTCCGTTTGAGGGAACCTTCTTGTGGTCCAATAGACCATGACTCTGCGGGCTATCTTACCGAATCTATTGCCAGCTATACTGACACTCTATTACAAAGAACCAAAGGGAGGACAACGCCGCGGACTGCTGGCGTGTGCAGCTGGAAAGTGCTACCGCTGGCGCTCCGAGCAGTAGCACAGTCGATATTTGGTTGTGCCCGGCCTTAGCAGGGGGAAGAGAACGCGACTTTTGCATCGCGGATATGCTCATGCCGCGAAAGCGCCACTCGCTCGATCCACACACTTGGAGATGTCTCTATATTTTAGAGCGCAGTACGACTTGTTTTTCTCTTGATTCCCTTGTTTTGGATGACACTACATACCTATCTTAAGAACAATAGCCTACTACAGCATTGTAGTTTTAACCTATTGGTCAACTCATATAGGCATCGATCGAGAATGTATCACATGACTATCCGAAGGACAATAGCCTATTTTACCAACTTATTTAGATCTATCGGTAAACGAATAGGCATCGATCGACTATTGTCACTCTGATTCGAAGAACACTAGCCTATTGCACCAATTTCTCTGAACCAGTACCTATTATGAGAGTAACATACGAGTAATAGCCTATTGCACGAAAAAGTATTTATCTATGGGTCAAATTCATAGGTATCAATCGATAATTTCAAGTTCCGGCCGCAAGTACAATAGGTATCGGTTTGGAAAAAAAATACGTACTACCAATCCCACGAACAATAGCCTAATGTATAACTTTACCTGGATCAATTATTGGCGTAGGGGGTATGTATCGATAGACAAATTCACAAACCTATCACAAGTGCAATAGTCTATTGCACAAAATTATCTTAATCTATTGTACGAATAAATAGGCATCGATGGATAATTTCAAGTACCTATCCCAATACAATAGAAATCAGTCTAAACCTATTGGCCGAAACAATAGATATCGATAGAGAATTGAAACACCTATCCCAAAGTAGCCTTTTGTACAAAAATCTCTGAACCTATTTAACAAATAAATAGGTATCGATAGACGATTTCAAGTACCTATCCCAAACGCAATAGTCTATTGCACAAATCAGTCTGAACCTATTGGTCGAACCAATAGGTATCGATAAATATTCTCGACCTCCTATTGCGGGGAGCAATAGGTATCGATATGCAATACCCCAACCTATTGTAAGACCAACAGGCACAATCAATAGGCTATTGTCCGGGGCGTGGTTATCGACCCTAAATTCGTCGAACTCAAAGCTGACGTCCTTAAAATAATTTAGTATAAAACTGAAAAAAACGAACCCGTTCAAGATTCGCGACATGTATAGACTATTGTATTTGTGCGTTTACGTTTTACGGAAGGCGATACAGTCCTGACCCTCCTGCGGCGGGTGGTTTTGTGGTTTTCAGTTTTCATTGAGGTAGAACCAAGCCACCTGTTTTTTTCTCAACTAGCAAATATTCGTTCGCTCGCTTGCAATGATGCTCATGCGCTCCGTCGTCACAGTAGTACCGGCAGTAGCGGCAGCGGCAGCGGTAGCAGCAGTAGCAGCAGCAGCGGCAGCGGTAGCAGCAGTAGCAGCAGCAGCGGCAGCGGCGGCGGCGGCGGCAGCAGCAGTGGTACTAAGCAGCAGCAGAAACAAGGAGTGCCGAAACTTGAACCAACATTTCAATTTGAAATTCTTGGAGAGGAAAGACATGAATTTTTAGAGTACCCCCCCCTCCCTATCAAACTTTTGACATCGACGACGACGAAGACCTTGCACCTTCGATCGTGACCACCAGCGTTTATCTATGTTCCCAGAGTTAGAGAATCGCTGCCTTACCTTGAACTGCCTGTGACCAAGAGCTTGTTGAAGGTTGTTGGTAATGAGAGCACCAAACACCATCACACCATCATCATGTTCTGGCAGAGAACCGGCAATTTGAAATTTAGAAAAAATGGTGTTCCACATTCCTGGATGCGTTACCACGTGGGGGGTCCGCGTGGGGCAAACTCCCCACAAACAACGCTGCGGCCCCATTGCCGCTGCTGTGTTGCAGCACCAACGCTCAATCATGAAGGTCGCTCAACATTTACCAAGGCGGCTAGGAACGGTGGTTCTGTTGGGAGCCTTGGGTGTACGCACGGATGGCTTCGCTGTGCAAGGTTAGTCGTTTTTCTCGGTCGCATTGGAGGATGATGGTTTTTTTGCAAGACGCCGCTTGAAGGCAGGCAGTAGCAGTAGCAGCAACGGAGCGGTAGCACTCCTTCCCGCGAGCACTTTTCCACCTAAGGCGATGTATGAAAGATTTATGAAAGTGATGCTGGACAGCAGATCAAGCACTACGTATCATGCTTCCCAGACGGTACGAAAAACGCGTGCCTGGAGAAACTGCTAATTCGTAGATCCAAATGTCAATGGTTAGGCTTTCAAAGTCTTCAAAACATCATGTAAGGTGTTTTCCAGTTTCTCCCGTTTTCGTCGGTGAATGCTTTCGCGTGCGCAAGCGACACGCGTCTGCCATCTGTCGCCGCCTGTGGGCGTGCTTCAAGAGCTGTTGTGGGTTGTGGGTGATTAACTGTTGGGAGTGGCAACGGTACTCCATCTGCTGCAGGCTTGTGAAGGTGTCGTTGAAAGCTGTGACATGGCTTGGACGTCTAGCTGCCCGTTGTACTGCTTGCGGCCTGTACTCAAGTCAGTAGGTCGAGTTCCGATTATTGGAATTTAGTTGCTATCATACGTGGACAAGGTTCCCCTGCGGGGTTGTGGTTGACGTGAAATCCCGGCGGTGTCGCAAGTTGGAACGTGGGAACGCAGGCGTTCCTATTATTCGAGCTACCTAAAATACACGCTGAGGTCTAAGGTATAACGCTAACAGGTCTTGAACATTGAAGGAAAGACAACTAGCAGCGCCATGAAACATCGATCAAGTAACACCGACCAACCCAAACGAGTTTACAGATTTTTTTTTTTTTTTTTTTTTTTTCATCCTCCGGCGGATGGGGAAAAATAAAGCTTTAGCTCACCACACTTCCACATATTTTCATGAGTTTACAGCTTAGTCTGTTCCCCTTCGGGATATGGTTGATTTGATATCCCCAGGGGCGTCGAAAATCGAAAAGGGGGAACACAGGAGTCCCAATGATATGTGTGAGCTGCTGCTGCTGATATATGTTCGATCTCCTGCTGTGCACCAACCACCCACACGCATACCGTGACTACTGGCACGAAGGCAAGAGCTTGAAGAGCGGGTGCCGTGTTACCGCTAGTGTGCTGTATTCCTGCTGTGCCCTGATATGTGGCTGCGCGGCTAAAATTCAACCTTAGTGGCTGCTTTTAAAAATGAATACCATCTTCTTGGTTGTTGTGTGCTCCTATGGCAGCTCGCACTCCACTCACACACACCTGGTACAGAAGAAGCGTACACACGTAATACGCATGCACAAAGAACCCCCGTCTTTAGCTGCCACGAAGGAGAGAGCTTACAGCACGGCTGCTGATGTACCGTGACTGCCACAAGTACAGAGCTTGGAGGTTTGTGTGTTCCCAGGGTATAGTTTGTGGAGATATGACAGCACAGAACTGCTGTCGGTGCCAAGAGCGAGAGATTAACAGCAGAACACTCGACACCGGAGAGCGATAACAGCAGACCGCTCGAGAAGCGAGGTTCGAAGTTTACAGCTGACCACTCGAGAGGGCTGTCTCACGTGTCCGGCGATTATGTAACCGCGAAAAGTTTTTTGAAATACAGCTGTTTCTAGGCAGCCAGTCAGTCGGAAGTACATTTGTTTTTTGCTTTTTGTTTTTGTTTATTTCGTATTTCTCTCTTCCAATGTATCTCTGTTGCTGACGTATGTATGTTGTGCCTGTCGTACCCAGTACTAGGGCATGACATTGCGTTGTCGAATGCATTACGATGCATTATCTCTGTGTCGTGGCTTGTGACCACAGAGCTGATCTTTCTAGGGTGAAGAATCAGTACGGACACTGGGTGTGCTGGATGTCGACGAGTAGAAGAATCTTTCTAGGGTGAAGAATCAGTACGGACACTGGGTGTGCTGGATGTCGACGAGTAGAAGAACGGTTTAATGTGAAGAACACACACACACACCCAGCGTGGACCTTCCTCAGTGCCAGCTGCATAGCGAGACCGGAAGCGGTGTGGGTCTGCACAGCGAGACAGGCGGCAGTATGGGCCTTCCTCTGTGGGTCTTGCCCGGTGCGACTCGTACCTCTCAGGTGCAAGGAGCACGACAACTGCTGCTGCTGCTGAGAGGGTGATAAAACCATAAAAATTGGACTCTATTGTACGGTGGAACAGCGGATTGGGCGATTAAGAAATGGGAAACGGAGCGGGGTATTTAACAACGAACATTTTTTTGTTGGGTTTTCTATGCACCCGCTCGGCTCAGGGAGGCGGAACGCAAGCCCTTGCTAAAAGAGCCAGCTCAGCGACTTTGAATACTGAGAGCACGCGCCACGGAGCTCGAGCAGGATCCAGACATTCGTCGTTATGTACCGTCGGGCCCCTTTCTTGCCCCGCAGCTGAAAACGCTAAAAAAAAAACTCGGTTGCCGGAGAACTGCATGCCCAAAATCAAAGTGCACATTATCTACGTACATATAGTATTAAATACAAGGATCGGGCGGGGCCGCCTACCCTCCATAATGATTGCGCCAAGAGGACGTGATTAAGAGAATGGGAAGGTAGTGGACGGTACCAAGAGGTTGAGAGGTGCTACAAGTATTTGAAACATATGCCATTAAAAATTGTGGGTTTAGTCGGGAGTGGTTTTGCGCACAGGCATATATATGTATCTGAAGGTAGGTGTTGATGCACTGCATAGAGGAATTAGGAAGATGAAACAAAACGCAAATGAGGAGGTTGTGTATAATAGTATGGGAAGAACTGTTGTGTTGTGGATAGGCGAGAAATAGACGGGAAAAAAATGGAAAGAAAACCGCGGTTGAAAAAAACGTGGATGAAACGTAATATATATAAGGAAAGCTTAATTGGCAAAGATAGTAGCCAGACCGTACAAGTAGATGAACCCGGAGAAGGATTCGGACGGCATGACATGCGCCGTAAGCGCTGAAGGATGGGAGACGACTTCCGTTTGTTTATTAAGTGGAAAAATCCTACCGCAACTGCAGGAAAACAACACAACGTCAGTTAGAGCAGGCAGACCAAGTCCCTGACACCAAGGTACGCAAAAAAAAATGCAAAACCCACGCCGGAAGTCAGGCCATTAATCTATTATAGCAACAGCAGCGGCGGGGGCAAAGGCGGCCGATGGCCCATCGAGGAATTGCGGCACAGCAGCAGTAGTGTGTCTATACAGCAGGAGCCGTCTGGCAAGGGGGAGGGAGCACACAGACTGGCTCGGCGAGCTCAAGACCACAGACAGCCGATTTTTTATTTTTAGAAACGTACTCACAGGAGACACCAACAGCGGCAGCAGCAGCAGCACAGCAGCTACACTACACAAAAAAACGTGATTTATAAAAAATGTCAAAAACGTCAGCTGTGAGTACGACCGATTGAATGGTTGAAACTCAACCTTGCAAGCTCCGTGGTGCATGGCTATAAAAAAAACGCAAAAAAGGCGATACAGTTTAGGAACATGCGCAGAAGAGAGTGAGAGCAGCACCAGCAGCAGCAATACACAGCAGCGGCGGCGGCCGCAGAGGCGGGCGGTAGCCCAGCAAGGAATTGCGGCACAGTAGCACTAGTGTCTATACCAGCGGCCATCCGGCAGGAGGAGGAGCACACAGCGCTGGCACTGTGGCCAGGCGAGGTCATGACCACCGAAAGCCGATTTTGATTTTCAAAAACAAACGGAGTAGTCACCAGCAGCAGCAGCAGCAGCAGCAGCGGCGGCACTACCACAGCAGTACAACAGCAGTGGAGCAGTACGTACCGACCAATCCACAACGGCAGCACAGCAGTACGGCAGGAGGAGCTGGGTGGGATTTGCACTTGCTTGCGATTCTCCACCTTCCGGGGGAGAGCGCGAGCCGTCCCCGGAAGAGGCTTTTCATGCCCCCCGCTCGCGGAGTTGGGACTCGTCGGCGTGTCGCCGGGAACACCGAGGGCTGATGTGTGGGGCGGGCGTGGCACGGGCGTGCGGTCGCTAGGGTCCGGGTGGCGAGCGGTAGAGCGGGGAGTTGTAAGTGTACTGTTTTGATAGTAGGGCGAATTGCCTCGCTTGCACGGGAGCGTTCACACGTAATATTAGTTAGGCGTATACCTGGTATCACCCTGGACAGAAGTATAGAGAGGCTTGGGACATCAATATGAATACGAAACGATCCTTACGTTTGCGCCCAGAGTGATGTAAACTATGGCAATCAAGTCAATGGAACGAGAGCTTTTCGGTTCCCCTTCCACGGACAAGCGGACTAGTCGGTGCCGTGCCTCTGCTCCGCAGGCCGCAGAGTGTTCTTGGAGGAAGCATAATGTATGGCATACAGTAGCTGTACGTAACGTTACCTCGTCGTAGCCGCCGAAAGTGGGGTTGCAACGCCGCCGCTTACGTAATCCGGAAGCAACAGCAGATACCCGTAATTTTTTGCTGTTTGGACGCTGTTCCAGCAGGGATGTTCAACTTTTTTGAACGTTTCGTTCAAGCGTTGTGCTGCTTGAACAATTGAGCTGCAGTACGTACGTACGAGCTCTACTGTGAAACGGGCTAGAGTGTGGTGTTTCACCACCAAGAAACACGACCAATTGGTACTTGGCTTGGCGAGGCTGACTGCCAACCAGGTTTTGGATGGGACTCGCAGACGACGCATTCGTGCGAAAAGAAGACGAAAACCGGGAACAACCGATGGATAATCGTTCATTTCGGCGAAGTTTTACCACGCCCACTGCTTGCGTATTCCAGACTACTACGCAGATACTTTGCGTATGTATAGACAACCCTGGCGCCTGGTATATAAGAACGATACGGAGCTCCACAGAGGTCGGCTGCCGCTGTATGCAGTTTTGTTTTATGAGGGGACTCTGATGCATGTGTGCGATTATACGTACGCGTCGTACCTGACTTTTATTATCAACACGGATTATGAGGCACGCACGCAATCACTCAACACGTGGCAACCCCCCCCCCCCCCCCCCCCCCCGCTCGCCATCTCCTCGCTTTCCCATTGCTAACCTCGGACGGCTCACTCGTCTCGCAGCTGTCACAACAGCTTTCTCAACCGCGCCCTCTCGCCAGCAGCGGGATTTTTTCACGACTACCGGACTCGATGGGAGCGCGGCGAGAAAAGCGGTATTGGCCTCCCGCCGCTCGACCCCCCCCTTCAGCATCAATCCTCGCACAGACTCCGCCATGACACCACAGATGACGGACACAGCAGGACCTACGGCCGACTCCCTTGTTCACCTGACCTCTTGGCGTCATCGTAACCGCGATGCAGCGACGGTAGCGGCGACGGCGACGAAGCTACGCGGAGGGAAAGGCTCAACCGCGGGGCGCGACGTCACGACTCGATTCGGCAGACGCCTTTTCGGTTCCAGGAGCAGCAGTAACGATCACGGTGACCCCGAAACGAGCAACGGCGGATCTGTACCACCAGGGACCGGCGGGATGGGAAGATGGGGTTGGGGGGGTGGGGGTGGAGGGGGGGGGCGAGGTGGAGACGGAGAAGAGGGGGACGGAAGGGGTGACTTTGTGGCGCTCGGGGCTGCGCAGGTGCGGAGTTGCAGTTTACGACTTTTTGGTGTAAAGATGCAACCTACTGTGCCACAGGAATGCTGTTGGTGTGCAACAGGCACAGGTCTTGCGGCTTGCGCGTGGAAGCTTTTCGGTTTACACGGGGTTACCGAGGACGACGATGAAGCGTGGAGCGTTCCTGTTACGAGTCGCCACCCATTCATTGGAACGATCCCGGCGTCGTGATGCTATTGTCCGACCGCCAACGTGGCCATGATTCGCATTTCGAGCGTAACCGTCCACGTCGTGCAGTGCTGCGACTCGAAGGCGGGAGGATTGGTGGAGCATATGCTGCTGTGGTGCCCGCGTCTTTGCGCCCCAACGGCTGGAATAGTGCGAGGCGACTTGACGAGAGCGATCAAACGTGCGACCGCGGCGAGTTATTTTGCGGCGTATTGTCCGGCGCAAGCTGGGTAATTTGTCCAGCGCCATCATTCCCACACTCCCGTGTCTAGCTAGCTTCTGTAGGTCCGCCGTTATCGTCTCCCTGCCCCCCGAAGCGCCAACAGGTGTTTTTTTGTTTGTCCGGCACCCGTGCACCGGTGTTTGGTTGTTCGAGCAGGGAATGATGGCAACGAGACGATCGCGGTATTCATCTTCGTACGGTGGGGGAGGCGCCCGGAGGCCCACGTACGTCCGACGGGTGAGTCTTGCCCCAGACCGTGGCAAACCGTGACAAGCTGCGGTGACCGCGACGATCTCGTTTTTGTTTTTTAAAGCTCCGCACACCTGTTGCTCTCCAGTTTTACCGCGTGTTGTCTGCGCATCGAAAGTGATGAGCGCAGGAGGGCAACGCCGAGAACATTCTCGCTGCTATCGAGGCGTGGAAAATGATATGAGCAGGAGAGCAAACAACGACGACGCTCTCGATTTGTGTCGGCTGGGGGCAAGAACGGTAGCGCTGAGGTGCACCCGGCGCGACCTTCTTTTTCCTAGAGGCTTTCCCACCCGCGAGATTTTTTAGAAACCCCCCCATCCCGCGTCTCGTTCGTTTTGTGCATGTTCCTGTATCGCTGCAACCCCCTCGACGGCAGAGGCGTCGTGGGAGTAGTGGCTACGGAAGCGGCAACATGGTCACAGCGACCAAGGTGTTGACCGCGCTTAACGTCATCGTCTTCATGTTCCAGACTCGTTACCCGGCCATCACAAGCGCTGGCTGGAAGGTGCGGGCCCCTGCGCACCGAGAACAGGCTTGCCAAGCGAGCAAGAAAAAACGAAAGTTGAAAACGCCTTGGGTTGAATGAAATTCTTGCGTGGTTGAAGGCGCCGTAGTTCTGAATTTAGCAGTTCGTCCTTGGTTGAAAAACGCCTTCGGTTGAATGAAATTCAACCGTGGTTGTGTGCACGCGTGGTGCCGGAAGATTTGACTTGAGCTCGCGCATTCGCGTGGCATTTGTCACCGATAATTATGGTAGCAGGAAAACCCTTCATTGTGACTGGCTGAAGGGTCCGGCTTCGTGGTGGCATATTCTGACAAGAGCTATGCATGATCGTAAGCAGGAAACTGCTCCTAGTGCCTCGTGTCGCGAACGGAATATTGTTTACAAAGCCGCACTAGCGGTTATCAGCATACGCGTGTAAAACCTCGGTATTGGGCACGGCCTCACCTCTTTCGCGAACGGAGCCCCGCGGTCGGTACTGCACTGTTTGATCTCCGGATACGCGGTATATAGACTATGCATCAAAATTCACTCCGAACTCCATTTTTGTTGTTGTTCTTCTTTGTCGAAAGGGGTCTCTGGTGAAGATGTGCCGTTGGTTACCAGCCATCAGGCGTGACACACTCTAGTACGTGTATGTGTCATATTACGACGGCGCTGGAACTTTCTGTCGCTGTTTGTATCCGGCGGTGCCTCCCTTGCATTGCTGTTTATTTCTCATGTGTTTAATCGTGTACACCCGCTTCGGGGCCCGTTAACCGCCCACCACAGCTGGCTCCGGCGATCACGCAGCAAGGACAGTGGTACCGCCTCCTGACTCCCGTGGTGCTGCACGGCTCCCTGGCCCACTTGCTGATCAACAGCATGTCGTTCAACAGCGTCGGTCCCGTGGTACGAGGCGCAAGCAGGCGTGTTTAGCCATTTTTTGTAGATTAAGGTAGAGTAATCTTCCTAACGAGACTTGAAACGATGCCTGGTAACATTCACTCCATTTTTGGAGGGGCAAGGTCATTGAGCGGCATGTGACTTCTACATGAGGCAAAAACTCGTGACAGGGCTAGCATCCGATGAAAAGCAAGTCAAGGCAGAGGGTTCCATCTTCTGCGCTAGGTGCCCGCCGCTTTTGAGCTCATTTCGTAATGCCCAAGTAAGTAGAACCTTGTCGCGACGCTCGGTACCGTGTCCTCTCGAGGTGCCTTGCCGACACAAGCGAATAGGGTATGTGCGCTGTCACGTCCTTATCCGATAACGCTACTTTGCGACTCGAGTCTGCAAACGGTTTCAGGGTTTCCACATTTTGTGGGATTCTTGCCTCGGTATGCCGGTGTTTTGTGCACAGGTGGAAAGCGTGCTGGGCAAGAAGAAATTTTTGGCGGTGTACGCTCTCGCAGGCATAGCCGGTAACGTCTTGAGCTGCGTCGTCAACCCGCGCACGCCGGTGAGAGACAGTGGGGGGGGGAAGCGGGAAGACTTGGCACGCAGAGCGGTAATTTCGCGCCCCTTGTGCTGCGTCCCCCTTATTCAGGACTGCCGTACGCTTCGTATGTGGTATTTGAGGATGGCGCGAAGGTCGCTCATGCCCTTGAGACCCTTGGTGGAAACCCAATAAGGGGCAGCCGAAACGTTTATATTGCTGTGTACCGTCCTGGGTTATAGACGATGTTAGTAGTGTGTGCCCACCCCCTTGCGATGGACCCGCCTTAACCTCGATCTATACTCCTCCTTGCTACAGGCGGTGGGTGCTTCTGGGGCAATTTTCGGTATGGTCGGTGCGTGGGGGGCGTTCTGCCTCATGAACGAGTCGGTCCTAGGCCGAGCGACCTCACAGCGCGCACTCCAGAGCGTGGCGCAGACGGTGATGCTTAACGTGGCCTACGGCATGAGCAGCTCGCAGATAGACAACATGGGACACTTGGGGGTGAGAGCCCGTGGCGGTATCTGTACCAACTTGACTTCTGCGTTGTAAGGGAGCAGCGCTATTGATATTTATAGATGCCGCGACTGACCCCCTCCCCCCTCCCGCTCGGCAAGGGCGAGCGCAGACAAGCGAATGATATTGTCGATGCATCCCCGGAAGCGTGCTGTCGGCGGAAACATGATAAGAGCGTTGTTAAAAAAAAACACAGGGCGCAGGCTGGTGCAGGATCGGACGACAAACCGCGCGCATGCTGCTGCGACCTGTTTTTGTCGTTTCCCGGTGCCCCAGCTCGGCCTGGCGGTCTGTGTAATGTCCAGACCGAAAATCGTCGTGGCAGGCGCAACGTTCTGTTTTCCCGGTAGTCCTCCGAGGTTCTGGGCCATTCCAATCGTAAAGCCTCCAAGGTTTCCCCCTTTTTGTTATCTTGATGTCCCGATTTCGATTATGTTTCCCTATTCCCTTCCGTTGCATCCCCGCGTGCATGCCCATGGACGACGGGACGACGCCAACAGGGTTTTTTGGGCGGCGCGCTGGTTACGTTTCTTATCGGGCCACGTTTGAGGAGGTAACGTACAACAAACGGCGTGGCTGATATAAAATTTGATATCCCAATCCTGGCATAAGTTCACATTTTCTACTCCGTGCGTAAATGTACGCTTGAGCCTTTATTCTCACGTTTTGTGTTGTTTTGTGCGGCCCAGTCGAAGTAATTTGAAGGACGGACGACGAATTTTGCGTAGGCGATAAGACATAGTGCAGTATCGAGGCCTGTTAACAGCGAGTGAAGCAACCGATGCCAATGTGTGGGTTTCGATGACGGCAGTCTTGACTGCTGGCAATTAGCTGCTGGCAACAGCTTTCTCTCAACTTGAGCAGAAAATATTGTGACGGTCGCATCCCACCCCCTTAACCCCGCGCTCCTTCTTCCGCGTCAGATATTGCGCTCTTAACGTATTCTGTACATGTACTGACGCTCATTGGCTCAGGTTACACCGTCTTCCGCGTGAGATATATTTTTTGAAAACTTATTCTGTAGATGTAGTGAAGCTTATTGGCTCAGGTTGCGCCGCACCCATATTAACCCCCCAGCCTTCTCCTCCTCCTCCTGCGACAGGCGATTGAACCCCTTCACGAACGAACCGTACATCGTCGATGAGAGCCCCAAGCTTTCGTTGCCGCGGTTCGGGAAGAGGGGCGGCGGCTTGTCTGAAGAGAGGCGATGGCCATGACAGCGCCTGTCGCAACCGCAACCGTTAGCGAGCGTCGCTCCTCGGCACCAGGATGCCGCTCTTTTATGTTATCACACGAAGTACCACATAGATAATATTTATAAGAAGTGTGCTGATGGTTCATTGTACAGCGGATGGGATGGGGTGGGATGGGTCGCGGGGGGGCGACAATACTGAGGTTCCGCACGCGTTGCTTGTAATAACCTTAATACCCGAGGGGAAGCTCGGCGATCTGATGCATGCACGCGAATGCACGGGCGCAAGGGAGATCTAAAAATGTAGAGATATTCACGGTTAGGTGTTTTTCCGCGCATGGGTCGCGCTGCGGGGGGGGGGGGGGACTGCGACAGCGGGTTCAACGGAAGATAATGTTGACGTTGACGCGTGCCGAACGTTTGTTTCGTAACTCTAGGAGGGGGGGTGCGGCTGCTACTAGAGGAGGGGGGGTACGGCTGCTACACACGCTTGGGCGACACGGCGACGAACACTATGACAGAGGTAGCAGTTTTCGTCTGAAATGTTTTCTGAATGACGGGGCTCCTCAACCAAAAATCGTCGGAAACTCGTCATTTTTTTTTGCATGATTCTCGCTGTGTACGCCTAGGACATGGGATTTCTACGTCCGGTGTAGCAATTTTTCTTTTTCTTTCCAAATCGGTTTTTGGGAGAGGTCTTAGGCTCCCAAATTGAGGAAACCTCAGAAAAAAAGCGGCGCGCCTCTATCGTAGCCCGCGTCACGTGTCACGCGCTTTCTCGAAGACTGCCCTTCCAACACTTGCTTCTTGTCTCCCAGTTGCTGTATTTGCTGTTTGCATTCACGCGCCCTGAACTTGTTTCGGGTGCTGCGTCTACCTGTAAAAGCCTCCTGTCTGGTTTGGCGTCGCCTTTGGTGGCCGAAGAAGGCCACGACTTGCTTGGGGTGCTGCGTCTGTCTGTAAAAGCCTCCTGTCTGGTTTGGCGTCGCCTTTGGTGACCGAAGAAGGCCACGACTTGTTTGGGGTGCTGCGTCCTGTAAAAGCCTCCTGTCTGGTTTGGTGTCGCCTTTGGTGGCCAAAGAAGGCCACGATTTGTTTGGGGTGCTGCGTCTACCTGTAAAAGCCTCCTGTCTGATTTGGCGTCGCCTTTGGTGGCCAAAGAAGGCCACGACCAGAAAGCGGTAGAATGAGAGTCGTTACGGGGGGCGGTAGAGCGACTATAAATAAGAGCCTTTACGGTTGTGCTGTGTGTGCGTGAGTGAGAGTTGCGCGCTAATAATCAAGCAGCCGTCCTTTTTTTTCTGCTAAATCGATTTTCTTGCGCACGCGGCGGTCTGTTGTTGTTTAGACTTTTTTTTTGTACTAGACTCCGCGTAAAGCGTGCGTACCGAAAAGAAGGAGGCTTAACGCCTCTAGAATCGTACCCGCGTTTTGAGAGACGAACGGCGTGGATTAAGTGATCGACACAACTTGTCCATTAGTAAAAATTAGCTCAACAATTCTTGCCCCCACTCCCTAGAGCTAGCGGTAAAGTCAGCCATCCCCGCATCGCCCTCTTATTCGGCGGAAGGCACGTGCTTGTACAGCACTGCAACAGCAGCGCGTACGAGCGATATTGTCATCATGTGGACTGGTGTGCTCTCGGCATCTTCCGGTCGCTTGTTGAGTCTGTGCAAATGCTGCACGTATCACTGGCATGACACATGTCTCGTAAGCCGCATACATACACGTATGTGCGGCACTCACGGAACCGAGCTATGAGTAGGGGACAAGTTTGCGCGCAACCAGTGCGCTGCTTTTTTTGTGAACGTTTGAGTTTGCGAGCGGCGGTTAGGCTGGAACCCCATGGCTTGAAGTAAAGCGCGCAGCAGCAGCGCAGCCGTCGGCATTCTCTGAGGTCGAGGGCACGCCTTGATACGGGGCGCAAATTCACGGACCGTTGCCTGGCGCGTCAGCAGTAGTACGAAGTTATAATTTTGCGTTAACGCCTTTTCAACGGAAACCCGTTTTTGTGGACAAGTTACTCTGAAACAGTATAGGAAGGGGTTTTCAGGCTGTAAAGGGGATAAGCAAGATTCGGTTTCGACCACGGTGTCCTAGCGTGTTTCCCTTGACGTGTCGCCATTGTTAAGGCGCCACGCGACAGGCATTCTAGAACTGGTGATATTGTTGCTGTACCAGTGAAAGTGATGATTCACCGACCTTTTTGCCGGCGGTCCGTACTGCTTATTTTAGCTGTTTTTTGGCTTTGCTGATACAATCAAGGATTGCCGCAAGCCACGTTCCGTCCCTTTGACGGTTCCGTCCCTTTGACGCAGTGAAGCCTGGACGAGACACAGGGCGCGACCGTGTCAGCTGTGCTTTCTTTTACCTTCGTAATTCAGAAGTACTAATGCACCGAGGAAACTACTACTGCACGGAGGAAGCCGAAGCTAATATCTCGAACTGTAACGAGGCAACTGCTGGCATAAAAAACTCTTCTCTCTACGGTAGAACTGGCTGCTCCCTGCTATTCCGAGCACCCACGTTTTTTTCCACAACCATTGAAGCACGGCAATATTTCCCCTCGCCCCTCCCTCCCACCCCCCCACCCCACCCCCCCCTCCCTCATCTACACACAGGGCGCGACCGTGTCAGCTGTGCTTTCTTTTACCTTCGTAATTCAGAAGTACTAATGCACCGAGGAAACTACTACTGTACGGAGGAAGCCGAAGCTAATATCTCGAATTGTAACGAGGCAACTGCTGGCATAAAAAACTCTTCTCTCTACGGTAGAACTGGCTGCTCCCTGCTATTCCGTGCACCCACGTTTTTTTCCACAACCATTGAAGCACGGCAATATTTCCCCTCGCCCCTCCCTCCCACCCCCCCACCCCACCCCCCACTCCCTCATCTATACCCATCATCCGCGCTTTGGAACTCCGTGTTCCATCGTCCAGCCCTTTCGGGTCCCCAGATGTGGCGGGTACAACTGCTCCCACCCTGCCCCGCTCAAAAACCCGATGCAGAGATGGAACAAGCCTTCCGGGCAAGAGTGCACGTAGTACCAGACAGCAAGCCCCCCCCCCCTTCTCCCAGAAACGGCAGAAGAGCCAGCGCGAACGCTGTGACCTTGACCTGTGGGCGCTAAGACGGTGCCGCTTCCGACCGTCAATACCCTGCTGTTCGCCTCGGATTCCCCGCCTTTGGGATCTGTCAGCAGCTCGACTTCTCCCATCGCCACCCCGAGCAGGATACCCCCGCTCTCCGCCGTATTGTCGGTGGGTTTGCCTCCGGCGTTGAAGGCGTGACCGGCAGCGGGGTTGGGCAGGGGGTTCACGGCACAGAGTTCGGTGGTGTTGAAGTTGGAAGGGTCGTAGCCCCCGAGGAAGACGTTGGACAGGCCTGTCTGTCCCGCGCGAGCAGCGAAGAAGGTCACCCCGTGACCCCGCATGGCCCACTTTGCGCGCACCGACTGACGGCGTTTTGTGTCGTGTGGATTGCGAGGCGAAAGGAAGCGAGGGGTGAGGAGTGGGTGGGGTTCCGGGAGCGGGAGCGGGGGGAAGTCTGAGTTTGAGCGTGAGTCAGAGAAAGTTCTACTGTGGACGAAAACAACAGCACGAATTCATTCATGATAGACTCGGCGGTGGGTGGGAGTCCACACATAGTCGCCGCACAGCACGGCTGGCCATGGGCGACATACAACAGTACATATTCGCGGGCTTTAGAGGAGCTCCGAACAAAAATTTCCTCGGAATTTCCTTCGGTCGTTTGCGATTCTATGGGTGGTGGTGCGTCGTAGCACGGTACAGCACACAGCATCCACGCCAGAGAAAGCACAGCATCCACGACGGTCGAATCGACATATAAAGCTTCACAAGCCACAGCATCCAAGCACAACTCGCCCCATAGCGTTCGGGTCGGGGCGCTTGTGTGCCCGGTCATCGGTCGTCCATAGCCACGAAAAAAAATAACAAAAAAAGAAACGGCGAACCGGGAATCGAAGTCAGGATCAAACGATCAGTATGGTGTCGGTCAGACTACCGCGCCATGGCGCCATATCACCAACATGGTGTCCGTCAGACCACCGCGCATGCGCTACATCAACCCTTCGATTCCCCCCCGCTCCCCCACCACCAACCTGCGTATTTTAGCCTATATCTATGGTAGAGAACCGCCACGATTCGGAGCCAAAGAAGTTTCCAGGAATCAGGTTGGTCTAAAATGCGTCAATACAACCTCACATACAATCTGCTATCGGGGAAAGATCATGTCATTCGCCGTGCTGTAATACGTACGCACTCGCGCGCCAGGTTGTTAGAGATCGGTGAAGACGACCGCGCCGCTCAGTACAACTGACGCTACTCCCGTGGGTACCACGAGTAGCAGGGCACGTTTCGCGATACGCGAGGAGTAGCAGCTTTGCAAAAATAATGGCAAACAAATCCTCTCGCCCTCACAATCGGGTATCTCTGCGACTCTGCGTGAATCACGGCACAAATGCGCGCCGCTGACTTTTCCCAAAGACTTTCGTCGTGTCATTACTCTCGCCGCACCTCCATCACCCCCGAAGCCCTGTCGAGCTCCGCCTCTAGCGGCGGCAGCTGCAACCATTCGGCGTTCGACGGGCCCTCGTCCCCAAACTTCTCGTCAAACACGTCCACCGTAGGCTCGATCCAGCGCGCGAACGGACGCCCGTTGACAGACTTCCACCCATCTACGGTAGACATCGGGGGCGTGCGCGGCCTTTTAGAATTTCCATTGCGTCCTCCTCGTCCACCGCCACCGGCAGCTGGGCTGCTTTCTGCCGACTTCTTGGCGAGCTGGAGGAGCATGTCAGGGTCGAGCACCATGCGGAATACCTGGCGTAGCGACCATGAGTTAATGGGTGAGTTTCCGAGGCGTTTTTTCTTTCTAGAGAGCACAAGACTTCGAATTTATCCTACCTGGGGGGTGTTTCTTCGTTCAAGCGTGTGTCGCGGAGATACTGCTAGATGTCAGCAACTACACACCCTCTGCTCACTGGGTATCTATACACGTTATTCTGCTACACGGTAAGCGGGTACAAGCTAGTAAGAATCCACCTCAAAAATTCACGTTGGAGGATCTGTTTAGCTGCCGGTTGCTATCAGCGGCGACCTCGAACGGTGGGCGGCGACAACCGCATGCCTGGGTGCGCCCCACGGGACAACGGTAATGGCGTTTTCCACTCAATCACCCATGACTAAAACGCTCTGAGAAACCACCAAAATATAAATGATTTCGCACGCGAGTGGCTGGTGGTACCATGAAACGGGGGAGTAGTCGGCAGCGATCTGCCCGCCCTCATCCCCATGACGAAGAGCACACCTGCTGAGCCGTGAAAGGCGACCCGTACAGGTGTACCGTCTGCACAGCTGCCGCGGATCCCCTCCGCGTGCTGCCCCGACCCCGTGGTTGATGCATCACCCTCACTAACGCCTCCTCGCGCACAAGCCCTCCTCCACCCCCGCGACCGCCGACCCCACCGCCAGCTCGCCAGGAAAACTCGTGCCCCTCTCGGCTCCACTCTACCGGGAAGGAGCCGAGGACGTGGCGCAGGGGCAGCAGCACTTGCGCCAATACGTACACGGTAATCAGCGCCGCGACGGGCGAAGACGGTCTGGGCTGCAGCGGCAATTTTTTCTTTGGGCGCACCCCACCACCGTCGCCGCCGCCTTCGCTCGTGCTCTCCCCGGCCCCTGTCGGTACCGCTGCCGCCGACTCTCGAACGTTCTCGCTGGCTCCGCTCCCGCCAACTGCGCGGGTTGTCCCCCCAGCCGGGCGTTCCCTTCCCCCGACGCGGCCGCCGCTAGATCCAGCAGAGTAACCGCCGCCCCCCAAGGGTCTACGGACGCGCCCACCTCCTCGGTTCCTTCGCGCCGAAGAACTAACACCGGAGTCATAGGAAACCGCCGGTTGAAGCCACGCTTTAGCGCGCTCCATCTTCTCTTGCAGGTCCGCCGGGTCCACGAAAAGAAATCCCGTCGCCACGATGAGAAGGTGCCATGCACGCGCGTCGGGGCGGCCAAACACGGAAGCGGCGAGGTGTACGGCGGTCTGGATAGCCAGACCGGCCGGGCGGTAGTGTGGCGCCGCCAGAAGGGAAACGCCAAGGAAGAGGTCCAGGAAAATCATGAAACCGTTCATGCGGACGGCGAGCGCCTGTCACGGAGAGAGCAAACACAATCGCGGCGAAATACGGCGGGGAAAGAGACGTACGTGGGACATCGGGCAGTCAATTTCGGGGTTGGCACGCGTTGGCGCCAAATAGGTTCCCATGGGAGGGCATGCTCGCGAGTAGGGCGGATGGTGTTGGGTCGGCAGGGCCGGGCAGCCGTTTTCGCAGCTCGAGATCGTGAGGGCTTACCCGAACGCTACTTTGAGCGCCTGTTTCGAGTCGCTTCGGACGCGAAATGCACAAAGCGGACAAAGTTCGGTGATTTACACCAAGGGCACTTGATCATAAATCGTCACTGAAATTTGAGGCTGAAACCCATTCGCCATGATCCGTGCTGCCACCGTGCCATCGTGCACATATTGATCGGAGACAGTTAAGTCTGGATTTCAGTCGAGTCCAAACGCGCCCGTGACGGCGAGGCCCAAGCGTAGATATTGGCGTTCGCAGTCCTGCGGTATGTCGTACATCGAACACTATAACCATCGAAGTTGCGCAAGAAACTTGTCGCAACACAGTGATCGCTACTGCTACGAGAAACGTGGATTAGCTTTCGCACTTCGGGCAGAGGAAGCGTTTGGTAGAACTTCAAGCCGAGACCGATCTCGCTGTAAGAACACGCAACGTGTTTCTGCTTTACTGATCATCCCCTACCCGGCGACAAAAGGACCATTGCATCTTCGCACGCATCCTCCGAAAGCCGAACCAGAAACCATCTCCCTTTCTGTTAGCCTCTGACGTCAGAGCATCCGCAGCGAAAACTACATCTTGCCGACAAATATCGCGGATGGACATCTTAAACGCTCGCAGTGGGGGCGAGTTCAGTCGAACAAGGCTTCTACTTCCGCTTCTGCTTCCCATCTTGGCCATCGGGACCCAGCCAGACGCGCCATCAGCGAGATGCGTCCCCCACGAGCAAAGCGCACCGAGTCACCGCGCACTTATCCGTCCAAGCTATACGCGACCTTCGTCATCTGCAAGGCCCAACAACAACGCACGCCGAGTTACCGCGCGCCGAATTATCCTCCCCAACTATGATCCTTGTCACCTGCAAGTCGCCCCCTCCTAGTCCTGGGATGTCGTTCAAGAGTGCCCAATCAACCGCCCGCCGGAATAATTGCGTAGGAGGCATGCTTTCCAGCGTGTGCAGCAACGGCTGCCCCCCCAGAAGCCAGTCCACCGTGGTTGCTTTGGCAAACCCCCGGTGTATATGCAGGATGCAAACCTGGCCGTACAGGCAGCAACGAATGCAGGGGAGGGTAGAACAGCGCGGATTCGTACGGTATGCGATGGCTTTAGCTTGACCCCGGACATGTATTAGAGGTGAGGCGGCTACGTGCCTGGCTAGAGCACCTCGTTAGCGGCATAAAATGATCTATCCTTCTAAAGGCGCCGCTAGAACCTGACCAAGGAGCAGTTCCCATCGCAGCAAGTACACACCCCTCGTACGATACAGCAGTAGCATGTCCCTCGAGTGCTCCAAGGTCTATAGTACGGCTACAGTAACACGCCGAGAGGCACGAGATGCCTTGATTGCTACCATCAGGAACCTCTCGCTGCCTAGCTAACGCAGCAGCAACACGCACACCATTGAGGAGCGGTTGGCGACCCTTAACCTCCACCTGAAATCTGAGCAAGAGTACGTGCCAGTGAGGGACGGTATCGAGCGGCTGATGTCGCAGTGCTGCGCTCCTCCCCCCGCCACCATGAGCGGGGCCCTCGTCAAGGCTCTGGGCCTCCAGGCCAAGGGTCTTTCCACAGTCAGTGAAGGAAAGGAGGAGGCCGACGAGCGCAAACAGGTAGGCCTCGTCCGTGTACAAGCTCTTCTCCAGGAGCAGCAGGTAGAACTTGCGCAGAGAAGAAAGCAAGGGGGGGAAGCCAGGAAGTGGGACGGGTGTCTTCGATCCCGTGCACACCTTGCACGTCGGACCAGAGGTCCCGAATCTGTTCCGGGAACCAGGCGAAATTTCGTGCAAGCGAGAAAGCTCGCTAGCGGGACTTGCTGCGAATCACGGCACGACTATATACTGGAACTGCACGAACCAACGGTCTACACACCTAGTGCGCTCGACCTTGTCTGTGCGGTCTCTCACATCGAACCTCTGCGTTGTCTTGCACCCCACACCTGCATCATTGAGGCAGCAAAAGCAACTGCGTTGGGTCGAAACCCCACGGAAAGCGCGGCTCCCGCGGCGCAGAGGCACCAGCACGCTGTCCGCACCGCGTCCGCGCTCGGGGAGCCCAACTCGCCGAGAAGCAGGAACCCGTGGCCGAAGTTGAATACGTTCGGCGCAACCTCCCCCGCCGCAGACGGGGAGCTGCTCTGACTCTGAGAGAACGACGCGTCGACGGCGCCGCTGCTCATGAACGCGAGGGTGCGCTGCACGAGGAGCATCCCGTAGCCGACGCGAAATAAGCCTGGTTTGGAAGTGGTCAGCGGGCACAAGGAAGCGAATAAGAACGAGCAGTTGAGTGGTGCGATTTCAAAGCCGGCTGCCGCTGAGGTCAGGTCGATGTTTTTGGCGCGTTGTCCAGCGACGAAATTTATGGCGGAAAAAACGGTCAGGTGTGCGAAGTGGCGCCCCGTCCGATGGGTTTGCCCAGGACGAACCCGTTGGGGTCGACAGTCGACAGCAGCCGATAGAGGTAGACAGGTGAAACTGATGTCCGTACCGGAGCTCTATTTGTATTTCCATGAACTACTATTGCGAATCCGGCATTGCTGCAATGCATCAATTCCCATTCATGCCTCCTCCGCAACGTGGTAACCCTGTTTCGCGGGCCAACTGAAGGGCTACCCTGATGGTGGTTCGTGGGTTCGAGTCCTGGGGAATATGGTGTATCAGTTTCACCGGAAAATGACGTGACCTTTACGAGGTACCGGGTACAGCACTTGTTCCAACGGCCGATAGATACTGTATTGCCGTGCTCTTCTCGTCGACAGGCATGTCTGAGGCAACGCCTGCGGACGGCCCACCTCATATCTTCAGGTGATGCGTGTTGGCTAACATTGTGATGTTGCTTGCTGTTCACCATCGAGTGAGCTCTTCGGCCGTTTCTCCAAGTACGGAATTCCAAGTCGACAAACTGCAACACATATCTCACGCAACTTCGAGAAGCGTGAGGCATGCGCTACGAGTAGTGCGGGTGCAGCTGGAAAGATTATGCCAGGAATCTCGCCGAGTCCTGCACCGACAGGGGCCGACGTCAGCTACGGCACAAGTAGGGCAGCCGGATACCTACTTGCTGAACGGGTATCAGAACCCACACGCAGGAGCGAGCTACGTATCACATGTGTATCACTTCGAATAACCGCGATCGCGAATCCAAAAGCTCGGGACGAAGGACGCTACATAAGGCGACGGCGGGGCAGGCAAGGTGTAACGGGCCATGTTTTTACACTGCAGAAAATAGAACTCAATCCGCAATGCACTGGTAGAGCTTACGTATCAAACTACCATCTCGATAGCTCCGCGTAATGGCATGCTATCAATCCCAACCTGGTATAGATACCCACCTAGATTATAACCTGGCTCGCCGCGGAGCAGTTGGTCTTCTCTGCGAGGCTCGGTTCCCTTCCATCCTCCATGTCGAGGCTTGCGAAGGACAGGTGCAGGAGTTGCAGGGGTGGTGGCAGTCGCCGAAGCAACGGGAGCCGCATGCTCGTCGACGGCACCGACACCATCATGATCGTCTTCCCTTCGTGGGCCAGCACCTCTCCTGCGCTGCATGGCGTCTCCCTTCCGACCCTACAGCACAGGATGGTGCCAGCGCCAGTGCTATTAATAGGTGCTTCGTGGAACCAGGTCGAAAGCCAAACAGTAGGTAAAGCTGGTGCTTCATGTTTCCCCCAATAAAAAAGCCGTGCTGTTAGATACGAACTCCCGACTCGATTTCTGACAGCCGCTCCACACATGCTCCACCGCAAACTGCCGTACATTCAGCGTTCATCACACGAGAACGGCCGCACCCGCCCGCAAAATAACCCAGCGGTGCAACCTTACCCTTGTTTATTCTACTGTGGCGTATTGCGTGGGCCAGTTTCGTTGTGAATAGGCGACTCGACGGTTGGCGTGCTGCCAACATCAGCCCTCTTCCTCGAGAAGGAAGGGCGCATTATTTTTGCTTCAGCAAGGGATAGGGTAAACAGCGAGGGCACGACCAGGTGAGGCGAAGGTCCGGCCTGAACGATAGCATCGGTGGGGTTGAGTGACATGTTTGAGATAATAGAGGCTCTGCTGGTCGGTTGGCCGTGCGTCGTTTGTGCGTGGGCTCCTTGTCATGGTGCGCATGAGGCATGAGTATACCTGCGTAGCACTCGACAGGTTCGTCTTGAAGTCGTGCACGTGTACGCCCTGTATGATACCACTATGGACGGAAATTTAAGAACTTTGTGTATTAAAATTTATAATAAAACGGTAATTATATTTAAGTCCATTTTGGTATATTTCTTGTCATGCTGCCACTGCCGTCGAGGCCTTGCGCGAGTATGTACTCTTCCTTGTGCTGTACGAGTCGGACTTGTCTGACTTGTAGAGCTCGAGAGTGGCAAGAAATGAACAGGGTGTGACTTCAAGAGAATGGAGCAGTTGCCGTAGGTGTAGGTGTACCCCGGCTCGGTAAGGAGCCTCCTCTTTTGAAGACGTTGGCGATGTGGGTAATGTCTCCTCTGGCTGGAGGAAGCAAAACGCGAAACATGTGCAATGCGAAACATGTGTAATGGGGAAAACGGTACTCTCCAGCAGCATGTATCGTTACTTGTGCTGTATAAGGGAGGGTACCTGTATTGCATTCCGTACAGACAGGGAGAGATCGGGGATGTACGAGCAGTGATCGCCCATATAATCCGGTCATGGAACGGGTGGGAGCCGCCGCTGCGAGCACCAACTACGAGTGCTGTAAGCAGTGCTTATTAAAAATGCGCATCCTGCGCTGTTCCAGTTCTGAATTGCAAGTTGAAAGTTCAAGCGCACGAGACGGGGAAGAACGCGGAGGAACGTATTCCTTTCCGACTGGTTGATTGTAGATAGTAAGGGGCTGGCCCCATCATTTTGTGAGTGTATGGTTGCCCCAAACGTGTCTGTACCAGTGGTTCTATATCCCAGCTCGATAAGCACTACCGTACCGTGTCGCCTCGGCTCCAAGCATGCCCTACGTTCGTTTTGCCACAAAACTTTACTTTCGCCGATTTTTGCCTATCACGCCCTCGCCTCTTCATTTTCTCGCTGATTGTTGCTGATCATGCCTTCCCCCCGCCTCCCTCCCCCCACCTCCCCACGGCCCCACCCCGTGCCCGTGGCCAACCCCGGCCTTACGATCGAGACAGCTGACAATGTCTCCCATGACGAAGCTATACGGGGTGTGCTTGCTCGTGGCCGCGTCAACCGTCCCGAGCTCCGCCTTCCTGGCGCCGTTAGCACTAACAACGGGAACCTCCTCGAGGGCCAGCCAACTTCGGGCCGCGGGGGCGCGATCAACGTCGGACTGGTGAGTCCTTTCCGCCTCTTATTAATGGTACGGAATGTGCGTTTCTACTCTACACCGCGACAAAACCTAGGGACCCCTTTCAATATAGCTCAAGCCGGATTATACGTATCGTACGTCCGCAGCCGCCGACCGAAATACGAAGAACCAGCGCGTACGACTTGACCGCAGTTGCAACTATTCTGCTGAGCGAGTTCCTAGCGACGGCTACGAGTATCGGTGTGATTTTTTTTTTTCGAGCGAAAGTGCTCTGCGACTGTTTCCACTGCGAGACACCTGGTTGCTTGCCTGCCTTTCTATGCATTAGTTCGGGGGGAAAAAACACTCAAGAGAGCTGCTTGTCTAGACTCCCAGTTAGGTAGTTTGGTTGTGTGTACATATTTTCCCGGTAGGGTTTCACGCCACGGTGTACCGGTACAAGTTACTCGTCAACTATCGGTCTATAGGTCTACACTCATCAACTAACTGCCCACCTATGGTCTACTATTCTATAAAAAGTCTCCGGTGATGCACCTTGAACCGTACTCTGTACCCCGAGCGATGGCCTACCAACAAAATACTTCTACGCAACACTATGAGAAACAATTTATTTACAAACGTAAAACGTAAACGGTAGGAGGGAGTCTTTTTTTTTCTGCGACCCTTCTGTCGTTAGGTTCGCACGCTCCGCCACACTAATTCGTGTGTTATACCTGGTATAAGACGCGGTACCATACGATTTACTTCTAAATGAATCATACCATATGCCATACAAGGCTTCCGTTCGGGATGGGGTTGACGTGATAGTCCCGGGGGGCTCTTGAAGTCGAAGAGAGGAACACAGGCGTCCCATTGATATTCATGAGTTGCTGCTGCTGTTTGCTTCGTATACCAGGCATGTGGTTCGACGATGTGTGTCTGGCTGTTGCATCGAACGTGAAAATAGGTGTTGTCGTTCGATCTCCTCCTTCGCCGCCAACCACCCGAACATACACCGTGACTACCGTGTCTGCTGGCACAGAGGCAAGAGGTTCAAGCGTGGCTGCCGTTCTACCGCTGCTGCACTGTAGACACGATTCATTAACGGTATTCTCATCAGGAAAATGTTACCGAACACCACCGGTAGCGAATAAAAGCTAGCCAAGACACAAAGAACTCTCTCTCTCTGGCCAGCGGGTCTTTACCACCGACGAAGCTGTGATCGGCAAGCCCGCGGTTGGCGGTTGCAGGCGTAGGCTTCCCGCATGTCTTTTCGCTCACTCCCGCAAATGTCTGCGGCGAAACTTCTTCGCGGCTGCCCTTGCCCTTACCTTAGCCTTAACCCTGTACCTAACCGTCGCGCACGGTGTGCTCGGGTGGTCCCAGCCAAGGCCGGCGAGCGTGCTCGGCGTTGAGCATGGCCGCTGACATGGCGACGGTGGAAGTGGCGCAACAGGAGGAGGAGGAGGCTGGCGACTTGTTCGCCTCGCTTCGGCCTTTCACTGAGAGCCCGGTTTTTGTCGGCGTTCAGGTGAGATTGTTTTCGGGAGCGTGCGTGTTTATTTTGTTTCTCTGGCGCATGCATGTTTGAGTTTCGATAGGTTGTCCGTCGTCCTGTGGGTTTGTTTTATTTGGCGGCGCTCAACCCGATTTACGAGCCGTATGTCCGGTCCAATCCTATCAAGCCGGCGGTCGCTCACTCAGAGAGCAACCAGATGCGAAGAGTGTTTGGCACGAACGGATACGTTTGTTGCTGTTGCTGAATTGCAGCAGCGTTTCGGTCTCCCGTCCCCCTCAAGACGAGATCACACGTCCTTTTTGCGCCTGTGCTTTCCTCTTGCAAAGAATCATGTAGTGACTGTCGCCCCGTCCTGTTAGCTCCGCTCTTGCTCCGGCCGCTCTCTTTACTGCTCCGCCTCCTGTGATTGAACTACCCCTCCGCTCCGTCGCGAAAGGGGTGCGTAGTCAATGGCCAAATGACTAAGGCAAGCAGCAAGTGAGTACGCCCCCCTGCCCCCCCCCCCCACCCCCGTCCCTATCTTCCCCCCCTCTTCAATCCCCTACCCAACCTCACTTCCACCCCCCCCCACCCCGTCTCCCCCCACCCCCCATCCCCCGACCCCACCCATATACACCCCACCTCGCCCACGTACCCTCCAACCCCCCGGTCCGCACCCTCTTTGCCCGCGAAACAGGCGGTGTTTGTGTTATCGATCGCGTGCCTCGTGGACGCCGGGTTTTCAGGAGACTGGCAGGCGAGGGGCGTGCTGAGCGACATGGCGTCGGACACTGCGCGTACGGCGTGCTACACCGCAGCCGCGGCGCACGTGGTTTTGACAGGAGCGTCAGCTTTCATCGCGAAGGCGAAGGGGGTTGGCATCGCCTCCGCGGCGGCCACTTTGCTGGTAAGGCACGATCAACGACTCCACGAGAGGCCAAGGCTATATAATAGGCAGAGCACATTAGGTCCACGGCAGGGGGAGCACTTTGCTAACAAAACACGATCATTTTTTGCTGGCTTGACACGATCAATTGTTACTCGTAAGACGCGATCTTTTTTTTTGCTGGCAAGACGCGATGGATCATTTTTGTTGAAAGAGGCCTCGAGACAAGACGGCGCATTGCGTAGCTTGTAAAGCTGGGTAGGTAACAATGAAAATGGTCGAAGTCACTCACCTTACATATGTGTGTGTAGTCCTTTATGCAGACAAGGTTGGGGGTGATTATTTTGTTGACTGGTTGGTTGGTTGGTTTGTTGGTTGATTAGTTTTTTTTGTTGTTGTTGTGTTTAATTTGCTACTTGCGTGTCGAAGGACGCCATACGCAACTGTAGCGCCTTTCTCGGCACTACCTAACAAGGGTGACGTCGGCGGGTGTGATTGCGGATCCTTTTGCGGTTGCTGGCGATGTGTAGTTAGTCAATGCACGGACAAGACATGGTATCGTCGCGCGGGACATGTTTTTCTTGTGTGTTTTTTTGGGAAAAGGGCGGGGGAAGGTGCAGCAAGTTCCCGCGTGAGACTGGCGGATCTCTGCAGCAGGGAACCATAAACAGGTCGAGTTGTTGAAACCGTAAAGTATGAGCTGAGGGTTCATGGATTTGTGCTTGGATAGAACCCTCTCCCTTTCTCCCAGTGGAAGTCAATGATGAACTATAGCGTTTCCGATGCTCGACGACAGCAGTCTCTAGTTATTGGCGCGGGTTTGTGCTCCGCTAATAGTCCCTTCATCCTCAATGAATTGCGTTTAATTGACTCCAAAATTCGGGGCGCGTGTGATTTGACGTTTGTACCTTGGCCGCACCGCTGTGCAGACGGGACCACTGGGCTTCCTGAAGGTGGCAGCCTTGCGCGACCAGGAAGAGCTTGAAGCGCTGGCCGGTAAGCCCCCTGCCCTCTCCTTTTTGTTTTCCTTTTATTCCTACTGTGGTGATTGCTGGAAAGAATAACCTACCGTGCTATCGCTGACTGAGTATCGTAGTAGTTTATTGTCCTTCTGACCGACATATCAATACCCCTGTTTTGGTAATGTGGCGCCCTGCCCCCTTGACCGCCGTCGATTCCCCGATTTTCGTGTGTAGCGCACCCGTGCGCCGAGGAAGACGGGGTGCAATTTTCCCTTCGTTGTAGTGAAAGTTGTGGTCTCATATGCTACCGTAGGAGTGCACCTCGATTTTCTCACGGGTCTTCACAGGTCGGGTCATTTATCGCGGGTCGAACCGAGTCCGGGCAACCCGACCCGACCCGACCCGTGAGGTTTGAAAACCTCCTGACCCGACCCAACCCGAACACTTTGAGATTTTAACAACCTCCTTACACGACTCGACTCGACTCGCGAGATGTTTCATGACCTCCTGGGCCGACCAGGCGGTCGGGTCATGACCCGTGAAAAATCCTGGGTTTTCTTAGGGTCCTGACTTTTTAAGTATCTCTACGATGCACGTCCTGGTAGAGGTACCAGGTAGCGCTTTTGGGCTAACTATTTTCTGAGTTGCCGACTCCTCGGCTGGGGAAACTGCGCAAAGTCTTTGGCGGCCCGTTTGCGTTTCCTAATGTGTTACTTAAAGCTGTACGCCGTTTGTGTTTCCTGTCGTATTATTACTAGTTGTGCACTGTTTGTGTTTCCTAATGTGTTATGACGAATCACACGCCCTTTGTTTGTGTTTCCTAGTGTGGTATTACGAGTTGTACAGCGTTTGTGTTTCGTAATGTGTTATTTACGAGTTGTACACCTATAGCCCATGGGCTTGCTTGCTCATCGAACGGAGCGAACAACGGGTATTATACTCGAGTTTTGGGGGAGACACTGAGCGAGGTCCTCATGTGAGGAGCCGAAGAAAAAAATGAGATGGGCCCCTACCAGAACATCCCTCCTATTCCCTACCCAAAACATGGTTTTGAGACAACATGATGGATAATACCGCACTAATGTCATCATGGTTAATTGCTGGCTTGATGGATAATACCGCACTAATGTCATCATGGTTAATTGCTGGCTTGATGTCCATTATTGCTGTATATCTTTAATTTTGCCTTTGATAATGATGGCTCGTGAGAACTTACTAGAAAAGGCCGGTGTATCACGCAGCTACGAGTAGCAATGATGAGTATCGACCCTACATTTTGTCGAACTCACAGCCGACGTTGTTAGAATCTTTTTGTAAAATACTATGGCCGAGGCATCTGCCTGCCGAACAATGTTGTGTACCAGTCGTTTATACCTGGTAGGGTATTCATTCTAACGACGTTAGGGTTTTTGCAATGTACCAACTTTGGTTGAGTAGGAGTTGGGTAGGAAAATGTATGAAGAAAAGTATTGAAACCGTCGAACGTCATAATCCAAGGCCAACCCAACCCACGAAAAATCAGCCATAAATTGGGTTAGAAATACGTTTTCCTATTATTCTGTATTATCTAACGTAATTTTTTCGTGGATTGATTGGCCCAGGGTTATGATGTTCGTTGTTTTCAACACTATTTAGAAAAATATTGTCTAAACACGTCAGCTATGAGTTCGATAAATTTAGGGTCGATACTCATCTTTGCAACCTGCGTGATGACCTGATTTTGCAAATGCAATGGAGGAGTTAATCCCTCTAGAGCCCCCGAGCCCCTCCCTATACTAATCCAAGTAATTTTGTCCCCAAAAACGGGTTTCCAGTTGTAAAATGGTGAAGTTGACACACGACATGCATGAAAATGTGTGGAAGTAAGTGTGGTGAGCTTAACCCTTACTTTTTCTTTCGAAACCATCCCGACTACCACTGTACTGTTGTTGTGGGCAGCACACGTAATAAGAAATACATACCAGGTATGTTGTATTTTTCTTCACCACCTTTAGTAGTACACAAATACCCCATTACTACTTTAGTAAGTAAGGTAAACCAAACCGGTACCCTACTTCTGTCTAATAAAACAACTAATGAGAGGTTATTAGTACATCGAAGTGGCCAGATAGCTATTGGTATGTCAATTGGTTTTACATGATAGGTAACATAGTACAATGTCATCTTAGGCCATGTCTTAATACAGTTGGATTTGTCGGTCGAAAACGGCCTTTTTCGACTGAAGCCCAAATCGGACTTTCTTACACAGTCGAAAGAGGGCTTTTTCGACTCAACGTTTTTCGACTGAGAATTCCGACTGGCGGATCCAGTCGAAAAACTTGATTTTTTGGACTGGATCTGCCAGTCGAAAAACTCAGTCGGAAAGGTTTTACACCTGCTTTTTGAATCCATCGCATCGTTCATCCCACCACAAAACACACACCCACACGCCCACACACGCATACCAGGTACCACACAGCAGTATCATACAACAGCGTCGACGCTGCCTTGGCTATCACTGCTGTTGCTTCTCGCTGCAAGTCAGCGTGGCGCACTCCTAGCTCCGCTCGCAAGTAGCGTGTATCGCACGACAGCGGTAGCGCGCGTTATCGATGCCATCTCGCCAACAACGGCTACGCCTGCTGTAGCTTTGGCGGCTCTCGGCTGAGTGAACGCCACGAACGTAGCGTTGGCGGCTTTCCGCTAAGCCCAACGCCACCAACCCGCTTGGACGAAGGTTCGTCGTGCGCGAAGCACGCGTTGCTCGCGAAGAACGCGCGAAGCACAGCTGACAGAGCTGCCAACCGATTTTCGACTGCCATTACTCCCTCACACCAACCGCCTCTAGGAAGAGCACGAAAACTATAAAATCGACTCGACTGACGATAAGAAGAGGCACCAGAAGAATCCATCCGAAAAAAAGTCCAGTTGAAAAGGGCCGTTTTCGACTGGCGGAATCCGACTGTGTAAGAAATGGCCTTATGTTAGGTTTTGATTTATGAATCTTACTAAAGACGGGCGATCGATTTAGTACGCAGCTTGCAAAGATGAGTATCGACCCTAAGTCGTCGAACTCACAGCTGACGTCGTTACAATATTTTTATTGAAAATGATTCATAGAGTACTAATAAAACAGTAAAGCCCAAAAGTGTCAGTAATAACCTATCACTAAGCACTACATCAATACACGGCAGCAGTAAATCTATCTAGCTTTTACAATTTGTTTTGTTTGTTTGTTTTTGTTTTGTTTTTTCACACCTCCTACTTTCCAGCTTCTGGACAAGCCGTGGTCACAGGTGTCGTCCCTTCTCCCCCCCGGTTCTTGCCTTCATTTTTTATCGCGCATAGGGTTCAGCAATCCCACTGCTCGTTGATTTTTCATCGAGTGTTGCTAACTCACGCTCTCGCGTTTTCCGCAAGTCAATGTGTGCGCAAGAAAAAGCCCCCACGAATTTTTACGAGTATGCACTCGGGGGGACTCGAACTCACGAAACTGACCTATACCAGGCTCGAGGATAACCTGATACGCCACCGAGGCGGTTTGTTATATACGGCTAGCTATCACCTTGTTCATTTTTCATCCCTGATATCAAGTACAAGGTCACATGTACTACGAGTACAGCAGTAGTAGCAGCAGTACCGGAGTAATGTACATGCTGTTGCAGGCATCGTTTGGTGTTCTTGCATTGAATTAGTTTTACATGCTGTTGCAGGTATCGTTTGGTGTTCTTGCATTGAACTGAGTGAACCATAATAATAACTTCATGCCTGCGTGTGTGTTCTACATCTAGAGCTAGTTTCTCACTTTGTCTGTTGGACCACAATAATAATCTCATGCCTGCGTGCGTGTTTTACAGCAGTACTTTTTACTAAACTACGGAGTATTATTTAATGTAGGCAAAAGAGCAAGACGGTGCAATAATTTTACGGTAAAACATTGTTGCTTTTTTTATTTTTTTCAACCCAACAGAGATTGGAAATTGCAAACACCCTATTATATCATAAAAAATGAAAATACACTCCAGCTGTGAGATCGAATATTTTGTCGAAACTCATCTTTGCAAGCTGTGTGTGATGCTCCGATCAAACAAACACCCTATTATATATAGGGTTTAGTGGTATAGTGGTATCTTTTGTTATTACTAGTTGCTTTGGTTGAAGAGCCCCGTCAGTCACAACCATTGTGGCCAAAAGAGGTACTGTACAATTTTGGCCAAAACGAGGTACTGTACCATTTTGGCCATGGAGAGGTACTGTACCCCTATTGTTCTGCTGTAGCACGTGTCAATGGTGTAGGCCACGCTCTCTGCGGTGGTGGTCGCAGTTTCCATGATGGCACAACGGAAACTAACTGCGGAGAACTGTAAACCGTTTGCCTACGTATACATGCTTGTTTTTGTTTTTTTTGCGGATCTCGATATAGAGTTAGTTAGAGGGGGCGTTGCGCAAGCGGTGCTTTTGCTCGGCGTGGGGCGTTCCTTGCCAGGTGCAGGTGCCGCCGAGCACGATTTATGATATCGTCGTTATTCTCTTGGTACAATTATCATCGCGTCTACGATGTATGTGCGGGGGCGGTCTCGCGACCACAGAAAGCCCCAGCGTAGAAGAGGCCGGACGGTGTTGATTTATTTGGAAATGCCGCCGCTCTTTTTCGCTAGCTGATCGTTTGCTTGGACGCCATCTCCATGAGCTCTTCGCACGGCCAAAGCTTTACGTACACCGCGTGCGTGAGCACAGGATCACCCTAAAGCTCGCGGAACGCGGGAGTATTGTTGTCGCTTCCTCCATCCCGCTCGTACGCTCCAATCTTATTAGCATCAACCCTATCCCCCTCTGCCTCACCGCCAATGCCACTGTTACCCTCCCCTACGAATCGCTCTTACAACCACGATACACGGGTGCAGCCAGCAAAGCCCCGCCTTTGTCGATGGTTATCAACACCATGGAGCTGTCCGACAAGCAGGCTCCGGCAGCCGTGGTGCTGAGCACGTCCATCAAGGCAAAGAAGGGCCGCGAGGGCACAATGCGCAACCTCCTGGAAAACCTGGTTAATGACACCCTGGAGAACCAGAAGCACCTCGTCTTTACCTGCACCGTGAACCAGGTTCGGAGGCGTGCTTTGCTAGGGTAGAGGTGTATGTTTTTTTTAGTTCTGAGGCTCTTCGCTCGCTTCAGGGCCTCCTGTATCTCCAGCCGAAAACGTGTTATTTTTTAGTAGACTGAATGTCCAACCCGACGAACAATCAATCCCATGGCCTAGGTATAAGAAACACTCATCATGCTGCCGGCAACAAGAATGACATTCAGACGATTTGGGGTTAACCCCTAACCCCTTTATAGCCTCGAAATCCCTCCCTATACTAACTTCAAGTAAATTTGTCGAAAAAAACGGGTTTCCAGTTGTAAAGGCATTAAGGAGTCCCGTCATTTCAGAAAATAAATAACCAAAAAGTGCCACCTCTATCGTGCAGAGCTCGCGTCCTTGTCCCGTACTTGCGTCGATCGGCCCCGCGGTTGGAGAGCGGTGATCCGCTATTCCGTTGCGATAGCCCCTTTGCAAGGGCACTCAAGGTTTTTGGGGGAAAATACTTGGAATTTGTGTGGGGTCATCTTTGGATGGTAAAAGGGTCAAGCCGAACCGTTCGCGTTGGAGCAGACAACGCCGATTTGTGTATGTGCAGACGCTCTGTGCTTCGTTTTGTTCACCGAGCCCGAAGGGGCCTGTTTTGTTGTCTTCCCTCCCTTTCTCCCTCCCCCCCCCCCCCCCTCCCTCCCTCCCTCCCTCCCTCCCTCCCTCCCTCCCTCCCTCCCTCTCCCTCTCCCTTACCACCGGTGACGGTTTGTATGGACTGTGGATTCTAGTTTTTTGTGTCGGAGCCATCCGTGTCCCACAGCCTACCGGTACTTGTGGAGGTTAGAGACTCCTGTTAGATTCGCCGAGTAAGGATACCACTCCTATGCATTGCCCCCTCGTGCCCCTTCCCGACTTTGTAGGGATGGAAGTCTATTTTCTAAAGACCTATGCTTGATATTGAGTCCCCCCCCCCCCTTCCCCCCTTTTCGCGAACGCCCCTTTTCCGTTCATCGCGGCAGGACCCAGAGGACCGTTCTGCGTTCTTCATGCTCCAGCGATTCCCCAGCCCTGAGGCGATGTCTGCCTACCAGAACACCGGCTCGTTCCAGGAGTTCACGGATGTGAGTTTTCGGGCTGCCGCTGAGTTTTTCGTCCGTCGCGCTTGCGCGGAGTCAGGGAACGGATGCAGCCACAGCTACGTGACGCAATATGGCGTTTTTTTCCGGCTAGACCGACCATTGGTCGATTGGGTGGGTCAGTGCCCTCTGGATTAGGACATAATATGATGGCCGTGACGGGCGTGAGGCCATCAACGCGAAATCATAAGATTTGCAACATTGTTTTTTCTTGCTTTTTTTCCGTGCGAAGCAAAAAAATTGGCGTATGTTTCAACGCGTAGTGTCCAAGCTTGTTTTTTGTTTGTTTGTTTTCCTGCAAAAGCAAAATAGCCTTCGTATGACGGAAAGAGCCTTTTATTATGACGGTGCTCCGTCGATTTCTCGATTTCCGTTGCACTATTTGCAGTATCTGGTATTTCACGAGCCCGTTCAAGCAAACCGCCGCCCCCCTTGCATCGAAACAGGAAGGCGATAAGGCAAGCAAAAACAAAAACATAAAAATTATGTGGACGAAACTTATTGAGCGCCCACGTGTTGAAGGTTGTCTCTATTCGGAGTAGGAATGGTGCTCCGTCTCGAAAAGTCTCGAAAGAAATGCGCTGTCAATGGTCGAATGACTAAGGTACACAACAATGGGTACGCCCCTCCCCCCTCCCCTCGCAAGCTAGAGTATGCACGGGAAGTATTTGAAGGGAACACGTTCGTAAAACATCTGTAGAAATAGTTGTACAGATGACAGCACCCAAAAAAATACTAGGATGCTCAAAGACGACGAGTAAACAGTACCAAGATCATCACCGGGAATGTACTCACTTAAAACAATAACCAAACGTGAGAAAGTTGAATGGCCGTATAACGTAAGGGACATGCCTAAAATGAGGTTGCCAGCAATAGCTGATGGGACTGTATGGGAGAAACTAACAAAACGGCGAGGTGGAATGACATGCGATAGCGTAGTCGGGAAATTTTGGAAGGGCCTAGGAGGAAACAAGAAGAGATACTGTCCATGTCCATAGAGACGTTTGGGAGGTACAAGACAGAGATAAAAGAAAGGGTAGAAGTTTAAGGCTAGCGCTAAGAACGAAGGTGATCGAGGGAAAACATTTAGGTATACGGTGGTTAAGAGAAGACATAGGAACGGAAACTTATTTTGCGCGGCCCAAAATGGACTACGCGAAAACGTTGAAAACGCTTTTTCGTGTAGGGGACCTGGACGTGCGCAAAAAGAAGAGAGGGTTATACCAGTAGTCGCGTGTGAGGACGAAGAAGGCGCGCAGAAGCACCCCTGTGGCGATGCAGACGAGAGCAGAACGCACGTAGTGGGACAACCCACATAGTGGGAAAATGTGAACTGTGCGAGGAGGAACGGAATGCGTTAGAGAAAATGAGGAAGATGGACGGATGTGACATGGAGAAGTTTGGTACATTAGATACCAGCGAAAAAACGACAGCTATCCTGGGAGATTGATGGCGGCCACAAACGGTCAAGCAGGAAGGGGACAAGATAAGCAAACAGTTTTTATGTAATATGTGGAAGAAACGTGCGGAGCGTCCAAAGGAGGTTTGTCTGTTGGGAATAGAAACTGTGCTCCGTCTCAAAAGGGATGGGTTGTCAATGGTCAAATGACCAAGGCAAGCAACAAGTTAATTCGCCTCCCCTCCGCCACCCCCCCCTCACACCGCCTGACCTATCTACATGCCTCCTGCCGCTTCCCGAAACTAACGATATCACCGAAATGACCGGTCGAACAGGGTGCCGAGGAGTGCGTGGCAGAGCCGATGGGACTCTACATGGTGAATGAGCGGTCGGGCAAGCTAGGCGAGCCAGTGCACCCCTTCGGGCCTGGAGGGGAGGGGGGTCGCGACGACGCCATCTACTCCTCACCGGCAAACCTACAGGTTAGTTACAGTGTGTGTTATTCACTTTAAAGTGATCTTTCCACCCATCTACATTCAGCACAACCAGTGTCCGTGCCAATGCCTTCTACAGCAGAGACGAGCTCTGTGGTCACGAAACTACGAGGCAGAGTTAGGCATTCCAAGCACAGCGAGGTGGCGTAACCTAGCAACCGTATACCAGGAATTAATAGTGTCAATATTACCGGTATCGGTAGTGCGATGTTTGCTTGTTTGTCAATTATCGCTTTTTACTCTCCAGTTCGACCGGTTGAAGGCGTCTGTCACGCTCTTCACCCTAGTAGGCATGTTTGGAAATGCCTGGTACCTAGTATGAAGTAGTGGAGAAGCGTATACGAGTAGGGAAAACAAAAAAAAAATGAGGTAAATTTCCTCCGATTTTGGGAGTCAAGTTTGACTCCAACTTTTCGGAGGGGAAGATGGGGATGTTTTTTTATTTTTAGAATTAACAAAAAAAATGTCCCAAAGGGTCCTCGTGACGACGAGGACGGCTATTGTTGCTCTTGTTGATATTTTTTTCGGACCTTTATCCTCGGCTTAGTAGGGACGACCATTGTTACTCTCCTCGGCTTAATAGGGGCGAAACGTGGCCATTTTCAGACCGACTGGTTGATTGTCGGGCGTTTGTTTGCCCGCGAGGTGTGAATCGCGAATGTTTCGATTTTTTTGGTGCCATTATTATACGAAAAACGCGAGAGATTTTAGCACCAAAATCGAATACGGGATCGGAACTGGATACGTGGGTAGTTTTCCTTTGTACACTTGACCGACTTTTAACCCTTTTGGGACTTGATTATGTATTGATTATAGTATACAGACCAGAAAGGGACGAGCGCGATCAAATCAAGCGTCATCGTAGAAAAACAATCTTGAGGCATTCCGAGTATTGCCATGCCTCGCGGTTGCCTCACAGCTTCCTTCCTGCGTTGCAGTTTTAAGACATCTCCTACACCAGCCAGCGGCAGCTCGGATTGCTTACGGTGGCCAACGCTGTAATCGGCAGTTTTTTCTGTCGTGTTTTGCGCCTGAAGTCTCAACGGGGTCAAACAGAGGAAGTAGATTTTTCCAAGGTTGTGTTCTGTAGGGTACGCACAAACCATACCTAGAGTATTTACTTCGGGTATTACCCTACAAAGACACTTCTGGAAGTTCTGTAGGACATTTATACCCGTACGCGGAAGTTCTGGAGGTTCTGTACGACGTTCATACCCGTACCAGGAACTTCTGGAAGTTCTGTACGCCAATGCCACAAATACTCGGGGTACGGGTATATCATTTCTATAACTTAAGTGAGTTCTGTACGCCCGTGCCACTATACCCGGGACTTCTGAGTTCTATATCACTTCCGTACCGTACCCGGAATTTATGTGAGTTCTGTAAGATCCCCAAACCCTTACCCGGAACTTCTGTGATTTCTGTAAGACTGTGGCACAATACCCGGGGTACGAGTATACCTTTGTTACAATGCCCGCGGGGAGCCCACATGAATTCATTCAGGGTTAAACCCAAAGAGTGTATTATGCACGTAGTTATGATGTCATATCTTGTCTGTTTGGAACAAATCGAACACCGAACATCAGCAATAAGTATCAACATATATTATAAAAAATGAAAATACACTCCAGCTGTGAGATCGAATATTTTGTCGAAACTCATCTTTGCAAGCTGTGTGTGATTCTCCGACATATATATATTTTTATAATACTCCGGAGTATATATTAGTAACACCTCGTACCACTGCTGGGTATAGATACACATGATAGGTCCTGTTCACGTTTCTTTCGTTTCTAAGGGCACGTATTATCTGTTGACACTTTTGAACCGAAAAAATACTCCTTTTTTATTGTGAATCGAATTGAAATCGATTCGATTCGGTGGGAACATACGAATTTGTCTCCAGTCGTGAAACCACGTATTGCGTATTGCCAATTTTTTCTTTTTCCCGATCGGAATAATACTGACAAGGATTGGGCGGGGCCGCCTATCGGCGGCCCCGCCCTCCGAAACAGTTGCGCAAAAAGGATGTGACTGAGAGAAGGGGAAGGTAATGGATGGTACCAAGAGGTTGAGGTGCTACATGTATTTGAAACATATGTCATTAAAAATGGTGGGTTTTGTCGGGAGTGGTTTTGCGCGCAGCGTTTGTGAAGGTAGGTGTCGGTGCACTGCATAGAGGAATTGGAAATACGAAACAAACCCAAATAATAAGGAGGTTGTGGATAGGCGAGAAATAGACGGGAAAGAAATAGAAAGAAAACAGCGGTTGAAAAAATAAATAAACCGTGGCTGAAACGTAATATATAAGGAAAGCTCAATTGGCAAAGGTAGTAGCCAGACCTTGGCTGAATCCGGAGAAGGATTCGGACGGCATGGCATGCGCCGCGAGCGCTGAAGAATGGGAGACGAATTCCGTATGTTTATCAAGTGGAAAAATCCTATCGCAACTGCAGGAAAGAAACACAACGTTCATTAGAGCAATCAGACTAAGTCCATGGCACCAAGGTACGCGAAAAACGAAAAATGCAAACCTACGCCGGAAGGCAGACCATTCATTTCTTTTAGCAGCAGCAGCGGCGGGGGTAGAGGTGGCCGATGGCCCATCGAGGAAGTGCGGCACAGCAGCAGTAGTGTCTACAGTAGCAGTCGTCTGGCAAGGGGGAGGGGGCACACACACTGGCTCCGCGAGCTCAAGACCGCAGACAGCTGATTTTTCATTATTCGAAACGTACTCACCGGAGACACGAACAGCGGCGGCAGCAGCAGCACAGCAGCTACACTTCACAAAAAAACATGATTCTATAAATGAATGTGTAAAACATCAGCTCTGAGTACGACCGATTGAATGGTTGAAACTCAACTTTGCAAGCTGCGTGGTACATGGTTATAAAAACAACACAAGAAAAGGCGGAAAAGTTTTGGAACATGCGCAGAAGAGAGTGAGAGCAGCACCAGCAGCAGCAACACACAGCAGTAGCAGCAGCAGCGGCGGCGGCGGGCGCAGAGGCGGGCGATAGCCCAGCAAGGAATTGCGGCACAGCAGCTGTAGTGTCTACAGTACTGTCTACAGCAGCGGCCATCCGGCAGGAGGAGGAGGAGCACACACAGCACTGGCACAGGCTAGGCGAGGTCATGACCACAGAAAGTCGATTTTTTATTTTAAGAAACAAACGCAGTAGTCAGCATCAGGAGCAGCAGCAGGAGCAGCAGCAGGAGCAGCAGCTGTAGCAGCAGCAGCAGCAGCAGCAGCGGCGGCACTACCACAGCAGTACAACAGCAGTGGAGCAGTACGTACCGACCAATCCACAACGGCAGCACACAGCAGTACGGCAGGAGCTGGGTGGGATTTGCACTTTCTTACGATTCTCCAGCTTCCAGGGGAGAGCGCGAGCCGTCCCCGGGAGAGGCTTTTCATGCCCCCCGCTCGCGGAGTTGGGACTCGTCGGCCGTTGTGTCACCGTGCCGTGATGGAAAAACTTTGTAGAGCACGCCCAGCCCTTTCAAGTTTTTTCAACTTGTAAGGGCGCGTAGAGGTGAAGGGTTCCTTTACTATACTATTTTCAGAGTAGGCTAAGTTTCGCCGCTTCGCTCTGGTCAGCCGCGTTCTGCTCTCTCGTTAGCCCTCAGCCTAAAACGTCATCCTAGGTACCCACAAGGATTGGGCGGGGCCGCCTATCGGCGGCCCCGCCCTCCGAAACAGTTGCGCAAAAAGGATGTGACTGAGAGAAGGGGAAGGTAATGGATGGTACCAAGAGGTTGAGGTGCTACATGTATTTGAAACATATGTCATTAAAAATGGTGGGTTTTGTCGGGAGTGGTTTTGCGCGCAGCGTTTGTGAAGGTAGGTGTCGGTGCACTGCATAGAGGAATTGGAAATACGAAACAAACCCAAATAATAAGGAGGTTGTGGATAGGCGAGAAATAGACGGGAAAGAAATAGAAAGAAAACAGCGGTTGAAAAAATAAATAAACCGTGGCTGAAACGTAATATATAAGGAAAGCTCAATTGGCAAAGGTAGTAGCCAGACCTTGGCTGAATCCGGAGAAGGATTCGGACGGCATGGCATGCGCCGCGAGCGCTGAAGAATGGGAGACGAATTCCGTATGTTTATCAAGTGGAAAAATCCTATCGCAACTGCAGGAAAGAAACACAACGTTCATTAGAGCAATCAGACTAAGTCCATGGCACCAAGGTACGCGAAAAACGAAAAATGCAAACCTACGCCGGAAGGCAGACCATTCATTTCTTTTAGCAGCAGCAGCGGCGGGGGTAGAGGTGGCCGATGGCCCATCGAGGAAGTGCGGCACAGCAGCAGTAGTGTCTACAGTAGCAGTCGTCTGGCAAGGGGGAGGGGGCACACACACTGGCTCCGCGAGCTCAAGACCGCAGACAGCTGATTTTTCATTATTCGAAACGTACTCACCGGAGACACGAACAGCGGCGGCAGCAGCAGCACAGCAGCTACACTTCACAAAAAAACATGATTCTATAAATGAATGTGTAAAACATCAGCTCTGAGTACGACCGATTGAATGGTTGAAACTCAACTTTGCAAGCTGCGTGGTACATGGTTATAAAAACAACACAAGAAAAGGCGGAAAAGTTTTGGAACATGCGCAGAAGAGAGTGAGAGCAGCACCAGCAGCAGCAACACACAGCAGTAGCAGCAGCAGCGGCGGCGGCGGGCGCAGAGGCGGGCGATAGCCCAGCAAGGAATTGCGGCACAGCAGCTGTAGTGTCTACAGTACTGTCTACAGCAGCGGCCATCCGGCAGGAGGAGGAGGAGCACACACAGCACTGGCACAGGCTAGGCGAGGTCATGACCACAGAAAGTCGATTTTTTATTTTAAGAAACAAACGCAGTAGTCAGCATCAGGAGCAGCAGCAGGAGCAGCAGCAGGAGCAGCAGCTGTAGCAGCAGCAGCAGCAGCAGCAGCGGCGGCACTACCACAGCAGTACAACAGCAGTGGAGCAGTACGTACCGACCAATCCACAACGGCAGCACACAGCAGTACGGCAGGAGCTGGGTGGGATTTGCACTTTCTTACGATTCTCCAGCTTCCAGGGGAGAGCGCGAGCCGTCCCCGGGAGAGGCTTTTCATGCCCCCCGCTCGCGGAGTTGGGACTCGTCGGCCGTTGTGTCACCGTGCCGTGATGGAAAAACTTTGTAGAGCACGCCCAGCCCTTTCAAGTTTTTTCAACTTGTAAGGGCGCGTAGAGGTGAAGGGTTCCTTTACTATACTATTTTCAGAGTAGGCTAAGTTTCGCCGCTTCGCTCTGGTCAGCCGCGTTCTGCTCTCTCGTTAGCCCTCAGCCTAAAACGTCATCCTAGGTACCCACAAGGATTGGGCGGGGCCGCCTATCGGCGGCCCCGCCCTCCGAAACAGTTGCGCAAAAAGGATGTGACTGAGAGAAGGGGAAGGTAATGGATGGTACCAAGAGGTTGAGGTGCTACATGTATTTGAAACATATGTCATTAAAAATGGTGGGTTTTGTCGGGAGTGGTTTTGCGCGCAGCGTTTGTGAAGGTAGGTGTCGGTGCACTGCATAGAGGAATTGGAAATACGAAACAAACCCAAATAATAAGGAGGTTGTGGATAGGCGAGAAATAGACGGGAAAGAAATAGAAAGAAAACAGCGGTTGAAAAAATAAATAAACCGTGGCTGAAACGTAATATATAAGGAAAGCTCAATTGGCAAAGGTAGTAGCCAGACCTTGGCTGAATCCGGAGAAGGATTCGGACGGCATGGCATGCGCCGCGAGCGCTGAAGAATGGGAGACGAATTCCGTATGTTTATCAAGTGGAAAAATCCTATCGCAACTGCAGGAAAGAAACACAACGTTCATTAGAGCAATCAGACTAAGTCCATGGCACCAAGGTACGCGAAAAACGAAAAATGCAAACCTACGCCGGAAGGCAGACCATTCATTTCTTTTAGCAGCAGCAGCGGCGGGGGTAGAGGTGGCCGATGGCCCATCGAGGAAGTGCGGCACAGCAGCAGTAGTGTCTACAGTAGCAGTCGTCTGGCAAGGGGGAGGGGGCACACACACTGGCTCCGCGAGCTCAAGACCGCAGACAGCTGATTTTTCATTATTCGAAACGTACTCACCGGAGACACGAACAGCGGCGGCAGCAGCAGCACAGCAGCTACACTTCACAAAAAAACATGATTCTATAAATGAATGTGTAAAACATCAGCTCTGAGTACGACCGATTGAATGGTTGAAACTCAACTTTGCAAGCTGCGTGGTACATGGTTATAAAAACAACACAAGAAAAGGCGGAAAAGTTTTGGAACATGCGCAGAAGAGAGTGAGAGCAGCACCAGCAGCAGCAACACACAGCAGTAGCAGCAGCAGCGGCGGCGGCGGGCGCAGAGGCGGGCGATAGCCCAGCAAGGAATTGCGGCACAGCAGCTGTAGTGTCTACAGTACTGTCTACAGCAGCGGCCATCCGGCAGGAGGAGGAGGAGCACACACAGCACTGGCACAGGCTAGGCGAGGTCATGACCACAGAAAGTCGATTTTTTATTTTAAGAAACAAACGCAGTAGTCAGCATCAGGAGCAGCAGCAGGAGCAGCAGCAGGAGCAGCAGCTGTAGCAGCAGCAGCAGCAGCAGCAGCGGCGGCACTACCACAGCAGTACAACAGCAGTGGAGCAGTACGTACCGACCAATCCACAACGGCAGCACACAGCAGTACGGCAGGAGCTGGGTGGGATTTGCACTTTCTTACGATTCTCCAGCTTCCAGGGGAGAGCGCGAGCCGTCCCCGGGAGAGGCTTTTCATGCCCCCCGCTCGCGGAGTTGGGACTCGTCGGCCGTTGTGTCACCGTGCCGTGATGGAAAAACTTTGTAGAGCACGCCCAGCCCTTTCAAGTTTTTTCAACTTGTAAGGGCGCGTAGAGGTGAAGGGTTCCTTTACTATACTATTTTCAGAGTAGGCTAAGTTTCGCCGCTTCGCTCTGGTCAGCCGCGTTCTGCTCTCTCGTTAGCCCTCAGCCTAAAACGTCATCCTAGGTACCCATATATACCGTGATGGCGATGCAGCTATAATACCATCGTCGATATCTGTAACAAACCTCTGGGTTTTTTCGGTAGCTTCGCTCCTTTGTCGTGGCACTTTTTTTGTTGCTTATCGAACTAACTGCTGGCCGAAATTGGGCTGCGACCGCCATTATTTTTTTTGAGGCGCCACAGCCGGGGTACGCTATGGTGTGATCTGTTACAGAGCAGCAGCCGTGAGCGCGGCTGTTGCCCCGGTCGCCACTCGTTGAGGTTCACGATTTCTCGCCTCTCTCGGTGGCGGTTTTGTCGATAATGCCCTTAAAGTTACACGACGGATTGCCTCGTGGACGTTGGCCCAGTGAGAACATGCCATGCAAGTTTCCTCACTTCAAATCGAATTTCCCCCCCGAGGGGGTGTGCATTTACCCGGGTATTACTCGTACCCGGAACTTCTGGAAGTTCTGTAGAACATTCATACCCGTACCCGGAACTTCTGGAAGTTCTGTACGCCCGTGCCACAATACCCGGAAGTTCTGTCAAACTTTCATATCCGTACCCGGAACTTCTGCGAGTTCCGTTCGCCCAGACCGCAATACCCGGAACTTCTGGAAGTTCTGTAACACTTCCGCACCCGTACCGGACCTTCTGGAAATTCTGTAAGACTCCCATACCCTTACCCGGAATCCACAAACCCTACAGAACATAAACTTGCAATGTTTTTCGCTACGCTTTGTGCACTACCAGGTACTTTGAAAACATATTCTTAACACGTCATCTGTAAGCTCGATAAATTTAAGGTTGACACTCATCTGTCGCAAGCTGCGTGATACACCGGCCGCTCGTTTGTCCTGCGGATGATGTCAGGGTGAACATTAACAGCCAATTGTTGTGGTAAGATAATTTTTGGAATACAATGGAGGGGTGAAATTGACACACGATGTGCATGAATAGATGTGGAAGTGTGTGAGGTATTTGTTTTTCAGCCTTATTCTCTAACTCGGGATGCCTGAAACAGCGCTTCTCAGCGTTTTTTTTTTTTTTTTTTTCTTCAAGGTTCAAGTTTTTAATGGATTTTTTTGGGGGGAAAATTGAACTTTTTGCTTTCCCCACGTTTAAAAATCCTGTTTTTTGGGAATACCACACACTGCCTGGACACCGCCTCCTCTCGTTACTTGCGGAACGGCCCAGCTTTTCTTTGATTTCTTCCTTCCCGTTTTTTTCGTACGAGCAGTTGCACGAAGCTTTCATCGTACCAGAAGAAATCCCATCCTGATGATCTCAGGTTGGCTCATCACATCACCAGCTCAGCTCCGCCCAGCAGCGCGTGGCAGCGCTAGCTCGGCAGCGTAGCGCTAGCAGCGCAGCGCCGTGCGGCGCGGTACTGCTGTGCGATGCTGCGTCGTGTTGTTCTTCGATGTGTCACACCACCGGTACTACTGAGCACTGAACGTACCAAGTACTATAAGGGAATCACTGACCTGTATCCTTCACGAGGGTACAGAACCCGTAACACGCTCGATCGAAGTATCACGCGCAGCTTGCGAAGAAAGCTGAGTTTTGATCAAAAAAACATTGTAGTTCGCTCTCACAGCTGAAGTGTATTTCATTTTTTTAATGTCTGTCTTGAAATTGGCGACCTCAGAGCCCCACATCGGCACGGTAAAAATCATGGGCTTATAATCGTGCATTAGCTAATAATAATGTGAAAAGGAAGTACAGGCAGATCTTAAAACTGCGGTAAACCACACTGCCAACCTCTTACGTAGGGTATTTCGTACCTACCGTCTGCATGATCGCCTCCCAACCTCTGCCAAACGAAGTAGCATGTGTCTAACGAAGTAACGTATTTGAACGCGGGTGTATGAAGCGTTCCTTTCAAAACACTGACGATTTGCACTTCTCCCCCTCGTGCTCAATGGTGGTGACATTGCATGACCACATCACCTCGATTGTTGTTTTTCGCAATATGTGTCTGTCTTATAATTAGCGACGTCAGAGCCCCACATCGGCACGGTAAAATCATGGTAACTACATGGTTGCACCTATCGATTGAAATGTTCTATGTTGCATGTACAATAACACACCACGAAGCTTTACCACATTGTATACCACACCCAAAAAATTATTTGTATACCAAACCTATTAATAACATCAAATCTATTAGAATAATAAACAATGCCAGGCAGGTGATATAAACTGGTGCATTCCTTGTATAACCGTCAGATCTGTCCCCTTGAAGGATTTATAGTTTCCGCACACATATTGAGGTGACCCGCCCGCCCCCCCCCCGATCCCTCTTGTTCAAACACCTAAAACCAAAATCTGCCAGATTAATAAACACTACCAGGCAGTTGTTATCACCTCTATATTTCTAGCCATCCACACCGTAGCTCCAATTCACTCCCCCCCCCTCTCCCCCCCCGACGCCCCCTCCTTCCCCACCACCCGCACTATCGCCTAGACCTAGCACCATGCATATAGCAAGCCCCTACATCTATGCGACCTAAAGCTGTTGAAAATTCCCCTCCCCCCCCCCCCGCCCCCCAACCCCCCCACCCCTTCGAACACTCCGCCCTCTCCTCACTGGTTGTACGGCTTACAGGATATACATGATAAACTGATGCATTCCTTCCACATCCGTCAGATTTGTCCCCTTAAAGGATCTATTGTTTCCACGCACAGATTCAGTTGCCCCGCTCGTCCCCCCGCCCCACACCCTCTTGTTCAAACCCAGGCCCCCACGCCATTAAAAACTCCGCCCTCCCCTCACTGGTTATACGACTTACAGGATACACTTGATGAACTGATGCATTTCCTTCCACAGCTGTCAGGTTTTGTCCCCTCAAAAACGGGTTTTACAGTTTCCGCGCACAAACTGACGAACATCATCCTGTTGACCCTGGTACAAGCTACACTGTAGTTCCAATGGGAGTCGCCGACCTATACCCTTAATGAGGACACACAACCAGTAATACGCGCGATCGGAGTATCCCACACAGCTTGCAAATATGAGTTTCGACAAAAATGTTTGATCTTACATCTGGATTGTATTTTTATCTTTATAATATGTTGAATCGCAAAAAAAATGCAATGCGCTCACAGCTCAGCTCAGCCCAGCTATAGCTCAGCAGCGCAGCGCCGTGCGGTGCCGTACGGTGCCGTGCCTTGCCCTGCGGTGCTGTGCCGTGCTGCGCTGTGCTTTATTCTTTCGAAAATACAGCAGTACCCGGTATAACGCGATACCCGGTGCCGACCGGTATGTGCGTACGTGTGTACTCGTTTTTTTTCGCTTTCTTCATTTGAGTGCCCTCTCTCGGCCCTCCTTTTTTTCTCGAAAATTACACCATATTGGCGATCAGAACGTGACATCGCCAACAAGCACACACAGCACAGCACAGGGCAATCAGCTCTGCGTATATATCAGCTTTTGGCAGTATCAAATCGCTAGACGCACCAAATCATGGGCCTCTTCTTTATGCCGCCTTCATATTTAGTTGTATTCTCCCTTGCGCGAGCATAGCGGGCGGCGCCAGCTTCCCGCGGAGCGGAGCCCTCATAAAAAATACTAGAATTGCAAAACAAGAATCAAGAATGACTTTCCGGCGATTTGGGGTCAAGGAGCCCTGTCATTGAGAAACGTTTCTTTAGCGAAACAGTGCTACCTTTGTTGGAGCACGCGTCGATGGCGGAAGAATATTGCCGTCTTGGCTCCGCTCAACAGCAGCGAAGCGCGGGTTTCCACATAGCGCGCCGTCGAGGGGCATCGCACCAGGTCGTTTCGTACGGCTGTGGATTGCGTACGCATAAGGTCTGAGATGACACAAGTTTATGCCACAAAACAGAAAACACCGCCAAAAACGTGACAGATGAGTTTCGACGACGTTGTCGATCTCACAGCTTGAGGCTTCGTTTTTATTTTTGACAATATAAACTTCACGTGGCTCACTCAAGCGTACTGTAGTTGCCTACGCTACCGGCCCTTCCCCAGGAGAGCCGTCGAGGCAAACCGGATAAAGTAAAAAATAATGCACCCCCACGAAATAGTCCACCTTGACGACAAATGCTCATTCATGCTCGTATTATATACTTGTAGGGTGTGTGTGCGTGTTTTTGTTTTCTCAAGATGCGTGTTTGTGTTTGTTGTCACTGTTGATTTTTGTGTTGATCATTCTCGTACCATCGATATGAAGTATTCCACTTTGTTGTCCAGAAACGAGGTATGTTTTCCCGGGGATGACGCGCAATGCTGTCACTAAGGTCTATTTGCACTGGATTAACGGGTTTGTTCCTGATACCCTGTCCCGTCTTGTCCTGTCCTGTCCTGTCCTGTCCTGTCCTGTCCTGTCCTGTCCTGTCCTGTCCTGTCCTGTCCTGTCCTGTCCTGTCCTGCCCTGTCCTGCCCTGCCCTGCCCTGCCCTGCCCTGCCCTGCCATGCCCTGTCCTGCCCTGTCCTGCCCTGTCCTGCCCCGCCCTGTACTGCCCTGTCCTGTCCTGTCCTGTCCTGCCCTGCCCTGCCATGGCCCTTTGAAACAACAGGGGTCGCTCATGCCGGGCTACTAGACCAAGGGCTGGGGCTCAGAGCCTGTGTTGGGGAGAGAAAGCACTTTGTCGCCGCTGGTGCTAGCATGTGACATGTACTGTCTCCCATCGAAGTATTGGCGTTCATATTTTTTTGTGTTTTTTTTTGTCATTTGGCGTGTCGCTTGAGAGGCGGTGTTTGCAGGGATATATTAGCTGAAGCTCGAACGCGTACGAACCGCGGCTTCGTTTTTGCTGTACGAAGATTCCTTGGTATATGTATATGTCGAGCAGTGCAGCTTGCAAGGAAAGGCGGGAAGGGGCTTGGAACTGGTGGCCGTGGCCGGGCGACGGTTGCCACTACGACAAGCAATGAAATGTCGTTCATTTGTTTTCTGCGACGACTTGTGTACCAGGGTGTATCCGTTTATTTATTCGACCTCTTCACGAATTGATACTAATATGTTCTTTACTAAGGTTGACGGATTGACGGTCGACGTGTTGTGGTTGTAGTAAGAGGGGACGGGCGATTCACGCACGTAACAATTTTTCGGCGATGAGTCCTCGGCGGATTCGTACTTTCTACCTGGTATATCTTATACATGGTATATGTAGTCTATATTTGGAACAACTACGGCGCAATCCTGCAATTCAAGGTGTACACCAAGTAAAGTATATCGCCTCTTCCATACGGTATGTATTTTATCGTATTCGATATCATACGGACCACAACAACGAATGTGTGCACCTCTGGTCATGATACGCGGTGCTCAGGCTGTGGACACCATAGATTCATGGGTAAACAAGGCATCTCCAACTGCTGGCTGCTCGCTGTATAATGCGAGTATGTACGTATGGGTTTAGAGAGGGTGTGGACACCCCGTCCGACATCGATGATCAACGTCAACATCAACAATATGACCACCTTTGTCTCCCTTTGTTCTTCATGCACTCCGCACTGAACTGCAGACCCAAAACAGCCGAACAGACCAATACCGACAGCCAGCGTGCAGACTGCCCTTGCCCCAATAGCTCCATCATCGTACGCTCTACACACAATAGTTCTTAATGTTTTTATCACCGGAGGTTTTCTTTTACTGTTTATGTTTGGCCGCTAAAACTTGCCAATAATTATGAATATTTTATTATGATATAGCTAATAACATGCATCCCCATCCACATTTTTTGTTGCTCGACATGCTACGATATTGTGGAGGCTTTTACCAGTATGCCTAGAAGCGAATTTGGCAGGGGAACTTTCCAGGAAGGTTAATGGTTTCCGGGATATTTTTACTCAATTGTCACCAGCGTGAGGACGGAAATCGTGGTCCGCAGTTCGGAGCTCGTGGTCCATGTATCGGAACATTAAAAAAAGAACGAAAGCGGCGCAGGCCGTTTCTCGCCGTTTTCTCGCCGGTTTTGGGTCCAGGTTGGGTTCAGGGTTTATTTATAGGGTTAGGGGTTGGGTTGGGTCTACCACGCCCGGCGGTCCCGTGCCTTGATCACGTAGTAATCAGAAGCTCTTTCCGGAGGTGAACGCGTGTGCATTTATTTAGAGCTGCGGGGTTTAAAAGAAAATGGGCTGCCGAAAAACCAGACTCCACCACTAAAAAAGGGCCGTTCCTTCGTAGTGAACACAGCAACAAATAATTAATGTCAGGAATCCTCACAAAAAAACGTGACATTTCCACCAATAATCGTGATTTTCGTCAGGAATCCGGACTTTGAATGGTGTTGAAATTTTCAATTAGTAGAAATCAACGTCAGGATTCCTGACACAAAAAAATCATGTTTATAATTTTTTTCTTGTATTTTTTGGTGGAAAACGTAACATTTTTCATATTATTTATTTTAAAAAGTGTCAGGATTTATGACATATCGTCAGGATCCAATAATAATAATATAATTATTCGTGACTATTTTGCGTTCGTTAGGACCGACAGACCAACGACAGCGCATTGTTGTGTGCAGATTGCACACCCGTCATATACTACACATTCATACGATTCTTATTAGAGGCGAGTACGGGGGGGAGTTAGAGAGTAGTTGCAAACAAAAGTCTGCAGTGTCTAATGACTTCCTTCTTCAGCTATGTACAAGATGATGTACCTGGTATACGATAAAAAATGAAAAACTCATGTTATTATATCGTCGTATGTACACATATATATAGTACACATATCTAGTACGTGTACCGCTTTCTCGGTTTTTGTTTTTTTATCCCTGGAGGATATTCTTCCAATCCATAGTGAGATGGCTGGAGCCTGCCCTGTGAACCACCACTACATACGTGAGTAGTGAGACGTATGCACCGGCCTGGACCTGGCACATCGTAGACTGACTCCCGATTTCACTTTTATATGTTTCTGGTGGAGGCATCAATTGCGTCAGCTGTGATGTGTATTTGAATATTATTTGTGACCTAAACCTCCTAAAAAATCTCCCCCCCCCCCCCCCCTCTTGCTCTCCCTTACTCAAACGCCCCACCAAATATCGAAATCCGCCACATTTATAAACACTTCACGCACAGGATATCACCTCATTATCTTTCGAGAGCCATCCATGCCGCTGTGTCCCCCCCCCCCCCCCCCCGCCTCGAACGCCCCCTTCTTCCCCATCACCCGCACCATCGCCTAGACCTAGCACCCTTCGTATAACAAACCCTTCACCTAAAGCCCTTCCTCCCCCCCCCCACCCCCCCAACCCCCCCCCCCTCCAACGCCCCCTCTTTTCCGACCACCTGCACGATCGCCTAGACCTAGCCCCACGCGTATAACAAGCTGCTACATATCTTTGATCTCACAGCCGAAGTGTATTTGAATATTATTTGTGACCTAAACCTCCTAAAAAATCTCCCCCCCCCCCCCTCCCCCCCCCTTGCTCTCCCTTACTCAAACGCCCCACCAAATATCGAAATCCGCCACATTAATAAACACTTCACGCACAGGATATCACCTCATTATCTTTCGAGAGCCATCCATGCCGCTGTGTTCCCCCCCCCCCCCCCGCCTCGAACGCCCCCTTCTTCCCCATCACCCGCACCATCGCCTAGACCTAGCACCACACGTATAACAAACCCCTCACCTAAAGCCCTTCCTCCCCCCCCGCCCCCCCCCCGCCCCCACGCCCCCCACCTCCCCCCCAACCCATCCCAACCCCACCCCCTCGAACACTCCACCCTCTCTTTACTCACTGATTGTACGACTTACCCCAGGATATACATGATAAACTGATGTATTATTTCCAAAACCGTCACATTTATTCCCTCAAAATAATGTATAGTTTCCAGGCACATATTGAGCTGCCCCACACGCCCCTCCCCCCCCCCCCGCCCCCAATAA